>CM022754.1:15348543-15756043 GCA_012411365.1 Ameiurus melas | reverse complement strand
TGATGTGTGCGTTCAATGTATCATGTTATAATCAAACACCAAGAAAAACACCTAATAAATGCATATGGCGAATAATATTATTCTGAAACTAAAGATCTCTTAACGGTTCTTAACGGTTTTTCTAATTTGCATATAGAGGGCAGCATATATAGAAATAATAATTTGAGCAAAGCACTTGCCTTTTAATGCTTTCTACACTCGATTGTATCTAAACAATATAGCATCTTCTTGCATCACTTATAAATAGGAAGTAAAATGAAAAGTTAACCAATCGTGTAATTTAACAGCTTGCTGAAATCTACAGTCACTACAAGCCATACACTGAGCTCTTTACACTTTGCAATGATATTTGAGCAGTTCAAGCTATACTTTGAGCTGTTCAAGCTATACTAAACTTCTACTTTAGTAGTTTTAGCGCTGACTCATTCCAGTAAGGTATATTGGGAGGTGAAGTGTCTTTTTTCAGTCCCTTTTTTCTATCACACATTAAATCTTGTTTAGAGGTAGAATGAAAAGATTTTATTTTCCAAAGGGCCTATATCAAACTGCCATAATTTTATGAAGTCTTTTATTTATTTATTTTTAAGTAAAAAAAAAAAAGTGCTTACACATGGCTAACATCAATTACCATGATGTTAGTCATCACATATCAAAAAGCCTTTTCAGTGTATCTTCATTTTTATTCAGTCCAGTTCAAAAGGTATGGTGCAGCAGAAAGACATGTTTTCAGGTGAAAAGGTCCACTCATTTTAAAAACACACACACACACACACATTATATGATCACAACAATCAGATAATCTAAATTCATTGTAGCCTACAAAGTTAAGCCCATATGGCTGAAGAAGAACAAACGGTGTTCACAATAAGGCCAATAAACTTTCCAAAGGTGCTGAATAATTAATGGGTCAGTTAATTCTTCCAGAAGAATTTATCTAAAAAATGTTATATGTTAATATATCCTCAATGGGTGTAGGAACAAAATTAAAGTCTAGCAGGCAAATTATTTTACAGCTGATCATTTTACAGGCAAATTATTTTACAGCTGATATAGTAACAATTTGCAAGGATTACTATCTAATGATCACAGACTGAACAACAGTGCCTCAGATGGAACAAAGTGCCACAACGTGCATTAGGTCCAGTGCACACCATTACAATTTGCAGATGTTATTGCATTGTCTGTGGAGGCTACAAACCTCAACACACCTAGCTCTACACTTAAATTGCATTAAAGTATAATAGCAAACGTAGCACCAGTGAACAGTGCATCCATTGCAGTGCAAAAAGTTGGGCAACACAGGTGGAAGACGTCAGAGGAAAACAATTCACTCCTTGATTGTGTTCACATATTATGATGTAGACAAGCTGTACAATTAAAGATAGCTAGGAGGTGAGTTTGTCTTATAGGAGGTAGAGTGAACAGACCTTCACTTGTCTCCTTCATGCTTATCCACATCAGTGTGAGCTCTTACATGGCTTAAGTTTGCATCTCAAATGGATAGTTAAAAAAAAACACTTCAGAAAGGACAACAAAAGTGCCTCGATGTGCAGTATTGTTCTCAGACTGGTTCACAATTTAGGTTCACTTTTTAAATATAGCAATGTTATTATTAATAATAAAACCTGTCAGAGAAGCCAGTTATTGTCAGAGATGGGTCAGTGTGATTTTTTGTTTCTTTCAATGTGTTTCACAAAAGATCATTACAGTCAAAGCCATAACATATTACAATAGGACATATTGTTCAGCACTAATCAAACTGTATTTGGGTGACTGAAAGAAGAGGTTTTAGTTGGGTGACCAAAAATAAGATTAAGACAAATAATTATACCCATCATGAAGCATTAAAATTTCTTAAATGTCCCGCAAACATTCTACTGATGGAGACATAACAATAATCCATCCATCCATCCATCTTACTAAATTACTAAATCCATCTTCTACCGCTTACTCCTTTTCAGGGTCACGGGGAACCTGGAGCCTATCCCAGGGAGCATTGGCCACAAGGCAGGGTACACCCTAGACAGGGTGCCAGTCCATCGCAGGGCAGACAGAACAATAATTCACAAGAGAATTAATATACCCTATAAAAAGACACTGGTAAGGAATGCAAATCACATGTTGCTTTTGAAATCGTGTTGTTCATTGTACTCATTGTGGCTATGCTTAGTTTGTAAATATAATTATCATAGGATATTATATAATATTATAATTGAGCCTGTTCCCTTTTAAGTGTCAAAATACATTTATAAAGAAAAAGTAAATACTGCTGCATTCCAAAAGTGGACAGTAAGTAACTAGAACTGAAGAATATTCCTGGACTTTGTAATAAATAAATTGAAAGAAAAAAAAAAAGATGCTGTGCAAATGTTGTAGCAATCCTGCTAGTGCCGTTTGTTGCTGTTAACACTCAGCATCCATGCTGCTGTTTGCTGTGTTGGTACTGTCTGCTGAGGAGCCGAGAATCACCTGTGGGTCCCCGTGCTGCGCTGGGTGGCTAAGGCCACTGTGCTGTTTACTTTTCTCCTGCACTTCATGCTTAAGGTCTCTGAAACACACCATGAAAGATGTTTGAGCTTTATAGTTGTTACGGAACAGTTCAGCATGGACCAAATTGCAGAGTGAATAATAAAGGGTTTGGATGTGTTTTGTGCACTTGAAAAAGTGTGGCTCGAACTGTGTTTTATATCTTTGTTTTAGTTTCTTTCCTCCATTTTTTTCTGCTTTTCCTTTCACTTTCTTTTCAAATTATTTTTACTATTATTTTCCATTTACGCTTACCTCAAACAAAGCCCTGAAATACCACAACTGTCACCCTTCTACAGGTGTGACAAAGGGTTGCAACCAAGCAAGCCTGGAGAATTCTGGGCAACGGATCTCTCTGGCTCTGTGCACCACTGCCGACCTCTGCTGGCTGCTGGCGGTATAGCGTGACGTCTTACAATAGTAAATATACTACTACTACTACTACTACTACTACTACTACTGACAACAAACACACACACACACACACACACACACACACACACACACACACACACACACATAGAAACAGTATCTTGAAGCTAAAACATTTTTCTCTATATAGTGATGACTGTAGAAGTAACTTTACCGTGCAGAAGAACCACTGATGACCAATTCAGAGTGCTCTTTCTCTGAGAGAGATGTAGGCACAGCAGCATTTTGCTTGCTTCCATTTGGTTCGGTGCCCAAATCAGCACTGCTCCTAGGGCTGGAATCACTCCCTGAGAGAGAGCTGCTGCTCGGCCTGTCTGTGTCTTTTCCCGAGTCTGAACTGTGCCGGCCATTCAGACTATCAAATGAAGACACTTTGCTGATCTGACCTTCCACCTCATCTATAAAAGGTATGAGAGCAGTCCAATCAAAATTGGCTAAATGTTTATAAATTTTTTAATTGATAAAGGAGGCACTTGTAAGGTTTAAACTGCTTGGATTAAGTACTGTTTTGAGATTAATCAGACTTGTGGTATTGGATAGCAAATTATTATTTTTTAAATACACCTTCAGTTCATTTCCAATTAAACAGTCCCGATCTCCTAATATAATTGTACTAATTATTTAAATAAATATGTTTTTACATTTAATGAATTAGATCTTCAAATATATAACATTCATAAAAACAATCCACATCACATAGACAATCATGCATGGATAATATACAATGTTAAGTTAACATAATATAACATTAATGCTAAGATTATTTTGCTCAAGCACATTAAAATGTACCCTGACACTGGCTTTCAACATCAGACTAACCTGCTGAAGCTGGTTCACAGGCTTGCTTGCGTCTCCTCCTGAGAATCACTTCCAGTTCACTGTCCTTCTTAACAGGCAATGTCTCCTGGAAGCCACGACTGGGACTCTTTTTTACTGCATCCTGTGAAATCAAATGAAAAACCATGAATTCCACATACTCCAATGTACATGGTCATATAGAATTACTTTCATTTGTTATACACTGTGTAGATGAAGAAAAGAAATGTACCAGGATGCCTTTTAGCTCCTCCATAGCACTCTCCTGGTGCTTCTCCTCACTAGCTGGAATTTGCTGTTGAACAGAAAGTACATTCAGTACTGTGTGGCATTTAAAAAACAATGATTCGGTGGCACAGAACACTGTTCATTTACAAATGTTTATATATATATCTATATATATCTCCTTGTGCCCGATGCTCCCTGGGATAGGCTCCAGGTTCCCCGTGACCCTGAAAAGGATTAAGTGGTAGAAGATGGATGGATGGATATATGTGTGTGTGTGTGTGTGTGTGTGTGTGTATTCTATATTCAAAATCTTCTATATGTTATACTCAAATGATATGATATACAAGAAAGGCATACACAGTTCCTGACACTGAAGCACTGAACAGATGGTATATATTAAAATCCTGACTGTGTCCAACCTATTGATTTTAACCCCATGAGACAGTGTTTTGTCATAGAGGCTCAGTCAGTCAATGCCTTAAACACAGTCAATTTACTCTCACCATATGAGATGTCCACCTACAACACAAGCTTAATAACGATACTATTCCTCAGGGAGGATGACCAAATATTCCTTTTCTAAAAGAACTTCATTTATCAGGCTTACCACTTACCTTTGAAACAAATCTCTGCAGATGTGCCAGTCAATTCAGCAGGTCACATGCAGAACAAATATAAGATTGTAAATCATGAATCAGAACATACAGTAAATTACAGAGCACTGAACAACTATCCATTTAATGAAGACACTGAGCATCACCTTTGTGTCCTGTCCTTTCACAGGTCTGAGAACCACCCCATGTTTGATTCTTTCCATCATTTCATTCACAGCCTTTACTTTGACATCATCCGCAGCTTCTGACACTGCACAGAGAGAAGCCAACATTTGGCAGGTCAAGTCAGAACATAAGAAAACCCGGGGGCTACATTTAATCATGTGCTGTTTGTACTGCGTTGGGGCCAAAAGCAATGTCACCTGGAGCCTGCTCTAATTTTGGAGAGCCTTTTCCCGTCTTGGAAGATTTCCTCATGATTGCGATGAGGGAGCTGTTTGACAAAGAATTGTGTATAATGGGAAAATCATTATTCAGATTTGTGTTCAGATTTGTGTCTATCATCAGACCACCATTGAAGTATATGCTTCTTATTAATATTGCAAAAATAAATATGTATATACATTCACCATCCACTTTATAAGGAACACCTATACACTTGCTCATTTATGTAGTTATCTGATCAGCTAATCATGTGGCAGCAGCACAATGCATAAAATCATGCAGATACATGTCGAGAGCTTCAGTTAATGGTCACATCAAATGTCAGAATGAAAAATTGTGATCCCTGTGACTTTAACCATGGCATGGTTGATGATACCAGATGGGTGGGTTTGAATATTTCAAAAACTGCAGATCTCCTGGGATACTCACACACAACAGTCTCTAGAGTTTACACAAAATGTTGCGAAAAGCAAAAAACATCCTGTGAGTGTAATGTCTGCATGATGAAACACAGTGTTGTTGAGAGAAATAGAGGAGAATGACCAGACTGGTCTGAGCTGATGGGAAGTCTATTTTAACTCAAATAATCACTCTTTACAACCATGGTGAGCAGAAAAGCATCTCAGAACACATCGAACCTTGGGGTGGATGGACTACAACAGCAGAAGACCACATCAGGTTCCACTCCTGTCAGTGAAAAACAAGAATTCAAGAATATCATTGGGCACAGACTCACCCAAACTAGACAGTTGAAGAATGGAAGACCAGGTAATTTAGTTTTTCTAATCTTTAACTGTCCAGTTTGAGTGAGTCTGTGCCCATGATAGCCTCTTCCAGTTCTTGGCTGACAGAAGTGGAACCTGATGTGATGTGTTTTTCGTACCATTATGTGTAAACTCCCATGTGTTAAACTCCCAGGAGATCAGAAGTTTCTGACCTGAATCTGCATGATTTTTTGCATTGCGTTGCTGCCACATGATTGCCTGATTAGATAACTCTGTAAATGAGCAGGTGTACAGGTGTTCCTAATAAAGTGGGTGGTGAGCATACATTTCACAGTGTAATTAAAAGCATGTTTGTGGACTAAAAGAGATGAAGACTACAGTTGTCTATGGCCTGGCCCTAACCTTACCTGAGGGGGTTGCAGCGGGAGGGAGGTGGTGGTGGAGGAGGGGGAGGAGGAGGAGGCGGCGGAGGTGGAGGGGGCTGAGGAGGAGGAGCAGGGGGAGGTGCAGTCCCAGGAGATGGAGCTGGCAATGACTCCCCTTTCCTCTGAGACTCCTGAAGCTCTTTCACTGCAGAAAACAACAAGGTGGGTGGGGGCTTATAAAATTCCTGACAGGTTAATTTTTAAATGCTATGCAGTCTTAATTTCTGAATATATGACTCATTCCTGGAGCAAAAGAAATTGTCAACATGAACAAACAAGGGCTAGTTAGCCTGATCTCGTTAGTTATCTCTAGTATATCTCTGTTGAAGATGCTGCAATGTTATATAGATAATAAAAATTAACTAACCATCAACCTGGCCTGATGATGGAGGTACAATTGAAGAGACTAGAGACTATTTTCCCAGAATTACATGATGTGAGCTCACCTCTGCTCTCCAAGTCACCACACTTTTTCACCTCCTGCTGGAGACGTTCTTCTGTGTCTTTTTTCTCCTCATCCAGTAACTCCAGCTGTTTCTGCAGCTGTTCTAGCTGCTTTCGCAAGGCACTCTGATCCAGCTCAACCTCCAAAGCCTTCAGCTACATAGAGGAAAAGGGAACTTGTAGAAATTACAAAGATATTTCATTGGGAATCAAGGTTTATCCCTGCTCCATTTCTTAACATGTCAACCTCTAGAAGAGATAATAAACCATAAACCATCAACATATAGCACAACCAGGATTAGACATGACAGTAAACTGACTTACAATGAACAAATCAAACCAATAACAACGAAACTTTTTTGTTAATAGTCTTACATTTACTGTACAACAAATACTAAATAAATTGTTTAGATAAGACCCTATTCAAAACTTGCAGTTCTGTGGTGTAACATTGCAGACAGTCCGTCACCATTGCGGAATATTGATTTAACCTTGCCCAAAATTTGCATGCAAGCCCTGGGCAGCTGCAGATTTATTGATGTCCCACTAGCCGTACTTCACCCTGCACCTGTCTGCTTTGAACAGCAGTTCTGACAGCAGGACTACAGGCTGTCCTTAACCTGGGAACAGCTGATTTTTTTCTCATCCATGCCTGTCACCTGGCCCACAATGCTTTAGATAGCAATGTGAAAATATGTGAGCAGGTTATCTGTGAAAGTGCCAGTGGATTTCAGCAATTTCTGTAATGCTTTCCTGTAATGTACGTTCTGTAATGCTCTATATTGTTTGAGAGCTGCTGGATTTCCCCTCTGATATTTTGTGGCTGTACTTAATGCAGTGCTGTGTATATATACTATGGAGGCAAGGCAAGACTCCCACTCGCATCCTCTCATTTGTTATTGCTCCTCAAGGAAATGCTCAATCTGCTGAGCCTGCAAACACAGAGCAACCGAGGTGCAATGCTCGGAAAAAAAAAACAAAAAAAACACTACTGTAATGTTGGCCTACTGAGCAAAATACACTCATAACAGATCTACAAGGGACACATCTACTTTTAGATGTGACGGACTTTTAAAGTCATTTTGATTAGTCCTTTGCTCAACTGTAGCATTTTACTCTTCAGCTTTACCCTTAAATAGCACATTAGGGTATTTGTGTTTATATATGTACACCCCTTATTTAAACATCATTCATGGTAGAGCTTGTCCATATGACAATACAATATTGAAATCACAAGAAATTACTTCACAGTGTGCTTTTGAGTGCACTGTTGGTATCGTCAGTAATTTTTCAACATTGTCCACCCCTGCTGTCATGTTCAGTAATGAGTAACTGATTCATTAATCAACTGTTTATATTTTTGTAACAGATACTTAGGCTTTCCTTTTTCTGTAAGTAGTTTATTTTTGACAATAAAAAGTTTTAAAATGCAGCACTGATATTTGCTTAAACTTGTTATCAAACCTATATATTAAGATACATATCTTTGTGGCAGCGGGGGCGTGGTCTAGTGCCGCTTGTGAATGGAGGGCAGAGTCTGGGAGAAGGAGTGGGTAATTTTTAGGAATGAGCAGACACCTGTGTGTGATTAACAATGATCTATTTATATACTGTGTGTGTGTCTTGCAGTAATGTGCTGCATGCCAAGTAGAGAGAGGTGGTGGTGCAGTGCAACAGTAGTTTCCTGCTGAGCTTGTGTGCATTTGTGAAATTAAAAATATTGCCGTGCAGAAAGCCCAGTATTAAACATAAGCTGGCACTCTCTCATACCAGCCCACTGAGTTCTCATTCTCCTCACACCAACCAGGGTGTCACAATCATACGGTATATCTTGTGATGTGCTATTTCACAGTATAAGGGTTTTCTGCTGGTGACGACAGTGAGATGGTCTACCTTTTCTTGGTGCTGCAGACGTTCCTGCTCCAGTGTTTTGGTTACATTTGCTACATCCTCCAGTGCTTTGAGCAGCTGCACACTGGGGTCTGCCTGCTGTAAGAGAATCATGCTCTGCCTGTTAGCTTCTTTTTGCTTCACCAACATCTAAAGAAGGAAAAACAAGACCATCAACTTTCCACATTCCAGCTCCAGTTCTAACTGAAGTCCAAGACAAAAATGTGTTTGTATAATTATCCGTCCCTAAAACTGAAATCAGGTCAGTAACAACAAATAATGACTCAATAGGAACCATAACATGTATTATGATAGGTTTTTAGAAAAGCAGTTTAGGTTAAACAGTAGTAATACTAGTGATGTATGTATTTATCAGTAAAAACTATAACATCTATCATACCTCATGTGCATAGGTCTCTGCCTTCTCCCTCAGGCTCTGCTCCAGATCCAACTGTTCCTTCAGTCCTTCATATTCATTAGCAGCCATCATGGACACTGAGAAGACAGATATTATGTGAATGGTAACCCAACATGTTTTGCTTTGAGTGCTGTACTGTAGCTAAACCATCACAGGCAAAATGAATACAAAGACAGAGGGAGGGAGTTCAGTAGACATCAAATTAAATTACATTTCCCTAGCTAAATGGAATTTTCTGAGCTAGATCTTGTCCCATTTATTCCATCATGGTGTTTAAGGGGAACTAGGACTGAGTAGGCTGGGAGGAAAGGATGCTGGACGCTCATGCATGTTGATGTCATGCATATACAGTTGAATGCTTGGCACCACAGAAAAAAAATAAAAGGCCACGTAACTGATAATATTACAACAGATTTATTTAGAACATCATTGGTAATCAGCAGCCACCGTATTTCATGACCAAGGGGCACCAGAGAAATGCTCACCTCTGTTGAACCTCTTGATGGTCTTGCTTTGCTGCTCAATGGTCTTGTAAACTTCCTTCATCTCTGCTTGCTCTTTTACAGTCTAGTCAACAGTAGAAAGTGTTTAAAACACATACCACACAAGTCACAGAGTCAGGTCAAATTTAAATAAATCAAAAATATATTTTGAAAATGTAAAGTGAAGAAATTCACTGAAATACTCTATGTCTTCCATGAGGACAGATACTAGAGGTTACTATGAGGCTTCATTACTAATTCATTTATTATTCAAAAGGTTCATGCATGTAGTGCATCCCCATGTCCCCCACACTGATCCGTTAAGCACAAGTGAACACATTCTCCTGTGACAAAACTGTTACTTACAAGGGCTGTCAGCTCCTCGATTTGTCTTTGCTGCTCCTGTAACCGACAGACTAACTGCTTTTTTTCCTCCAGTAAAGTGTTGACTGTTTCCTGAAGATCTATGGGTAAAAGTAATATTTCTATGTAAAGCAGTGGTTGTCTCCATCTCCTAAATTCTTGAAGTTTCCCACATTTTCAGAAAATCTGTATGATATCAGATTTTTCTTACATAAGATATATATATATATATATATATATATATATATATATATATATGTGTGTGTGTGTGTGTGTGTGTGTGTGTGTGTGTGTGTGTGTGTGTGTGTGTGATATGTACCTTTGACCTGCTGTTGGTACTGGGTGTAGGGGTCTGGGCTGTGCTCCTGTGGATCGCTCTCCTCCTCCAGAGAGATGCAGTCTGATATGCTGGGCAGGAGCTCATCCAGACACGGTCGAGACGACAGGCTCAGATACTTTAGTTTCTTGTTCTCACAGTTCAACTGTCAAAATATTACACAACTATCAGAAAACCCAAATTTGCATGCTGCATGGAAATTCAGTTTACTAGATTAATGTATACACAATAATCATGTTTTTGTTTTTGTGTGTGTGTGTGTGTGTGTGTGTGTGTGTGGATTCATAAGAACATGTAAGTGTGGGTTGTGGACTGTCTGTAATAAACATGCATTTAGGCTAACAGTGGAGTAAAGAGGAGATGCTTTACCTTTGTGGCCAGTGCTTCAGCATTTTCCCGACAGGACTTCTCAATCTCAAGTTGTGTCTGCAGCACGTTCACTTCCTCAATTACCATTTGGGAAACTACAAGAAACAACAACAACAAAAAAATAAGGTTAAAAAAACCACAACACAAATTGTTTATACCACACTTTCAGAATTTAAACAGATTTGTGTTATTTAACATTGCACTGTAAGTATAATAACAAAAGCAAGCATGTCTTTTTTTTTTTTAGCATAGAAGTGGAACCACCAAGATGGTTATCTGTTACATGTTCACAATAGACATCCTCTCAACAGTTTTGACAACACCAATACCCTTGTTGTCAGAGAACCCTACTAGAGTAACTCTACACCCTGTAGAAGCCTTACAACAGCAGATCAGGTGTCATAGCATCGTAGCAAAGTCAAGCAAGTTCACATTCAAATGCCTCCTCAGTAGTGTACCCCTGTATGTCCACACCATTTATGTCTACCATTGATGCCTTCGATTGTTTCTTCTTCTTCTTCTTCTTCATCACAGCGCATTAAGAAACAATAGTAAATGTGGCAATGCATGAGCATTACATCACAAACATAACATGGAATTTGAGCAACCAAATTTTACATATGATTCATTTGTGATTCTATGGGGCTGAATGAAGATGAGATGATAATCAATGCTTTTACATAGCAGCTAGTGAATAATGCATGAAGGATGCTCTTCTCAGCATGCAGTCAGACTGGAATGTATCATCAGCCTGTTTAAAGGACGCTGAATATATTTTTTTCAACAAATATTTACAACAAACATTTTTCACACTGAAGCCAACTAAGCAAATCATTAGATTGTAATGTACAGTGTGTCCATGATAGCCTCAGATTCCTGTTCTTGGCTGACAAGAGAGGAACCTGACGTGGTCTTCTGCTGTTGAAGATAATCCACCGAAAGGTTTTATGTGTTGTGTGTTCTGAGATGCTTTTCTGCTCATCACAGTTATAAAGAGTGATTATTTGAGTTACTATAGACTTCCCGTCAGCTCAGATCAGTCTGATCATTCCCCTCTAATCTCGCTCATTAACAAGGTGTTTCATCCTGTAGAACTTTTGCACCATTCTGTGTAAACTTTAGAGACTGTTGTGTGTGAAAAACCTAGGAGATCAGCAGTTTCTGAAATACACAAACCCACCAATATGGCACCATCAACCACGCCACGGTTAAACACTTTTCCCCCCCTGACAGGGTAACTGCACAAATGAGCAAGTGTACAGGTGTTCCTATTAAAGTGGATGATAAGTGTATATTATGTGATGCAAGTAATTAAAACATTTTGACACCGGTATTAAACAAGAGCTATAGTCATTTATGCCAAACAGTACCAGTACCACCACTAAAGTGATAATATTTCACTAAAAGATGATAATGGAAGAAACCTAACCTCAAGCTCATCTTGGCAATGTTTAATATTTTGCACTTTTCCCCATTAGAACATCACCTCTGCAACACTTTGGTGATAAATTGCCCTTGACATCTAAGTAGAGCTTTGCAGAAGCCCATTATTAAATTCGTAGTAAAGTGTTAAAATGCTTTTTGCTGTTGATCAATTTTGGCATTTTCATGAATTGTGCAAAAACATATTTGCTGTAGTAGCAGTTCAGACTGTCCTTTACCTGTGTGCCGCAAGCAGTTCTATGGGCTGCCAAGAGAAGATGAAGAAGAAGACTTCTGATAGTGCAAAAACTTTGACCTGAGCATGGCTCATTCATACCTTCTAATTTATTCATCAGAATGAGATAGGATGTACAGGCTGGTGGTAATGAACATTCAGCTGGACTATGGTTTCGCTCTCTATAAAGGTCAAGGCTCTCTGTCCTAACAAAGCCCTCTGGACATTAGCTCTGCTCTTTTAGCATCCTAATGACTGACTGAGCTTGGCTGCTCAGATTCTAGGTCAGCAACTGTGTTGTGGTGTGTGAGGAAAATATGGCTCACTCTATCAGCCATACTGACAGTCTGCTCATGTTAAGCTAATATTAATTGAAAGTAACATGGAGTACCTCTTTTGATTACAGTGATTTAAGCTCTGCTGATAAATTATATGTCTCATATTAATAAATGTGCGATTTTGTTTGTAACTTAATTCTTAATTGCACACAAAAATTACAGCCATCTCTCCTCTCCAATCAGAAAGACTCATTCCTATCATCACTGACACCCCTGATACAATGCTGACTGTGAATTACTATAAAAGAACTGTTAAGGTAGGTCACAGCTGCTCAGAAACATCTTATTATAAAGTATGTTTCACTCAAAATGAACATATTTTATAATTTTAACAAAAATAAATACATTCTAAAATTTCTATGCACTCTCGCTTTACATTTGATGAGAGTTTATATAATGATACTATATACAGTGACTCCTTTTTTACCAAACAGATGGTGAGGGAACACTAATACTCATTGGAGCATCTTTAAAAATAGAGGTGGGAAGCAGTTATTTTGCCAGATGCTGCCTTTAATATACCTCAGTGGTTTCTCCGGCACAGCCAATGATTAAATAGCATTTGGACTAATCACATTCAATCAGCAAAGAGCCACTGCATGTCAGCAATTACAGTAAAAAACTACACTAACATTTGCAGAGTCATCTTAGGTACTGCAGAAAACTATTCTAACTGTTAGTGGGAGTGTGTGGCTTAATGAACTGACCTACTGCACACTGGCTCCAAGATACTACGCCATGCACATAACACACTTTGTACATTTGTACATGTAAAACAATAAGAATTTACATGGACTACAGGTAAATACAATCATAGAAACAATTGTGTGACAAAAGCGGCACTTTCAGTTAGTAAATAATTAATAATTGTAGTCTTAAATAATTCAAAGGAAAAGAGCCTGGCAGAGATGAGGACAGTATTTGTCAGAGTCTATTAACCCTCCACTGGGGATGATGGTAGCTCCAGGAGGAAGCTTTGATTGTTTCAGAAAGTCTGGGGCTTCATCTAACTGAGCTCTATTGATCCATACAGCATGTCCTGATGAGCCATGTACTACAAACATGTAATAATAAATAAATAAATAAAAAATTTTAAGGCTGTTTCTATTGAATTTAAATGTAGGTAAAAAGCATTAATATAGGAACTTACTATTCCCAATTTTCTATTTTGAATAAAATAACATAAAATTTAAGATGACCAGTTAAGATGACATGCATGCATAGCATAAAATGCATGGACTTAACGTGAAACCACATCAGATTGCCGCATTTCTGCTTTCAGCAGTAGTTTCAAGCAGTAACATAAAGCAAATTTCAAATTTTGCACACTTGCAGCTCACTTCCAGTTCTAAATTGGGTTAATAATCCAAACAGAGAGACAGCAATGTGCATGATAATGATTAAGAATCCATCCATTATCTGTACCACTTATCCTACACAGGGTCACGGGAAGCCTGGAGCATATCCCAGGAGACTCTGGGCACAAAATGCAACCCATTGCAGGGCACAATCACACACAGACACACCCATTCACACACCATGCACAATTTAGAGATGCCAATCAGCCTACAATGCATGCCTTTGTACTGGGGGAGGAAACTGGAGTACCTGGAGGAAACCCCAAAAGCACAGGGAGAACATGCAACCTCCATGCACACAGAGTGGAGGCAGGAATCAAACCCCCAACCCTAGAGCTGCGAGGCAAACAGGCTAACCACTAAGCCTGGTGTTTAGTTCACAGAATTATCAAAAAGCAGTCATGAATGCATGGAATTATTTTGCATAGGTAATTATTTTATCAATTTTATCATGATATACATCTTTTCAAGATATGAAATTACCCATATTAACATTGTAAAACTGGACAGTTCATTTAACTCAACAAATTTGAGGAACCTCAAAATTTTTAAGTTGATAAATCAATTTCTGTAAGCCAAATACACTTAAATTACAAAGTTTGTATTAAATTGTTTTTATATTTAAGTGTATTTGGCTTAAAGAATTGATTTATCAACTTAAAAATTTTGAGGTAATTAGTTTCCTCAAATTTGTTGAGTTAAATGAACTATCCAGTTTTACAGTGTTGATATATGATTTGGTCCATGTTGCCCAGCACTACGTGAAGGTAAATACAGTCAACAGGAAAAGACAACTGGATGATAATGTCTAAAACCTTGCTAGCTAAGTGTTATTCCCTCAAACAATGAATGCATCTACTCCTCCATAGAAATGGAAACTTAAAATGCAATTTGCTTCCTTCTCACTTTTGGAGGTAAGTGGATTTGAAAATGGCAGAAAATCTACAGTAACTTGTGATTGGGGATACATGCAAAAGAGAGAAATACTACATTTAATTTCAGGAAAGCCTGCACTACAAACAACAAGAAAATGTCAAAATTTCACCATGTGAAGGATTTCCCCAGCCCACCACGCATACGCTGGAAATGTAAAAGAGCATGAGTGGAGGATGCTGACTCTGCACAACACAAGTCTCAACCAGCATCTTTCAAATGGCTAAGCCTGGATGCAGATGGTGAATTACTTCTAGAAGTACTATACACAGTTTCCCTGGCCCATTTAGGAAAAAAAACAGACTAGAAAAATCAGGAAGTTTTGAAGTTAAAGAATTTGTTCAAGAATGCACTCTAGGAAAAAATGGGCTCCTCACAGCTTCTTTGGATGATCAGTGTTTCTAGGTTTCTAAATGGGGTTTACTTGGAACAAAAAGAAACCCATCTGTCAATGGGTTATTCATCTATCCATCCATTTTCCAACCCGTTTATATGACACAAGGTTGCAGGCCTATCCCAGAGAACTCGGGGCACAAAGCGGGGGACACCCTGGACAGGGTGCCAACCCACGGCAGGGCACAATCGCACACACATTCACACACTACGGACAATTTGGAAATGCCAAACTAGGGGAGAAAAACAGAGTACCTGGAGGAAACTCTGAAGCACGGGTAGAACTTGCAATCCAAAGGCAGGATTTAAACCCCCAATCCCAGAGGTACGAGGCAAACATGCTCACCACTAAATCAGGGTTCTACATATAAAATATAAATTTGAACCTTTTACACTGGTACATCTAAGGGTATAACATGATCAAACATAGATGTTTTGAAGGTATTCTATTCAGGATTGATTAGGAAAATGGCAACACAGCATTTACACTTACATTTGTGACTGAAATATTGTGAGTTCAGACCCCAGGAGTCTCTGTTCGTTCTTGAGAAAAGCCCTTAACCCATAACTAATGAGCTCGATGCCTGTATTAGATTCTGCCTGAGCGGCAATTTCGATAAAAGTGTCAGCCAAATAAATATATTTCTTTATTCATTTTTTTCTTTACTTGTACCATATCAATGAGCATTTAGCAATGAAAGTGCTGATTTAGCAATGAAAATCATTCATATATTAAACGATTGCTAGCATTATAACACTAACTCACCTCAAACAGCTTTCAGGTGAACTTACCTCTCTTAATATGCTTAAGCTGTCTTTCGGCTTCGTCTCTCTCTTCAGTCAGTCTCAGGCACTGAAGAATTTATAAAAGGGGTGACAATCACTTACCATGACAGACTCAGCCACTTTGTGAAAGATGTGTCACAATGAAAAGCATTTTAAGACAAACTGAAAATAAGATACTTTTCTGTACACATTAACAAATTACATGCACTGCTAAAGTCGCAACACAACATAAATTCTTTTGCTATTTTGTCCAGTACATTTCATTTCAAGCTTTTCCATGTGAAACTCTGCCATAATTTGTAATCAATGTTATTTTTAAGAAAGGTTTCAAATAAAAGTGATTGGATTTACCCTGCTGCGGTTCAAACATAAAAACTCCCTGAGACGACATGAGGTGATATGGGAGAGTGGGATTATAAATCAGTACTCTTCCACAATTGTACACTTCTTATGTTGAAGTGTACAGTATCCAGGTGGGATTATCTACTGAAGAAAAGGTGAGACTTGGGCACAAAATGTTTTTGGGAAGTGCAATCTTTAGAGCATCTTCGTGGGCCCATCATATTGTACCTTTAGTGTGCATCTTGTACCTGGGTGCACATGGTTTAGCTTTTCGAAGACCTTTTTAAACATCAGTGGTCCTTAAGGTCCAATCATATACCTTAAAATGTCTGAGTAGGTATATATATATATATATGTGTGTGTATGTATGAAGCAGTGAAATGAAAAGAGGCACCAACAATTCAGCTGCAGATGGGTGTGTACCACTGTGGCCTGAATAAATCAAAATGCCGGTTCGCTGGTTTAGCGGGTACTGTGTGACCTAAATAAACTCGATATAACGCTTCTTCCACGACTTATAATCACCCCAACAGCATAATTCCTACTGTACTTGATTTAGTTTTCCAAGCAGACCAACCCTTACCTCAGTCTTGACTCTGTGAGCCTCTCCCTGCTCGCCTCCTCCACCGGCCTCCATCGCTTCTGAAATGATGAACAAGGTAAGCGCGCGCACAATAGACCATAGAAACGGACAGTAGGTCTGTTTAATATCTTTTAAAAACTCATCACCTGATTGAAAAAAAAATGTTCAAGGAGAAATTAAATATGTTTTAATTATATTACCATTACCAGACAGCCGCCTCGCATCCATAGCCCTTCAGCAGACAGTGAGTGGTCGCACCCGGCTGGATGAGAGCGACCCCTCTACTACTCACACTGCGTGCGTGCGCGCGCAGCCAGGCTAGACACGGGAGCGCGCACGACCGCGCAACGATGGGCCGCGTGCCAGAGTTCAAATAATGATTATACAAAGCCCCGTCCCTTACAGATGAATATATTCACAAATTCATAGCAAAATAAGTATAGGGGAAAATAAAGTCTTAATTTTTCGTGTTATTGGTGAAAGTAATGAAATGCATCCTCTTATATGATATCATGCAGACGTGCACGTGAGCGAGCTCAGTCCAGACGTGGCTCCGCCCACAGGGTCAAAACTCTGATGCATTTTCCATCAAATACAGCATGGTGTCATCTTTAATACAAATTAATATATACAATAAACTTTACTTGGTTTGAGGGACATTCTGTAAACGAGCCGCTGATTTCTATTTTGATAGTACAAAAAAAAAGAAAAGAAGAAGGAAAATGTATTTATTCATAAACTATCTATTATTATCATCTACAGCATCAAAATTTTTATAAAGTGTTCATTTTTAAGGACTATGATTAATACCTGCTCCCCATTCGCACCCGAGACCTTGTAACACTAACAAGTCACATGACACCAGGGAGGGAAAATGGCTAATTGGGCCCAATTTGGACATTTTCACTTAGGGGTGTACTCACTTTTGTTGCCAGCGGTTTAGACATTAATGGCTGTGTGTTGAGTTATTTTGAGGGGACAGCAAATTTACACTGTTACACAAGCTGTACACTCACTACTTTACATTGTAGCAAAGTGTCATTTCTTCAGTGTTGTCACATGAAAAGATATAATCAAATATTTACAGAAATGTGAGGGGTGTACTCACTTTTGTGAGATACTGTATGTATTATTAAGTATGCCAATTAGAAAAAAACTAACTAACCTAATTTCAGATTTAGAAAAGGTTCCAATATAAAATATATTACTGATCAACTGGCAAAGATTTCTCTTTATATTCACAAATTATAAATTGCATAACAATATTTAATCTAAGAATGCAGATTTAATAATAGCATATATAAAGCTTAAGTAAACTGTTAAGCTTAAGACATTATATCCCTCATTCCAAATAGTCTCAGACAAATCCTGATGTCTGATATTGTCTATTTCCAGAGACGCTTTAAACCTTTGCAAATCTAAAATAGGAAACTTTTCCCTTAGGGCAAATTATGGAAAGCTAAGACATGCTTCAATAAACAATAAAACAAGTGAACTTGAGCTAATTTATTAGCAATAAAAACAGTGTAGAAGAAAATTATTTTTAGTAAAAATATTTTCCACTTATTTAAAAATACATTTGGTACTATCAAAACAAACAAACAAACAAACAAAAAAACACAACAACGCCCCCCCCACACACACAAAAAAAAACTAAAAAACAGTCACAAATACAGTGCAGGAAATAACAGCAATAAAACAAGGTTTGTGGCAATAATGATGGAGATGTAATATTGAAGTACTTCATCCACATGCATTTAAAGTTGGACTGATGTTTGATAATGATCTCAGCTGCTGTTAAACATAAATGAAAAGTGCAGTAAGTGGTGCGGATCCACACAACGATGAAAAACATTGCTATAGTCCACTCCGAAACTATTTGAATGCAAGGCCAAATATTTTGGTTTTGGTGTAGTGTAGATTGAAGACATTTGGATTTGAGATCAAAAGATGAATATGAGAAGAGATTAAAATTTCAGCTTTTATTTCCTGGCATATCTCTGGCATATCTCTTCCTGTATATGTGTTGAACAACATAGAACATAACACATTTTGTATCAGATCACCCAATCTGTTGGTGAGCAAAAATACTGGAACATGTAACTGACAGGTGTTTCTTGTTACTCAGGTATGACCTATTATATTGATTCTTTAAACAATAAATAGCTCTGAACATCTACTCTGTTTCAGCCTTCAGTTTCTTTGTGAAGACTATATTTGTTGTTAAAAAGTATAAGCCAACATGAAGACCAGAGAGTTGTCTATGGGAGAAAAGCAAGCCATTTTGAAACTGAGAAAAGAGGGAAAATCAATCAGAGGCACTGGGCATAGCCAATACAACACTTTGGAATGTTGCAAATAGGAAAGAAACCACTGGTGTACTGAGCAACAGACACCAAATGGGTTGGCCAAGGAAAACAACAACAGGTGATGACAGAAACATTGAGAGCTGTGAAGAAAACCCCCCAAAAACAGTCAGTCACATCAACAACCTCCACATGGCAGGGGTGAAGGTATCACAAACCACATTTTAAATAAGACTTTAAAGAAGAGAGCAGAAATATAGAGGCCATACCACAAGATGCAAACCACTCATCAGCAGTAAGAATAAGAAAATTGGACTTCACAAAGAAATACAGAGATAAGCCACAAAAGTTCTGGAACCAAGATGAACCTCTATGAAAATGATAGAAAGGCCAAAGTGTGGAGAAAGAAAGGATCTTTTCATGATAAAAAATATACAAGCTCATCTGTGAAACATGGTGGAGGTAGTGTCATGGCTACTTCTGGAACAGGCTCACTAATCTTCATTGACGATGTAACTCATGATGGTAGCAGCACAATGAATTTAGAAGTTTACAGTAACATTTTGTCTGCCAATTTACAGAGAAATACATCCAAATTAATTGGGAGGAACTTAACCCAACAGAGGAGCATTTCACCCCTGAAATAAACAACTGAAAGAGGCTGTAGTAAAATCCTGGAAAAGAGACACAAAAGAAGAAACCAACAATTTGGTGATGTCAGTGAGTCACAGGCTTGATGTAGTTATTTCAAGCAAGGGATGTGCAACCAAATATTAAGTGTTATTTACTTTAATTTACTTCAAGACTTAAATACCACAAAATAAAAGCTGAAACCCTAAACTCTCATCTCATCTCCATCTTTTGATCTTTCCCAAATGTCTTTGGTGTGTAGTACATACAACTGAAATATTTAAAAAAATAGTTTTGGAGGGGACTGTATGTTGAAAACTGGATACCAAAACAAGAATACAGGATATTCTCATTCTAACAAATATTTCCTTGTCTTCCAAAACATCCTTAATAAATACTGGCCCTAAAAGAATGAAAAGGAAGATAATCAGACTTTCAAACAACAAAGATTCAAATGTCAAAACAATTTTAACATAAATGGTCCAGATATTGCATACATACTAACCTAATTCTCCTCCAAATGAACTAATGATTTAAATTATGGCAATTCACCTAGTCAAGATTCAGTAATGTGCAAAAATTATTTTGTCTGTCAAATAAAATAGATGCTGAACACACAAACATTATAACACTTACCTGGAAAATGCTGCAATGGTTATTAGAGCCAGAACCAGCTCCAGAGCATAGAAGCAGAGTAAAATGGCACTGAGGATAAATTCAAGACGCAGTATAAAAGTCTGCAGGAGCAAATAGTAGACGCTTAGTACTGTGCAGGGCACCAAGACACAGACACTAACAATGAGCATCAGAGAGCGCTCACACAGGTTTCCCTTCCATCCTGAAAAGGAGGATTCCAATCACCAAGTCATCAACTAAGTCAGAATTGTTAAAAGCATGTGAAATGCTTATCCATGATTTAATTAATCCCAGTATTTTACACTGACCATAAAATAGTCGCAGGGCTTCCAGACCAAGGTAGAGAAGCAACAGAACAATATCCAGTATAAGATTAGCCTGAGGGTATGGCAGCAATATTCCTGAAGAGATATTCAACACTTCTTAAATTTCAATGGTGCACATTTACATAAAATTGAGTATATTAATGGAATATTATACAAGGTCAATAATATAAAACCTGCTTCACATACGGACACTTAGTTTTATTAGGAATCCCTATCATGTAAATACACCCACTGGCCATTTTATCTACTACATATCTATAATGATAATGAGTCTTTGTTGGTCACATATACATTACAGCACAATGAAATTATTTTTTCATGTACTCCAGCATGTCAGGAAGCTGGGGTCAGAGCACAGGGTAAGCCATGATAGAGCGCCCCTGGAGCAGAGATGGTTAAGGGCCTTGCTCAAGGGCCCAACAGCAGCAGCTTGACAGTGCTGGGGCTTGAACCCCCGACCTTCAGATCAGTAACCCAGAGCCTCAACCACCAAGCCACCACCGCCCTAAAATGTATATATTACTGCACAATTTGTAGTGCGTGTCACAGTAAACACAGAAGTTTTTGCTAGGATTTAAATACTGTGTATTCTCAGGTCCTACTTTATTACACACATACACCTGGTACATACACAGTCTAGATTGTAGCCTTTTTCCATGTACAATATGGGTTAATTGTTCTCTAGTATTTTAGCAAAAGCAATAGTAACATTGAGGTATTTAATAACCATAGCAATACTGTTGCTTCTGATACACTCATCACACCACATCACAACCATGTCAGGCTCACTGCTGTTCTGAGAACAAAATTATTATTATTATTATTATTGGTAAGTGTACCTAATAAACTGCCAGATTAATTGAAAAATAGGAAATATGCAAGAGGAGAAATTACGATAACGTACCTTTATAGATAAACATTAAAATTTCAGCTATAAAGAAGGCAGCAAAATACCAGCTGTTCAAATAAAACAGGACCTGCAGGGGCATGGAGGACAACTGAGATTTTGTTAAGACGGGTAATATCAAAATGGGGTTTTGCTGAAACACTCTAGACGTTAATGAGATGAAACAACATATGAGTACAGAAAGGGGAGCAGGAGTAAATAATTACATTGAAAGGATACAATGGGGTGCCGTCCTACAAAGGGGGAAGAATGGTTACAATCCCGTTTCACAGTAACTGATGGTTCATATATGTTATAAACTACTGAGGTCATGCAGATCGTTAGTTTGAGCAGCCCATGTAAAATGGGGATGAAAAAATCGTTGAACAAATTTCATAATCCTCACATACAACAACTGATCGGGTAACGTGTATGCCTTAATAAAAATAAATAAATAAAGACTTTATAATAACTTGAGCAAAACGAAGTACGATTATAACGACACATATAACCATAAGCGATTTTAACTACAGGCACAACAACGCCTTTTCGTTAAAAGGTACGTGTTTCACTTCTATCTAGAGTAAAAGTGTGTTCAGACTATACTCTTAATTAATTTGGTTAGCCAAACGTAACACTAGTTACAGTTAATGATTTAACTCTTTACAAGCGTCTTACCGTGGGCCGCCATGTTGGAATACCATGGAGACGGCGTCGCATTTTGGGCGCGACCGCCACATCAGATCCAATGAAAATTCGTGAAATATACATGTGACTGCGGCCCAATCAGAAGCCAGAGGATGGGCATGCGCAATAAAACACGAGCGCAGTGGCATGGTGTTGCCAAGTCAGCGGCATTGTTGCAGAATAGAGCTGCTTATATCTCAAGGTGTCCGATGATTCAAGAACCAGTGGGAGTTAAACTACATATGAGATTTTTGTATTTTTGTATTTTATAGTTTTAAAAAAACGCTTTTATCATTCACCCATTCACGCACCAATGGTACCATTGCACCATGGATGCCATGCAAGGCGCTAACTTGCCATCGGGAGCAACTTGGGGTTCAGTGTCTTGGACACTTCGGACTTGTGGAGTCACCCGGGCCGGGAATCGAACCGCCAACCCTACGATTACTGGACCACCCACTCTACCACCTGCGCCACCTCCTTACATGTGGAAAAACAGAATTAACACTGAAAGGGCAGAGATTAATGGTACTCTGATTAATTCCTGACCTTTCAGACACCTGAATCATCTCTTAAACTTTTATATAAAATAACTCCGAACTCTCCATAACATTAGTCTTATAAACTATGGCATGAATGTATCTATCAGTGAACTTATCTATTAATTCTCATAGCTAGATATTCTTTATTTACGGTAATATACTATTTTATAACTGTAGGGTTCTAATTTTTCTTTTGTTGTTATGTATGCACACACACATTCACATATATGGGTAGTTTAGCACAGCAAATCCAGCTACCTGCATGTTTAGAGAGTTGGGAGGAAACCAGGGAATCCGAAAGAAACCCACATGGACACTACGAGAAGACAGACAGTAATCCAAGCTCAGGATGAAACTAGGAACCCTGGAGCTGTGAGCCTGAAATGTTACCCTCTACGCCAACAACCCATCCACATATAGTATTCTAAATAATAGAATTTTTCATTCCTGGGATAGGCTCCAGGTTCCCCGTGACCCTGAAGAAGGAGTAAGCGGTAGAAGGTGGATGGATGGATAATATAATTTTTCACATGGAATGCAATAACTTAAGATTTAACTCTACTCCCAGAACAGAAAGAAATGTGCACATAGATAAACAGGCAATCATGGTTTAATACACATTTAAAAATTCTATCAGTTTCAACAATACAATGAAAAATATTGTGTTTAATAATGGAGCAATATGCCATTTTATTCAATTGGATATCGTTTCAACAACAAATTCAGCTGAACTTGATACATCCTTGAATAAAATGTTCCTGCAAAATTGTTTTATTATTAAAACACACATTTATGGTACAGGGCGGTCTATGACGACAAGAAGAGAAGGCTGACACTCCTCCCTATTTTCTGCACTAATTGGGGCAACCGGAAGTCTTTCCAGTCAGGCCATTAACTGGTTGTACCCCCCTCCTACCAGTTTTCATTTGGCTCAGGGTCAGCGGGGCCCGCTCCACTCTGCACCCTTGAATCTGTGCTCTTCCTCTGACAGCCTTTTAGTTATGAACACATTACTTTTTAGTTTCCACAGAGCCACTTCTTTCCTTGTGTTCCTAAGAAAGAGCAAGCAAAGATACAGTACAAACATATTTTTGGGAGGAAAAAAAATTGCAGGAAAATTAAGATTCAGCGACAAACTGGTTAAAAGAAACAAAACACCTGAACGTTTACCTTCACTTTCTCATGGTGTGCTGGACTTCTGCAGTGCTCGTCTTTTGCTTCCTCTTCACTGGCATAGATGACATTGCACAGGTTACAGAAGTAGCCCACTACAGGCCGAACAAACTCGGTTCCTGTGAACACAACACCAGATTTTGGTTCAATGAGCTAGCATACGACATACTTCACCAATCATATGGCATAATATGCAACAGCAGGAAAGAATACTGCATCACTTACCTACTGGCTCATTTGTTTTGAGAGATTCGTTTGAAGATTCTGTGTTACCATTTCGTGCATCAGTCTGCTGCTTATTATTGGACTCCTACAATAAGAACATAATATGCAATAATATTTACATGTTAGTAGCAACATGTTTATTGGGACTTGAAAAAGGAATGAAAAAGGAATTACAGCGCTCAACCACTGAAACATATGGACAGTAATGCTCTGAAGAATTATTCTAGTTGCTATAATTATACGATGAGCAGCACGAAGGGAAAATATGTGCTCTAACAACATCTAGCACTATCCCAGCAGCAGTATCACCAAACTTGTTTTTTTTTTTACTTCTTCATTCACCAAGTCTACTGATCTGAAATGTTTTTCCCCATACATACAACAGTTAATTTCCAATAAACATCTTAGCAAGCTTTTAGCAAGTCTGCAATGTAGCAGTGAAGATGTAGAAATAATAAAAGAGTCATAACCATTCAATTATTTCCCCCTCAGATCAGATTCTTGCCTCCTTCTTCACATACAGTGGGTCCGGAAAGTATTCAGACCCTTTAAAATGGTTTTATACCCTTGTTCCTTGAGTTAATTGGACTTCATGGTTTGACATGCACTGTGAATTATGACACACACGCGCGCACACACACAGGTGTGTGCCTTTCAAAATCATGTCATCAATTGAATTTGCAACATGTGGACTCCAGTTAAGTTCAAGAAAGCAAACAGGAGGCACATGAGCTCAAATTTGGAATGCTTTAGCCAAGGGTCTGAATATTGAGCTAAATGAGATATTACAGTCTTTGATTTTTAATACATTTACAAGAATTTTTTTAAACATATATTTGCTGTCATTGGATTATTAGTGTGTAGATAAATGGCCAGCAAGTAGAACCTCGACTAATTTGTATGCCAGAAATACTCTTCAGTTATACTTCAGGAACAGAAAGGAAGCTATTGAAGAAAAACAATTTCAGATAATTCCATTTAAATCTTACAAAACACCCAACCACTTATTCTTGAGATGTCACACTAACAAGAATCTCAAACAGACACACCAATGGTCTGGTGGCAAAAATCGTAGCTAGCCATAAATGGCCTTGATTTGTGAACATTTAAGTTTGTGAGGAATCTTAAGAATGTGTACGTAACACCTCTATGATAAACAGGAAGGAAGCTATTGCTAACCTACACTATGTCCTCGACAAGGATCTGTACTCACCTTAGAGATTTCTCCTTTTCTGATCTCTTCATCATCAGAATCAACACTAAACCTAGAAAAATACAATAACAAGCAAGACATGACCCTTGAACTTTTGCATTATGTATTGTGAGATCGAAAACATTTAATAATATGGGTCAACTCCTTTAAAACCATCACAAGATGCATCTTAACAGTACATTCCCTTGTTGGCCCTCTCATTCAAGCTTTTTTAGCCATGTCAAAAATCTCTCATGAATACTTCTACTTGCAGTTTTATAGGATTAATATACTTAAAATAATTACCCTTCTCCTGGTAAATGGCAGTATTTCTCAGACACTTTAATCTTCAAGATGTTACCACGTAGTACAATATCTTGATTTTTAGAATCAGCTGTGATTCTCTCAGCATCAGATGCGAGCGCCATCTCAATAAACCCCTGTAAGAAAAGTTCTTTTAACAACCAAGTTACAGTTCTGAAAATAGTGAATAAAATGATAAGACTTTTCAACCAAGCAAGTAATTATTAAAAGTGTTAAAATAAGTCTCCTGTTGCATTTTCTGGCAAGAGAAAGAAAATACAGTAGAAAATACAGATAATGAATAAAGATCCTTAATTAATGAAAAAAAGTATCATTGGGTTGTTATTTGAAAATAAGACTTCCAGATTATTTTCCTTTAACATCACACCTCATTATGCTGTATTCCTTACTCACATACAGTGAGGGAAAGAAGTATTTGATCCCCTGCTGATTTTGTTGGTTTGCCACTGACAAAGAAATGTTCAGTCTATAATTTTAATGGTAGGTTTATTTGAACAGTGAGAGACAGAATAACAACAAAAAAATCCAGAAAAATGTCAAAAATGTTATAAATTGATTTGCATTTTAATGAGGGAAATAAGTATTTGACCCCCTCTCAATCAGAAAGATTTCTGTCTCCCAGGTGTCTTTTATACAGGTAACGAGCTGAGATTTAGAGCGCACACTCTTAGAGGGCGTACTCATCAATCTCAGCTTGTACATATAAAGACCTGTCCACACAAGCAATCAATCAATCAGATTCCAAACTCTCCACCATGGCCAAGACCAAAAAGCCCTCCAAGGAGCTCAGGGACAAGATTGTAGACCTACACAAGTCTGGATTGGGCTACAAGATCGCAGCCGCAGCTTGGTGAGAAGGTGACAACAGTTGGTGCAATTATTCACAAATGAAAGAAACACAAAAAAAACTGTCAATCTCCCTCGGCCTGGGGCTCCATGCAGCATCTCACCTCATGGAGATGCAATGATCATGAAAACAGTGAGGAATCAGCCCAGAACTACACGGGAGGATCTTGTCAATGATCTCAAGGCAGCTGGGACCATAGTCACCAAGAAAACAATTGGTAACACACTACGCCCGTAAGGACTGAAATCCTGCGCGCGCCAAGGTCCCCCCTGCTCAAGAAAGCACATATACATGCCCGTCTGAAGTTTGCCAATGAACATCTGAATGATTCAGAGGACATCTGGGTGAAAGTGTTGTGGTCAGATGAGACCAAAACGGAGCTCTTTGGCATCATCTCAACTCGCCGTGTTTGGAGGAGGAGGAATGCTGCCTATGACCCCAACAATACCATCCCCACCATCAACTTCACCACGTCAAAGGGACGATGGACGGGACCATGTACCTTCAAATCTTCAGCCAGGGCACTGAAAATGGGTCGTGGATGGGTATTCCAGCATGACAGTGACCTAAAACACACGGCCAAGGCAACAAAGGAGTGGCTCAATAAGAAGCACATTAAGGTCCTGGAGTGGCCTAGCCAGTCTCCAGACCTTAATCCCATAGAAAATCTGTGGAGGGAGCTGAAGGTTCGAGTTGCCAAACGTCAGCCTCAAAACCTTAATGACTTGGAGGAGATCTGCAAAGAGGAGTGGGACAAAATCCCTCCTGAGATGTGTGCAAACCTGGTGGCCAACTACAAGAAACGTCTGACCTCTGTGATTGCCAATAAGGGTTTTGCCACCAAGTACTAAGTCATGTTTTGCAGAGGGGTCAAATACATATTTCCCTCATTAAAATGCAAATAAATTTATAACATTTTTGACATGCGTTTTTCTGGATTTTTCTGTTATTTTGTCTCTCACTGTTCAAATAAATCTACCATTAAAATTATAGATTGATAATCTGTCAGTGGGCAAACATACAAAATCAGCAGGGGATCAAATACTTTTTTCCCCTCACTGTAGGCCCTTGATGCTGAAATATGCATGAGGCACAAAATACAGTAGTTTTCTAAACATTACACTTTTTTCACATTTCCAAATTCTACAGCTGATATAAATACATCATTATAAATGCAGCTTATCTAAAATATGGAGAAGACTTATTTACCTTTTTACAACTGCGAAACAATACATGGTGGGTTACGTCTCCATATCGCTTTATGATCTTGATAAAATCAGAGTCTGCATAGTCTTCAGGGCTTGGTAGATTTCTGACCTCAAGGACTTTGCCAAAGGTTTCCTTAAATATTTCAGAGAAAGTTGTTTATAGCTGTATTATACTACTACTACTACTACTAATAATAATAATAATAATAATAATGAAGAAATCCTTTCTGAATTCTTCAAGGAATTACATGCATAAAAATGAGATTGTAACAGGTTTGTTTACCTCGAGGTGGTCTGTCACTCTCTCAGTGTCCTGTTCCTCTTTCGGCTGATCAACAGCGTCTAGGTTCTCTGAAGCGGTGGGTTCTGCAGTTGTTTTGCTGGTACTTTCTTTTATAGGTGATTCAGATTCTTTATCACTTTGCTTCGTATAGGAGACAGGATTTGTGCATGTGGTTACTTCTTCTGATGAGTCCTTAAATATTCCATAAACATATATAAACAACAAGAAAAAATAAATGTCCCCTCACTGCTTTTAATTCCAGCAAATTTCCTAACATATGTAAATATTTGTATTAACATAAAAAGATACAATAACTGAACAAGTTTCAGACATTTGACAAACAGAAATAGAATAATGTATCCCTGAACAAAGTGGGGGTCGATATCAAAAGTAAGAGTAAGTATGTGGTGTGGCCTCCAGCTGCTGTAAGTACTACAGTGCATCTCATCTTCATGGACTGCATCAGTTTTGTCAGTTCTTGCTGTGAGATGTTACCCCACTCTTCCACCAAGGCATTTTCAAGTTCTCGATCACGTCTGGGGGGTTGGTAAGACTGGGGCTACAGAAACAGATGATAGCTGATCGTCCTTTTCCACTGCAAGGACAATCAGCTGTCCTTCCTGTCTCCCTGTAGCAATGTCTCAGGTGTCTTACATTACAGATATTGCAGTTTACTGCACTGGCCACATCTTCAGCCCTCACGCCTCCCTGCAGCAGGTCTATGGCATGTTCACGGAGCAGGAACCCTAGGCATCTTTCTTCTGGGGTTTTTCAGAGTCAGTAGGTCTCTTTAGTGTCCCAAGTTATTGTAACTGTGACCTTAATTGCCTACCACCTGTAAATTGTTAAGGTATTAAGGACTGTTCCACAGGAGCATGTGCAATAATTGTTTATGGTTCATTGAACAAGCATGAAAAACATTGTTTAAACCCTTTCCAATAAAGATCCAAGACCTAATCTGTCCTCACCCCCTTCAGGTGACTAACCTCAGATTTTTGGATTGAGAGCTTCGGTTCATCTGATTCTGAAATGCATAAAAGTACAGTTATTTATAAGTCTATAGACCAGCCTTACAAAAGCTAAACAAACAAGAAAAAGCTGCAATGTTCTGACAGTTGTGAAAAGAAGACCTTGAGAATCTGAAAAATTTTCTTCTGTGAATTCATCTAAGGTCACACAATTTTCAAGCATCTTGGGGAAGTCATGTTCCTCCTGTGAAAAAGCCAAAAAAAAAACAAAAAAAAAAAACATGTATTAAAATTCATACAATTTTGACCTCTTTATTAAAAGCACCTGTACACTTTCTCATTCATGCAATTATCCATTCATGTGAGAGCAGTACAATCAATAAAATCATATAGAAGTTCACATCAAACATCAGAATGGGCAAAAATGTGATCTTATTGACTTTAACCATGGCATGGTTGTTGGTGCCACACAACCATCAAAAAATCTCCTAGGATTTTTACATACAACAGTCTATAGTTTATACCAAATGGTTCAGGGGAAAAACAACATCTGTCGATCAGCATTCATTCTCCTGACCAAAGTTCAGAACAAAGTTCTGACGACAGAACTGCCACTCACCGGATGTTTTTTGTTTTTCACACCATTGTTTGTAAACTCTAGGGCATGCTCTGCATGAAAATTCCATTTGCTGAAAAACTCAAACCAGTCCACCTGGCACCAACAACCTTTCCCCAGTCAAAGTCACTGAGAAGAAGCCTTTATTCATCACATACATTACAGCACAGTGAAATTCTTTTCTTCACATATCTCAGCTTGTTAGGAAGTTGGGGTCAGAGCACATGATACAGCACCCCTGGAGCAGAGAGGGTTAAGAGCCTTGCTCAAGGGCAAAACAGTGGCAGCTTGACAGTGCTGGGGCCCCCTACCGTCAGATCAGTAACCCAGAGCCTTAACCTTTGAGCCACCACTGCCTTCACCCAATTCTGATGATTGACTGAAACTATTGTCCTGCAGCTGCTTGAGCAATGCCACATGATTCTCTGATTTGGGAACTGCATGAATGAGCACGTGCACTGATGTTCCTAATAACATGGCCAGTCAGTGTATACACTTGCTTACGTCACAGTTTCAGTAAAAGTACCTCATTTAATTCCTGGTCTTCGTCTTCTTCAAACTTTTGGCCCTCCTTCAGACTGTTTAATGTTTCTGATGTACCAGCATTTGGAGAATCTCTTCCAGTCTTTACTTGTTCCTCTGTGTGAACATTTGTTATATCCATTGGGTCTGATGGTAAATTTTCCTGGTCACTTGTGGGCTCATAATCATTAATGTCATGCACCAATTCTTCACCATCATCTGCTATCACTTCTATCCCTTCAAGGTCACTGTCTGAATCTATGCTTTCAAGATAGTTGTTGCTCACAATTCTCTTTTCTTCTGTAACTGCGCTTGATTTTGTAGCTTCATCTTTAGCAGCAGAGCTTGAGGAATGACATGAATGTGAGGAAGTACTAGAGCTCTCCTTGGGTTTTTGAGAATCTTCTCGCTCTTTTACATGGCGACTCCTAGAAGAGTAGCTCCTCTCTGACGAGCGTCTTCTCTTGGGGCTAGAATGAGTCCTCTCTGATGAACATTTTCTCTTGGGGCTAGAATGAGTCCTCTCTGACGAGCGTGTTCTTTTGGGGCTAGAATGAGTCCTCTCTGACGAGCGTGTTCTTTTGGGGCTAGAATGAGTCCTCTCTGACGAGCGTGTTCGTTTGGGGCTAGAATGAGTCCTCTCTGACGAGCGTGTTCTTTTGGGGCTAGAATGAGTCCTCTCTGACGAGCGTGTTCTTTTGGGGCTAGAATGAGTCCTCTCTGACGAGCGCGTTCTTTTGGGGCTAGAATGAGTCCTCTCTGACGAGCATGTTCTTTTGGGGCTAGAATGAGTCCTCTCTGACGAGCGTGTTCTTTTGGGGCTAGAATGAGTCCTCTCTGATGAACGTTTTCTCTTGGGCCCAGAATGAGTCCTCTCTGATGAGTGTCTACTTTTTGGGCTAGAGTGGGTCTTCTCTGATGAACGTCTTCTCCTGGGACTAGGAGAGTCCTTCTGAATGCTGTGCCTGCCTGGGCTTGATCTCCTGTGGGTGTTAGAGCTTCGGGATTGCGTTTTGTCACCAACGTCTGCCTCTCTGGGCAAAAAGCAAGGAAAGGATACCAATTTCATTACAACTACCTCAGCTCAATTTTGCATAGCATTGTATTGCACATACTACTGCTCATATCTGCACTTTATTCCAAATATAGTCATACTATTGCTGCTATTTATTTTCTATATCCCTTATATCAGGGGTGTCCAATCTTATCTTGAAAAGGGCCGATGTGGGTGCAGGTTTTCATTCCAATCAAGCAGAAGCCACACCCGAGTCAACTGAAAGCCAAGATAAACTGAGTAAACAGGTGGAATCAGGTGTGGCTCCTGCCTGGTTGGATTGAAAACCTGCACCCACACCGGCCCTTTGTGGATAAGATTGGACACCCCTGCCTTATATTACAGCTTTATATTTTTCCTTTTCTACCTGTATAAAAGTAAATTCTTGTTTTTGTAAATTCTATTTTGATGTCATAAAAAACATTTCAATGCATGTTGTACTGTGTATGGATGTGTGTGTGAGACAAATAAAATTTGAATTACAATAACTGAAGGAAACAAACATATAATTAAGCTAGGGGCTACAAAATGCATGAAGACCACCTAAATTCATATAAATGCATGAAAACTACGTACCTTAGGGAGTTATATTCACCAGAGAAAGTGACTTGAATTAATTTGCCTTTTAATTTCAGTTGATTGGCTGAGTAGTATTCAACCAATTTCTTGGCACCTGTTAAACAAGTCATTTCCACAAAACCCTATGGAAGAGATGAAGTGAAGTATTAGAAGGCACAAGTGAACTTGGGGGAAAAAGAATGATCACCTGACAGTTTGCTTCAGGACTGCAGCTATAAGTTAATTGCCTAAAAAGTCCCATATTGAAGTTTCCTTTTTTAGAATTTAGAGGATTTTATAGTTACATCGCACAATCAAATGAGCAAGAACATTTTATTTTACAATCTAATAGCCATTTTAACAGTGAGCATTAAAGGTATGGTAATTATGTTCTTATTTATTCTTAAACCTAAAATCCCAATTTCCACTCTAAAGAATATTTAATGTCCACATATGCAATGAATTTAGTACCCGGTTTGGCAGAAACAAGGATTTTTTGACAGATCCAAAACGTTTAGCGATGGCAGTCAACTCTGCAGTGATCCCTTCTCCAACAGGTAATGGTGTGAAGCTCACAACTCGAGAACTCGGCTAAAAAACAAAAACAGAAACAAAACGGCTGGTCAACTACAGAAATGAAATATACAGTAATAAATGGCATCATACAACTTACTTCATCTTTCGCTTGTGACCTCTTCGTGTCTGAAGTATTTTCGTTTGTGGCTCCATCTTGTACAAGATACAGCATAATTACTATATAATATTTTGAAACCTTTATATATATATATATATATATATATATATATAATTTTTTTTTTTAACATGCTAAGGAAAAGACTTTTACCTCTTATGTCAGTGGAGGTGTGACCATCATTTCTAATAAAATGACAAAAGATTAGTCTCAAAAAATTTGTGTATTTTACAACTTTGTGTAATAAGTCCATTTCCAGTTATTGACCAGATTTGTTTACCTTCTAGAAGATCGAACAGTCCCATCCCACTCTGGGTACCTACAGAAATGTAATCACTTTTATTAAAACTATAATTATATAAAGTAGTTTAATAAATGCACTGGCACATACTATTTGTACATTTTCTAGAGTAAAATTTAAAATCCATTTTAGAGCTGAGGAAAAACATAATATCAGCGCATTCAGTAATAGGGCTACTAAACTGATGGAATGATGACTTACTTTCCCATAAGGTCAAGCTGGCTCTGAGCATGCTGACCACCTGTAATATGTACAGACCAGTCCTACAAAAAAGAAAGACATTGCATACATCAGATGGCACAGAATTACAGTAGTGTTCATCAATCACATGAAGCTTGAATAAAAAAAATGTATTTATGTATCTAACAACATGATCTAATTATTCAGCCATGGACTGAAATGTTCAGATTCCATCACAGACCCCATTACCAGGCCCCCCCCCCGCTTACCTTTTCAGAAAAGACGGTGATGTTGCAGAGAACACACAAGTAAGGAAAAACTGGGGGAACTGTGCCATTGAAGTCTGAGGCCTCCTTTCTGGTCGGTACTTTGTAAACTTATAGCACATTAAAATAAATTAATACATTAAGAAACCAAGTGATTGGTACAATAATGGACATCATGGTAAAAGTCCAAATTGTATTTATTTTATTACATAAACCATAGTAGGAATTCGGATAATGTTAATATTTAAAACTATTTTGAGACAACACTAGTTTGTCAGTCTGTTGGGAACATTGCACGATACTGGCACTATTATTTACGATGGTATTACACCACTTGCATTAGTGATGCTAATACTTTCGCACGTGCAACGTCATCACACTGAACGAATGCATCCGGAACTATAATGCGTGCACATAATTAAAAGCAAGTACAAAACCAACCCCAGCACAAATAGATTCTAAGATTTAACAAGTTCAAGAAGAGATGTGGACGTTTACCTTCAGAGCTTTCATTCCTGAAATTACAAGAACATAACATTAGAGTTAGTGTATCTTTCCTTTTGAAAAGGTATAACACATTTTAATAGGTAAAAACAAAAAAGTGCAGAATAGGTGGACACAGAATAGTGAGGGGAAAAAAGAGAGAAACACAATCCCAAAAGAAATTAATCTGTTAATGTTTAACAGTATAAAAATAATAAAAATGACTGGGCCAATGTACCAGATGTCTGTATTAATTGATGATCACATCCCAAGTTTTGTCCTGTACACATTGTTTTAAGTCAGTGTGATTTTATGTAAATGGTGAAACCTGTTCTTATTCTGTTCTGTTTCAATGATCAATGAAAAACTACTGAAATGGGATTAAAATTATTTTTTACATAATTTACTTACCTTCTCGCAGATTCAACAGTCTGATCCCACTTTGGGTAACTACAGAACAAATGTACGATAAATTCACCTACAATGTAAACTCTGAGCATCTGATATAGTCTACTCAAGACAACCAATAGACATTTTAACAATAAACCATTTAATAATATAATATAATGTAAACCACACAGCTTTCACAGCTGAGGCATGCACTTACTTTCTCACAAGATGAAGCTGACCTTTAGCATGCTCACTACCTCGAACATGAAAAAGCCAGTCCTGCAAAAAAGGGGGGGACAAAAATACATCCAAGAAATTGTGTAGAATTAAATAAAGCTCCAACAAATACAGTGCAATAAATATGTCTCGCAGAATGTTCCAGATAATTAGCCTCGCCACTGGAAGGAATTTTTCCTTGTTCCATAACACCAAAGTTATTTTCATTAACAAACAATGCCAGACCATTTCGTAACTAACATAAGCAAAAACTAAATTGAAAGCAACAATGAAACAAAACTAGAAATGCTCCTGAACATAAATGAAATAAAATACAAGGCAGACATAAATTGTTTTTTTTTTTTTTAATTCTTAAAAAAATGGTGAATTTTAGGTAATAAATGCAGAAGGAAAGTAGCAAAGTTTAATGGAATCAGATGGCAACATTTCGTGCCACACCTACTCGATACAAAAACATTAACCTACTGAAAGAAAAAACTGAAGTTCAGGCTGGATTTATAACTTTAGCAGAAGTTGTTAATAGAAGTTACCAGCTTTATAAAACTTAACCACGAGATTCACAGAATACCTCATACTTCCAGAATAAATGGATTTATTACTGTTAAAATGTTAAACATTACCTTTTTATTTTTATTTAGAAATAATAATTATCTGTGTATTTTTATTCTCAATAGATCTGGCAAAAATTTTGCACCTACCATAGAACAAAAAAAATATATTAACTAAAATACATATATAAAATGGAGTAACAATATCAATATGAACTTAAAACTACAAGAAATGAATATTATTAAACTAAAACTAAACTAGTATTACCATACTAAAACAAAACCAATTTAAATTGCATATGGAAATAGATATATTACAATGAATATAAAAAAGGTCTACACACTCCTGTTGAAATGGCAGATTTTTGTGATGAAAAAAATGAAACCAAGATAAATCGTGTCAGAACCTTTTTTACCTTTATTGTTAAAAAAATAAAAATAGATAATTTTTTTAAAAACAACCATTTAAATAAAAATAATTTTCTGGCCAATTTTATTTTTTCTACTAGCCTAAAAGATTGAATGCTGTGATAAAATCTAAAGGTCAACTTAGTTTAGGGGTGTGCAAACTTGTACAACCAGGTTATTGTAGTCAGTCAATCATTTTGTTACATCTTGACTTGCATTATAATCGTAATATGTCATTTTAAAATATTACATTATTCTGTATCTTCCTTGCAAAAGCATTATATCCCTGTCTAACTGGCGGGGCAACTCCTGTGCACAGCCCTCTTCAGGTCACCCCACAGATTTGTGAGTGGATTTAGATCTAGACTGACGTTGGGCCATTCCAAAATCTTGATCTTGTTTTGGTGAATTATTCTAGCAAATAATCAATAACATTGTGGTGTCTTTTCTTATAATGTTACATTCTGTAGCGTTATTCCTCTTATACCACAGCAAATACATTTATTAACAACAGGTCATACTTTAACTGTTTACAGTTACATTTAATGTTGTGGAATGTCCACAAGACAAGTTTCTGTTATCATGGAAGTTACAACAGTTATAAACAGTCGCTCCCTCACCATCCCCTTTTTACTCTCACTTAAAGTTATTAAGGGGATAATTCACCCCAAAATTTAAATTCTGTCATCTACTTTTCCCTCATGTCGTTCCAAAGCCATAAGACTTTTGTTCATCTTCGGAACACAAATGAAGACATTTGAATGAAACCTGGGAGATTTCTGTCCCTCTAGTTACAGTCCAAGTAACCAACACTTTGAAGCTCCAAGAAGTTCATAAAGGCGTCGTAAACGTAATCCATGTGACTCCAGTGGTTTAATCCCAATTTTATGAAGCAATACGAATGCGCAAAAAACCACACCTAAAATTAAGTCTTCACAAAATATCTTCACTTTCACACTTTGAAACCTGGGTATTGGAAGTTTTTGGTTTTTCTTTTTTTCCCCCGAAACATTTCCTGGTGTTTCTCACTTGATTTTTATATGTTGCAATTTCACCATACAGGTGAAAAAGGGTTCCAACATGGTTTAACTCATTTTGTACGTCACAGAAACCTGCCATTTTAACAGCGGTGTTTGGACTTTTTATATCCACTGTAAATAAATAAATAATAATAAATATATATATATATATATATATATAAAACCACACAACACTCATGGGCTGCAGTACAGATATTATATCAAAAGCGTTTCCCAATAAACTTACCGGAGTGTCCAAAGCTGATATTAATTTACATCTTTTGGTGACGAGGTGGTAATGATAGCTGCATGAAAACTCAAGATGCTACTTACCTTTGTAGAACGGACAGATATGTCACAGAGACAACACACATGAGGAAAAGCCGGGGGAATTTTGCAATTGTAGTCTGAGGCCTCCTTCCTAGTAGGCACGATAACAGGTGGCTCTAATTTCAGAGAAAGGAGAGGCCTCGGTCCGAAATCAACAAAAGTGCGTGACGAGGCCTCTGGTGATTCTGTGGTATTGCTATATGGGCCAGTGTCCTTGGAGACGATGTAATCTGGAGCACTGCTGCTTTTACTGCTGGAACCGCTGGTACCGATGGTTAAAGAACTCCTTTGTCGAGGATTCCCCCAGCGGTCTTGCCAGGTTTGAACTTGCTCTGGAGGAAGAGGGTACACTGGATGCACAGGTCGATCGATCGGATACTCGACAGGTTTGGTGTGGCTGCTACCTTCCCAGGCACGATTCGAGGTATCGTCAAGTGGCTGACTTGTGCTGGGTCTAGATGATGAAGTGTTGGATAATTTCCGTTCTTTGACCTGTAAAAGCAGTTTGGGAAGTGTCTCGACCGTGATGAGATGCTCAGGAAGTTCTGCGAGGTGGGCAAGGTCACTCGAGTCCAGTCCACAGCTGTGAAGAAATGACAAAGCCATCCCGGGTAAGTTGACAGGAGAGTCTACAGTTCTGTTGGAAAATGTTGTAGAGCATTTTTGCTCCTGAGACGAGGATCTAACACTTGGCCGGTACGTATTGGATTGTCTCTGGTACGAATCTGTATAAATGTGTTGATGTGATAGAAACTCATCCCCTGTGTTTGTGTAGGGGTATTTCTGAGACATGCTGCAGGGCTGGAGATTTCCAGATGACAAAACAGCAGAGGAAGCAGCTGATCAGCAAGAGCAGTTTTCAAGGGGAGTTGATGTTAGTTGAGTTGCAGACTATCATTTACCTGTTGATAAAGGTTGTAGATAAGAAGAAAATTATGCACTCAAGGTCCTTCTCGTTGCCAGGTAACGAGCCAACAAACTCAGACTTACCTCCAAGCATCAATGAGACATAATCGTTCAGATGCTCGTGCATTAAGCAATCATGTCTGACACACCACCTCACCGGGATTCTGAAATGCGTGTGTTGATAATTGCGAGGCTAGCTAGATGCTGTTTCCTGTTCTCGAAGGAATTTTCAAGCGCAGGCATGTGTTTAGTAAAGATCTGTAAACCAAGGTCTTCTCTTCACTGGTCTGTTCAAGGATTGAAGTGCTTATTATTGTGGAGTTCTCACAATAAAAAGGTATGTTGCAGACTAAACTCCTGCTGTTGCCCAAACAAGTCCACCAAATTGGACCACATTCTCCTCATCAAACAAAGAAATAGCAGGTAGAATAAGAATAGAGGCTATTGTTTCACATCCAAGACCATCCCAACATGTGAAACTCTCTAGATGGCTGGCTAATTCACTTGATAGATCTACATGTCAGGTGGTTCCTACCAACAGTGATAAGACTGTAGCAAGTCACATCACTGCTGGGACTGCACAAATACCTTACTGGTACTTCACTGATTACTAAAAGATGAAAGGTGTGCTGTTCTAGCAAATAATCAATAACATTGTGGTGTCTTTTCTTATAATGTTACATTCTGAAGCATTAATCCTCTTATACCACAGCAAATACATTTATTAACAACAGGTCATACTTTAACTGTTTACAGTTACATTTAATGTTGTGGAATGTCCACAAGACAAGTTTCTGTTATCATGGAAGTTACAACAGTTATAAACAGTCGCTCCCTCACCATCCCCTTTTTACTCTCACTTAAAGTTATTAAGGGGATAATTCACCCCAAAATTTAAATTCTGTCATCTACTTTTCCCTCATGTCGTTCCAAAGCCATAAGACTTTTGTTCATCTTCGGAACACAGATGAAGACATTTGAATGAAACCTGGGAGATTTCTGTCCCTCTAGTTACAGTCCAAGTAACCAACACTTTGAAGCTCCAAGAAGTTCATAAAGGCGTCGTAAACGTAATCCATGTGACTCCAGTGGTTTAATCCCAATTTTATGAAGCAATACGAATGCGCAAAAATACTCAAATTAAGTCTTTATTCACAAATGATCTTCACTTCAGCAATAGATCTCCAACACGCATTCAGGAACCACGATGCATGTCTGTTTTTGACGCAAGAGTGGACAAAAGAAATGGGATACTTTTACGATGTCTTTATGAACTTCTTGGCACTTGATGGTTTTGGTTACTTGGACTGTAAATTGAGGGACAGAAAGCTCCCAGGTTTCTTTAAAATGTCTTCATTTGTATCCCAAAGATATTATGGGTTTAGAACGACATGAGGGTGAGTAATTGATGACAGAATTTCATTTTTGGGTGAACCTTTAAAACAAAAATGCTACTTGTTATTTTACAGAAAAACCACAAAGCGTGAACTCCTCTGTCCTGAGGACCTGGAAAAATTACCGTCATTATAAAGCGCCAACACATGAATGTTAAATACGTGTCTCTTTACAGCAACCTTCATAATATCAACGATTATATGTATATTTTATACCGTGTATGTACTGTTAAGGAGTACAATAATATAAACCTGTGATTTGAACTACAACCGGAATCAGATTTGAGTATTTAACAGCACTGTAGTATTACATCTTTACTATTACTAGACACCCTTACACCCAGGTTGCGTAATAAGATGAAAGGGGTCAATTTGAAATATAATAAACCATCAAATCTAACTTGTTTTGTTTTTTCTCTCTCTCTTGTAATACCCACAGACCTTACTCTAGCTATTTGGGTCCTAACTCAATGTAAAGGTCTTGCAGTGTGTGTACATATACATATATATACACACAACCCCATTTCCAAAAAAGTTGAGACAGTATGTAAAATGCTAATAAAAACAAAGGAGTGATTTTTAAATGTATTTTGACTTGTATTTAAACAAAAACAATTATAAAGACAAGGTATTTCATGTTTTATCTAATCAACTGCATAGTTTTGTGAAGGTAAATGTTTATTTCTAAATTGATGCATGCAACGCGTTCCAAAAAAGCTGGGACGGGGCAATTTAGGACTAATAGTGATGTGACAAGTTGAAATAAGAAGGTGATGTGAAAGGTGAGGCATTCGTCTAATCATAGTATATAAGGAGCCTCCAAAAAAGGCCTAGTCCTGCAAGAACAAGGATGCTCCAATCTACCAACAGATGCATTAGCGAATAATTCAGCACTTCAAGAACATTCCCTCAAGACAAATGAGTAAGATGTTGGGCATTTAACCATCTACAGTGCACAATATAATAAAAAAAATTCAAGGAATCCAGACAAATGTTGATGCGTAAAGGGCAAGGCCAAAAACCACTTCTGAATGCACATGATCTTCGATCCCTCAGACATCACTGTCTTAAAAACCATCATGACTCTGTAATGGATATCCTGATATAGGCTTGGTAATTCATTTGTAAACCTTTTGTCAGTCAACACCTTTCACCGCTGCATCCACAGATGCAAGTTAAGTCTTTACTATGCAAAGCAGAAGCCATACATCAACACTGTCCAGAAGCGCCACCGACTTCTCTGCACTCGGTCTCATCTGAGATGGACAGTAACCCAGTGGAATCCTGTTTTGTGGTCCGACGATTCTACATTTCAAATAGTTTTTGGAAAAAACCATCCGAGCTGTTATCAACGTCAGGTCCAAAAGCCAGCGTCTGTCATGGTATGGGGGTGTGTCGGTGCCCATGGCCTGGGTAACGTGCACATTTGTGAGGGCACTGTTAATGCAGAAAGATATCTACACATTTTGGAGCAACATGTGCTGCCATCCAGAGCAGGACAACACCAAACCACATCCTACCTGGATTACAAGCGCATGGTTGTGTAAACAGAAAGTGCGGGTGTTAGTATGGCCTGCCTGCAGTCCTGACCTGTCTCAGACTGAGAATGTACGGCACTTTATGAAGTGCAAAATAAGACAAACGAAGGCCCTGTATAGTTGCGCAGCTGAAGAAATGCATAATGGATGAATGGGGGAAAATTCGCCTGTGTTATTAAAAGAAAAGTTAATATTACACAGTGGTAAACAGTCTCCTGTCTGCCCAGTCTCCTTAACTTTGGGCAAAATTTATTTGCACATGCACCAGGAGCCACGACTGGCAAGAGAGAACTATAATTAATCAGTTGTCTATATAATGTCATGTGAAAATATTCATTCCTTTGGTTTTTAAATGAAAAGAAAAATGTAATCCTGATATTATTCCAAAATGTATTTATTTTTTACCAAAATGTACCTGTAATTTTTTAAAATAAAACATATTCCTTTATAATAAATAAATTCATTAATTTAAAAAAAAAAAGCTGCAGCGTTCATTAGAGTTTATTTCTTTTGGCTTTTGTGTAGAGTTTGCAGAGACGCCAGAGACATGCTGCACTGAGAATGGCAATTAGTCACAAAGAGCAACAGAAATCAGGTTCATGGTTCACACTGAATTACAGTAACGGTCTCCAGCGATTGAGAGAGGTTTCATATCTTATGTTTTCCCTACAAATAGACGTACGTGTGGAAAATATTCCTCCAAGGGATCAATATCGACATTTCCTATAAGACTTGAAGGATTAGCTCCAGACGTCCCTCCAGTGTACTACATAGCTAGCTAGCTACTCTTTACACGTCTGACTGAAAGCCATTGCTTTTTCATCTGCGGCCATGTAACTTTCGATTAAACGCCAAATCTGGACTAGCGATAGAGACAAACAAAACAAAAACAAACAAATATAACATACCTTTTATTGAATTTAGTGGCTGGAGCGTAGCCGGACAGCTGAAGGAATTTCCGCCCGCAGAAGAAACCCGGACTGTGAGGCAAAGTAAAAGCCTCCATATGACTGGAGTGAGAATACACAACACACACAAACCATCATTCCGAAGGGTGGGAATTCACCACAGTAAAGCTGTTTTAGAATTTTAATTATTTATTTATTACTTTAGAGCAGGGATACATTTTTAGACACGCGAGGTAAATATGTAGGTTTCGGTCATTCTGCCCTTCCTTGCCTTTGCAGTTTTACTTTCATTCCTTCAGCTTCAGTAACTGCTTGATCCTGCTCAGGGCTGTGGTGGATCTGGGAGCACAGCTAACAAAAAAAAAAAAGAAAAAAGAAATAAAACTGTTCTGGGATAATTTGTTTTTAGCAGCGAACAGTTCTGAGAACAGATTTTGTTTTTTTATTTCCCATTTGTACCCTTTGAATGATTTGAACCTCATGTAGCCAGCAAGTTTTAGATACCTTTAGGCAGACTAATGTTTTCATAACCTTTTTGCAAGTAAAACACTCAAGGCAAGATTGTAAAGTAGCACCAATAAAACTTCCCCAAGTAGTTTTGGTAAAAAATAAATAAAAATAAAACAGTTAAAGTGGGGGCCGCCCCACGTTTGTCCTAAAATGAAGAAATGTTTTGGACACCATTGGTGATCTGTGGGGATGTAAACACCAGCTATCTACCTGGACTTAGTACAGAGCAAGGGAACAAATGTGTATTCAGACATAAATACCCTAGGAACACTACAAACTTTCTCACTACACAGCTCTGACCTGCAGATCAATAAGTATGTAGAAAAAGCTTCTGCAGCTCAGAAATAGCCGGGGTCTGTACATCGACAACAGTGGGATACGAGAATGTTCTTTAGTAAGGTCCATTTTCTACTAGTCTGCAATTACATTTGTATTCACGCAAACCTGTGAACTAAAATAGGAAACAAACTGAGATGACCAAAAGTGGTTTGACACAGAAGGCCAAAAATATTCCCCAGAGCACACTTGGGTGATGGCTAATCTTGAATCAGATGCTATTTTATTGCTCATAATATACAAAGAAAACACCCATATATTGAAACCATTTTGCAAGTGTGGTGTTCCAAACTTGATATTTAGTGTATTGTAACATTATAACATAAGAAATTACTATTGCAGACAATTCAGTCAATGCTTTAATCCTGCACTAAAATGATAAATAAACTAATAGAGCACTTGACAAGCGTTTTTTCTTCGCCAAAATGATCATGGTTAAACAAATATAGTGATATGTAAAGAAATGGAACAAATTGGCATCATTTGGTGAACAAATGTTCATCAGGATTATGTACTGTAATATTTTGCTGGTGTAAGGGTGATTGCAGCGCACAAAGATATTTAACTGCGCTTAAAGTGTCAAATGCATGAAAATGTCAAATGGGGAGAGAAAATGTGTCAGTTGGAGTGAAGATGAGTGATTTATTTGTATAGTTATGACTATTACAAAAGTTTAAGTTTTACATTATTTAAACCGGTCACGGTTTATCCAAACATGGTTGTTGACTCCACAAATATGCAAATAGGAATGTTAACAGTTTTTAGGAATGTACAGTGTGAAACGTCAGATTACGAATAGCCAGGATTGATTGCTAAACCCATGTAAAGTAGGAGCAGTGTGAAACATGAAACAAGATAACCCAGGATTCTATTTAGCCGGGGTTTCGAATGACTCAGGGTTACAGATTTCAACTGTGAAAAGCCCCAGTGACTGGTTAGAGAGCTAATTTTCCTAGTATAATCATCTAGATCCAATATTTCACAAGAAAGGAAAAATTGGTAAAGAATGAGAAAATTAGTAAATTTGTAAAGCACTAAGTATTGTACACAATTATTTAATCTGACCTGAAAACCATAATTCAGTTAACAATTAATAATAAAGGGAATACCCGCCATTTGCTCTGCACTAGTTTGTCTGAAAAAAAAAAATTATGAATAAAGCAATGCAAAAATATTTATAGGAGACATGAATTCATCACAACCAGGAAATAGTCAGTGTGAGGAATGTTTTTAATGTTATCAGAGGTTGAACCAAAATAAAAGAAAATTCACAACAAGCAAACAGCCATAAGAAGGGCTCTGTTCTATTGAGAATAGACAACTTTTCTAATACACATGTAAGAAAAACAGTAAATGCGTAAGTGACAGAATCAACCTAAAAATGACCCTAAAATCAATCCTCCAAAAGGAGAGACTAAGCAAACTAAGTTTCATGCATAACCAAATACTGCGCAGTACCAAATACACTTTTCCAGACTCAGTTCGTTTTACGCTGTGCTTTGGCCTTCTCCTTTTCCAGGTGTTTCTAGAAAGCAGTAAAAGCAAGTTGAAGTTGAATGAATACAGCCTGCATTTGTATATTTCTGTCTTTAATACAGGTTCAACATGTAATAAAACATTAAATCATGGAAGCCATATGAAATCACCTTGAGTTTCTCATAGTGTGCCTGACTACTGCAGTGAACCTTTTTAGCAGTGTCTTCGTTTGAATAAAAATGGAAGCACACTCTGCAATAGTAGCCCATCTTCACAAACTCCACACCTGAAAGAATCGTGCAATGTTTTTAGTGATTAATCAGCACCATTTTTCTATGCACAAAGAGGAAAAACTGTAGTTCAGGCACATTTTCACATAATATGTGTTTCCACATTTTAAATCTGAGTAAAACTGATACTTTTGGCTTCTTTAGCAATTTTCAAAATTTATATATTAACCAAGTCCATTTCAGTTCCAGGCTGTAATACTACAACTTGTGGAAAAGTTTAAGGGGTAATTATTTATGCAAGGCGCTGTAATTAATCCGTAATCAGGATCAGGCCCTCAATTAGATTTTACATTTGACTCTAAAATGATGACTTACCCACTGGGACGTTTGGATCATATGGACCGAGAGCATCTACAGTGGTTTCAGGCTTTTTGACGGACTCAGTTGGAGGCGTGGGGGTTTCAATCGGCTCTTGGCTCTTCTCAGACACATCAGCAGAGGATGCAACAGATGAAGACTCAGTAGGAGGAACATCAACGTCACTCTGAGCCTTCTGCTCAATGCAGAGAGATAAAGTCAAAAGCACATTTAACAGAAACCGGAACTGTTTCGAACACATGTAGACATGAATAAGAAAAGAAAAAAAAGGAGGTGAGGGAGGGAGGAGGGCACACTGAATACTGACCGGTGGTTTGAGCTCCATGTTCTTAGTTTCTGTCATATCGGTGCTGTGTTCCTCATTGTTCACTTCAGCTACACTCTCACTAGGGTCTTCTGTGGTTGGGGTTCTGTGTCTGCCATGTGAAATAATTAATCAGCATAAAGTAGCTATGTTTACAGGCAGTGGATTCAAAATGTAATGACTGCAACACACTTCAAAAAATTTGGGACAGTTGACTGTTCAACATTGTAACATCACCGTTTCTTTTAATAACACATTCTTTTAATAACAAGTTTAGCTGGTGGAATTTTCCCCCATTCATCCATTATGCATTTCTTCAGCTGCGCAACTATACAGGGCCTTCGTTTGTCTTATTTTGCACTTCACAAAGTGCCGTACATTCTCAGTCTGAGACAGGTCAGGACTGCAGGCAGGCCATACTAACACCCGCACTTTCTGTTTACACAACCATGCGCTTGTAATCCAGGTAGGATGTGGTTTGGTGTTGTCCTGCTCTGGATGGCAGCACATGTTGCTCCAAAATGTGTAGATATCTTTCTGCATTAACAGTGCCCTCACAAATGTGCACGTTACCCAGGCCATGGGCACCGACACACCCCCATACCATGACAGACGCTGGATTTTGTAGAGGACGCTGAGAACAGCTGTTTTGTCCAAAAACCTATTTGAAATGTTGACTCGTCGGACCACAAAACACGATTCCACTGAGTTACTGTCCATCTCAGATGAGACCGAGTCCAGAGAAGTCGGCGGCAGTTCTGGACAGTGTTGATGTATGGCTTCTGCTTTGCATAGTAAAGACTTAACTTGCATCTGTGGATGCAGCAGCAAATGGTGTTTTTGACAAAGGTTTACCAAAGTATTACCGAGCCCATGTCAGGATATCCAGTCGTGACGGTTTTTAAGACAGTGACGTCTTGAGTGATCGGAAATCATGCATATTCAATAGTGGTTTTCGGCCTTGCCCTTTACGCACCAACATTTGACCTGATTCCTTGAATCTTTTAATTATTTTGTGCACTGTAGACAGTGAAATGCCCAAAATCCTACCGATTTGTCTTTGGGGAATGTTGTTCTCACAGTGTTGATTATTGGATGATGCATCTGTTGGCAGATTGGCAAGCCTCGACCCATAATTGTTCTTGCAGGCCTTTTTTGGAGGCTCCTTATATACTATGATTAGACGACTGCCTCACCTGTTTCACATCACCTTCTTATTTCAACTTGTCACATCGCCATTAGTTCTAAATTGCCCTGTCCCAACTTTTTTGTAACGTATTGCATGCATTAAATAAAAAAGAAAATTGCATAAAAAAAACTGATGATTAGGTAAAACATCAAATACCTTGTCTTTATACATTTTTTTGTTTAAATACAAGTCAAAATACATTTACAAATCACCCCTCTTTGTTTTTATTAACATTTTCCACACTGTCCTAACTTCTTCGGAATTTGGGTTGTAGGATTAATATACTTTAAAATAATTACCTGTCTTCTGGTAGATGGCAGTATTTCTCAGGCACTTTAATCATCAAGACATTACTGGGTAGTAAAATATCTTGAGTTCTAGAATCAGCTGTGACTCGCTCAGCATCAGATGCGAGCACCACCTCAACAAACCCCTATAAGAAAAATTATTTTAACAACTAATTAACAGTCCTGAAAATAGTGAATAAAATGACAGAGCATATAATTATTAAAAGTGTTAAAATAAATCACTTGGACGGGGGAGTAAGAGAAAAACACACTCAAGATTGTGTGCCAGAGGCAAAAACATCTATTTAAATACACCTTATACAACAGTGCTGATTAATTATCAAATCTGATTGGTCAGAAGATGTTGATTTATTCTCTGAACAGCCACTCTGACAGTAGTGCTTTCTTGTAAAGAGACAATTTCTCAGCAGTACAAGCTGTTTTTCCCCCATTATTAATTTCAAGAGAGAACTGAAAAAAAGAGAACTTGAGGGAAGAACTGTTTATAAATTATACAATGTAAATGGTAATAGAAACCAACTTGTTTCACAGATGTTCCATAACATTAACCATAAATATGGATTGATTTTTTATTTATTTATTTTTTAAGTATGATAGATCATTCTTTAATAAATAAACAAACATTAATAGTTGACAAATTGCTGGGCATAAAATAAAACACTTCGGTATATGCTGTTTATTTTAAAATAAGACAGTTGATTTTTTTTCCAATAACAGCACACCCTGTTGTGTTGTATTCCTTACTCACATAGGACTTTGATGCTGAAATATGCACATGGAAAAACTACAGTAGTGTTAAACATTACCCTTTTTGTACATTTCTAAATTCTACAGCTGTTTTCTATCTATTACATACATAATTGCAATTCATAACAAATAATAAATGAGGAAATCCTTTCTGATGAGACTGTAACAGGTTTGTTTACCTCGAGGTGGTCTGTCACTCTGTCAGTGTCCTGTTCCTCTTTCGGCTGATCAACAGCGTCTAGGTTCTCTGAAGCGGTGGGTTCTGCAGTTGTTTTGCTGGTACTTTCTTTTATAGGTGATTCGGATTCTTTATCACTTTGCTTCGTATAGGAGACAGGATTTGTGCATGTGGTTACTTCTTCTGATGAGTCATACATATACACATATATACACATACACACACACACACACACACACACACAGCATCTCACAAAAGTGAGTACACCCCTCACATTTGTGTAAATATGTGATGATATCTTTTCATGTGACAACACTGAAGAAATGCCACTTTGCTACAATATAAAGTAGTGAGTGTACAGCTTGGGTAACAGTGTAAATTTGCTGTCCCCTCAAAATAACTCGACACACACAGCCATTAATGTCTAAACCGCAGGCAACAAAAGTGAGTACACCCCTAAGTGAAAATGTCCCAATTGGGTTCAAAGTGTCAATATTTTGTGTGGCCACCATTATTTTCCAGCACTGCCTTAACCCTCTTGGGCATGGAGTTCACCAGAGCTTCACAGGTTGCCAGTGGAGTCCTCTTCCACCCCTCTATGGCAACATCACAGAGCTGGTGGATGATAGAGACCTTGTGCTCCTCTACGTTCCATATGAGAATGCCCCACAGATGCTCAATAGGGTTTAGGTCTGGAGACATGCTTGGCCAGTCGATCACCTTCAGCTTCTTTGGCAAGGTTATCATGCTGGAATACTGCCCTGTGGCCCAGTCTCCGAAGGGAGCGGATCATTCTCTGCTTCAGTATGTCACAGAACATGTTGGCATTCATGGGTTCCTCAATGAACTGTAGCTCTCCAGTGCCGGCAGCACTCATGCAGCCCTAGACCATGACATTCCCACCACCATGCTTGACTGTAGGCAAGACACACTTGTCTTTGTACTCCTCACCTGATTGCCGCCACACACGCTTGACACCATCTGAACCAAATAAGTTTATCTTAGTCTCATCAGACCACAGGACATGGTTCCAGTAATCCATGTCCTTAGTCTGCGTGTCTTCAGCAAACTGTTTGGGGGATTCTTGTGGATCATCTTTAGAAGAGGCTTCCTTCTGGGACGACAGCCATGCAGCCCAATTTGATGCAGTGTGCGGTGTATGATCTGAGCACTGACAGGCTGACCCCCCACCCCTTCAACCTCTGGCAGCACTCATACGTCTAAACCGCTGTATGGTCTTGGCCACCGTTCTGCAGCTCAGTGTCAAGGTCTTGGCAATCTTCTTATAGCCTAGGCCATCTTTATGTTGAGCAACAATTCTTTTTTTTTTCAGTTCCTCAGAGAGTTCTCTGCCATGAGGTGCCATGTTAAACTTCCAGTGACCAGTATGAGGGAGTGTGAGAGTGATGACACCAAATTTAACACACCTGCTCCCCATTCGCACCTGAGACCTTGTAACACTAACAAGTCACATGACATTGGGGAGGGAAAATGACTAATTGGGCCCAATTTGGACATTTTCACTTAGGGGTGTACTCACTTTTGTTGCCTGTGGTTTAGACATTAATGGCTGTGTGTTGAGTTATTTTGAGGGGACAGCAAATTTATACTATTACACAAGCTGTACACTCACTACTTTACATTGTAGCAAAGTGTCATTTCTTCAGTGTTGTCACATGAAAAGATAAAATCAAATATTTACAGAAATGTGAGGGGTGTACTCACTTTTGTGAGATACTGTGTAATTATATACATCACAGGCTAGTAAAAATCTGTATGAACCGGTATGGGGCAAGACCAAATCTGTCCTCTAAAAACACCAGTTACTAAAATTTGAAGAAAAGAAAAAAAAACTAACCTCGGTTCTTGGGATTGAGGGCTTCGGTTCATCTGATTCTGAAATGCATAAAGGTACAGTTATTTATAAGTCTATAGACCTGCCTAACCAAAGCAAAACAAGATAATGTTGCCATGTTCTGACAGTTGTGAAAAGACGACCTTGAGAATCTGAAAAATTTTCTTCCGTGAACTCATCTAAGGTCACATAATTTTCAAGACTCTTGGGGAAGTCATGTTCCTCCTGTTAAAAACCAAAACAAACCCAAAGACAAATTTAAAACATGTATTAAAATTCATTTAAAACTGTATATACATTCGCTGACTTCTTTTTTAGGAACACCTGTATACCTGCTCGTTCATAGATTAAGTTAATGTTCACATAAAACATAATGGGAAAAATGTGATATTACTGACTTTAACCATAGAATGGTTGTTGGTACCAGATGTTTTTTCCAGAAACTGCTGATCTCCTAGGATATTTACACAGAACAGTCTAAAGACTTTTCACCAAATGGTGTGAGAAATGAAAAATATCTGGTGCTCAGCAGATCTGCAAGCAAAAACCTCTTGTTAATGAGAGAGGTCAGAGGAGAACCGACACACTGTTTTGAGCTGACAGGAAGGTCACAGTGACTTAAAAATAAATAAATAAATAAAATAAAATAAATTCTGTACACAACTGTAGTGAGCAGAAAAGCATCTCAGACTGTACAAAACATCACACCTTAAGGCAGATGTACTACAACAGTCCAGTACGGCCATTCTCCTCTGACCTCTCTCAGCAACTAGGTGATTCTGCCCACAGAACTGCCACTCACTCACTGGATGGTTTTTCAGGAGTACTAACAATTCCAGGAGTATGAAAATTGTATGAAGTTTCCATGCGATCAGGAGATTTTCTGAAAAACCTCAAGCCAGCCTGCCTGGCACCAACAACATCGCATTTTTGACTTCACTCCATTCTGATGTTTGAGGTCAACATTGAAATGTCTCTTTACATAGGGGAAATTAACACTTTTTAGCAAAAGGTCTACCAAAATTTAGTTAGTTTATATCATCACACTGTTAGACGTTTGCCAAACTTATTAACAAACTCAAAAAGACTCAGTGTTGCAAACCAACTGAGAAGTGGATGTCCACGAACATCCATTGATGAAGTCCCCAATTTACAGAGACTTTTAGGACACCCTGTATTGTCCTGTATCTACATGATTTTATGCACTGCATTACTGCCACATGCATGCTACAAGTTTTTCTATTTAGTGGTAAGGTAGGATTCTGACTTTTGTGTACTATCTAGTTGACTCTTGGATCTAGATTCTTGCCACTAATATTGTTGATTCTGCAGTTTTTGGAAGTGTCTATTGACCTATGCTAATTCGCTCTTTATTCAAGAGTAGTTTCAGTCTCCCTTGAGGTGTGAATTATGGGCAGGGCTTACTAAAATATATTGAAGGTTAGTAGTCAGAAGCATAAGTCCATGTAGTGTTACCGGTTCCCTTTCAGCCCTACTTAAACTCACGAACCTCACTCCTGTCTAGGCTGTGGACATCTCTTACACCCATAAGCTCTCATCCACAAACTTGAGGCCGAACTAGCAGTAACCTTACCTACCCTCCACTGTGGTCTCAGTCTCAAACAGTGGTGGTAGGTTGGCCTCTGGAACTGCCAGTCTGCTGTAAAAAAAAAAAAAGCTGATTTCATCTCAGCTATAGCTTCCCATTACTCTCCTCACTTTCTGCCACCAACAGAGATGTGGATATCTCTACAGGACTCTGTTACAATGGCTGCTCTATCCTCTGCAAATGATGGTATTCTTAGTTTGTGACCTAGTGAACAATTATGTATGGATATAGGATGTATTTATATTGATAGACTTCAAAGCACTTCTGTCAGTCACTCTGGATAAGAGCATCTGCCAAACGACATAAATGTAATGTAAATGCAACATAATTGACTGATTTGATAACTGCATGAATGAGCAGGTGCACTGACATTCCTAATAACATGGCCAATCAGTGTATATATACATTGTTCTGTTCACGTCACAGTTTCAGTAAAATACCTCATTTAATTCCTGGTCTTCTTCAAACTTTTGGCCCTCCTTCAGACTGTTTAATGTTTCTGATGTATCAGCATTTGGAGAATCTCTTCCAGTCTTTACTTTTTCCTCTGTGTGAACGTTTGTTATATGCATTTGGTCTGATTGTAAATTCTCCTGGTCACTTGTGGGCTCATAATCATTAATGTCATGCACCAATTCTTCATCATCTGCTATCACTTCTATCCCTTCAAGGTCACCATCTGAACCCATGCTTTTAACATACTGGTTACTCACAATTTTTCTTTCTTCTGTATCTGCACTTGATTTTGTAGCTTCATCTTTGACCGTAGAGCTTGAAAAACAGCATGAACTTGAGGAAGTACTAGACCTCTCCATTGATTTTCGAGAACATTCTCGCTCTTTTACATGGCAACTTTTAGAAGAGTAGCTCCTCTCTGACGAGCGTCTTCTCTTGGGGCTTGAATGAGTTTTCTCTGATGAGCGTCTTCTCTTTGGGCTAGAATGAGTCCTCTCTGATGAGTATCTTCTTTTGGGGCTATAGCGAGTCCTTTCTGATGAACGTCTTCTCCTGGGACTAGGAGAGTCTCTCTGAATGCTGTACCTGCCTGGGCTAGATCTCCTCTGGGTGTGAGAGTGCCAGGATTGTGTTTTGTCATTAACTTCAGCCTCTCTGGGCCATAAGCAAGGAAAGGATAGCAAATTATAAAAACTGAAGGAAATCATGGTAGAAGTTACAAAATGCATGAAGACCACATATATTCATATAAATGTATGAAAACTTACCTTAGGGAGTTATATTCACCAGAGAAAGTGACTTGAATTAATTTGCCTTTTAATTTCAGTTGATTGGCTGAGTAGTGTTCAACCAATTTCTTGGCGTCTGCTAAACAAATCATTTCCACAAAACCCTATGGAAGAGATGAAGTGAAGTATTAGAAGGCACAAGTAAACTTGGAAAAAAGTATCACCTGACAGTTCAGTACTGCAGCTATAAATTAATTGCCCAAAAAGTCCCATTTTGCTGCTTCCCCCCACCAAAGAGTTTAGAGGATTTTATATGCAATTTTAAATGAAGTACATCACAATCAAATGAGCAGGAACATGTTATCTTACAATCTAATAGTACATATACAATAATACAATCCATTTTAACATTAAGCGCTAAAAGGTATGGTAATTATGTTCTTATTTATTCTTAAACCTAAAATCCCAATTTCCACTCTAATGAATATTTAATGTCCACATATGCAATGAATTTAGTACCCGGTTTGGCAGAAACAAGGATTTTTTGACAGATCCAAAACGTTTAGCGATGGCAGTCAACTCTGCAGTGATCCCTTCTCCAACAGGTAATGGTGTGAAGCTCACAACTCGAGAACTCGGCTATAAAATAAAAATAAAATAAAATAAAATGATATATATATATATATATATATATATTATACACACACACACACACACACACACACAGCATGTATGTTTAATATATACAGTATATTCAATCGATAGAGATCCATGACCATGAAGTTATTGAGTGCAAAGGATTTGCAAGTATTGAATATAATCCTAATATTTATCATTATGTTAGGTTGTCCAGTTAATTTTGAGCCTGTGAAAATGGAGGGACTCCATACAATATTTTTGTTAAGCCCCTTAAATTAAATCTGAATGTCTACACCTCATTCACATCTTGACTGCTTCATTTCAAATCCATTTTGGTGGTATAAAAAGGGAAAATTACAACAGTTGTTTCACGGTCCAAATACTTATGGACCTGCCTGTAGATAAGGATACACACGGAGACATTTAGAAGAGTTAAATATATCCAGTATAAGGTTTTACACCGGTATTATTCACCAGTTCAGCTTTACAAAATGGCTAGTTTAAACAATAATAAATGCTTGAAATGTAAACATGGCACATATATTCATGCCCACTGCGAAAGTACAAAGTTTCTGCCTTTTGGGGAAATTGTGTTGAAATATCTTGGGAGAAGGTTGGATGAGGACCTTCCACTTTCACCAAGGGTATGTCTTTTAAAAGATAAAACTGAGATTCCTCAGATTAAAATGTCACAGCAGTGCACGAATGTAGTTTGAGAGTGTATCTTATGAAAAAAATGTTAGCAAAACAATCGAAATCACACACATATAGATGACTGGGAGAACATTAAGTTATTCAAAGTAAGAAATTATATTAGACCCATGTTTGTATTGTCGTCCAACTTATCCATTTTGTTGTGCATTACATCTCGCTTTTTTTTTGTATTGTGCCTGTCGTGTTAACTTTTGTTTGTATTGACCGTGTTAAATCATATAGAAGGTAAACCAATAAAATGTCATTAAAAAGAATTTAGTATAACCTGAATAAAACTGAAATCTGCACAGCTAGAAACTTTATACTCTGACTGGTCTTTGAACTTCCATTTCCACATAAGCCTAAATACATACATAAGTAAATGAGTAAGTAATAAGCAAACATGTAAATAAGAACACACTCAAGAAAATACATCAATCCATAACATTCTAGGGAACATTCCTATTTGAACAACTTCTCCAAACTGTCTCAGAAATGCTCAAGTATTTTTCTTCCACTGTATTGATTTCAAACTTAACAAATGTAAATAGATCACAAACAAATGTAAATAGAAAATAAAAGTGGAAAGGCAGGAATCACAACATACTTACTTCATCTTTCGCTTGTGACCTCTTCATATCTGAAGTAATTTCTTTTGAGGTTCCATCTTGTACAAGATACAGCATAATTACTATATAATATTATGCGAACTAACTTTTAACATGCTCAGTAAAAGATGAGGACTTTTACCTCTTATGTCAATGGAGGCATCACCATCATTGCTGACAAAAATGACAAAGAATTAGTCTACAAAATTAGTGTACAGTGGTGTGAAAAAGTGTTTGCCCCCTTCCTCATTTCCTGTTCCTTTGCAGGTTTGTCACACTTAAGTGTTTCGGAACATCAAACCAATTTAAACAATAGTCAAGGACAACACAAGTAAACACAAAATGCAATTTGTAAATGAAGGTGTTTATTATTAAAGGTGAAAAAAAATCCAAACCATCATGGCCCTGTGTGAAAAAGTGATTGCCCCCCTTGTTAAAACATACTATAACTGTGGTTGTCCACACCTGAGTTCAATTTCTCTAGCCACACCCAGGCCTGATTATTGCCACACCTGTTCACAATCAAGGCATCACTTAAATAGGAGCTGCTTGACACAGTAAGGTCCACCAGAAGATCCTTAAAAGCTACACATCATGCCGAGACCCAAAGAAATTCAGGAACAATTGAGAAAGAAAGTAATTGAGATCTATCAGTCTGGAAAGGGTTATAAAGCCATTTCCAAAGCTTTGGGAATCCAGCGAACCACAGTGAGAGCCATTATCCACAAATGGCGAAGACATGGAACAGTGGTGAACCTTCCCAGGAGTGGCCGGCGCCAAAAATTACCCCAAGAGCGCAGCAACGACTCATCCAAGAGTTCCCAAAAGACCCCACAACAACGTCCAAAGAACTGCAGGCCTCACTTGCCTCAGTTAAGGTCAGCGTTCATGCCTCCACCATCAGGAAAAGACTGGGCAAAAATGGCCTGCATGGCAGAGTTCCAAGGAGAAAACCATTGCTGAGAAAAAAGAACATCAAAGCTCGTCTCAATTTCTCCACAACACATCTTGATGATCCCCAAGACTTTTGGGACAACATTCTGTGGACCCGATGAGACAAAAAGTGGAACTCTTTGGAAGGTGTGTGTCCAAGTATATCTGGCGTAGAAGGAACACTGCATTTCCAAAAAGAAACATTATACCAACAGTAAAATATGGTGGTGGTAGTGTGATGGTCTGGGGCTGTTTTGCTGCTTCAGGACCTGGAAGACTTGCCGTGATAAAAGGAACTATGAATTCTGCTGTCTACAAGAGATCCTGAAGAGAATGTCCGACCATCTGTTCGGTGTACTCAGAACTTGGGTTCTGCAGCAGGACAATGATCCTAAACACACCAGCAAGTCCACCACCGAATGGCTGAAGAAAAACAAAATGAAGACTTTGGAGTGGCCTAGCCAAAGTCCTGACCTGAATCCTATTGAGATGTTGTGGTATGACCTTAAAAAGGCCGTTCATGCTCGAAAACCCTCTAATGTAACTGAATTAGGACAATTCTGCAAAGATGAGTGGGCCAAAATTCCTGCAGGCCGCTAAAAACCCCCCACTCCTTAATACACACAACTTTTTTTGCAGCTGTTGCTGCTAAACCCGACCCAACCAGTTATAAGGTTAAAAGGGCACCACCCCTTAACAAAGCTCTTTAATATTTTTTTTTTTTTATTTAAAAAAAAAAATTAAATTAATTATAAAAATTTTTTTTTTTTTTTTTTCTTTTTTTTTTTTTTAATTTTTTAATTTTTTTAATTTACTTAATTTTAAAAATTAAAAAAAACAAAAAAAAAAAAAAAAAAAAAAAAACACAAAAAATTCACACCACTATAATTTAAAAAATAATATTTAATTTTTTTTTTTATAATATAACAAACTTTCAAAACACACAAACTCAATCCTAATAATTTAAATTTTAAATATTATAAAAAAATAAATAATTAAAAATTTAAAAATTTTTTTTTTTTTTTTATTTTTTATATTTATTTTTTTGCATAAACAGTTTGCTGATTTCTACATGCCATTACAACTGAATTCCTAAAACAAAAATAATAACAAAAAGGGTATTTTTTAAAAAAGATATGTAAGTAAGAAATAAAAAAAATAGATAAAACACAATAATAATAACCACCAATAAAACCGCCAAAAAAAATACTAAGTTATAATCAAATTTATATCCAAAGAAAAAAAAAAAAAAAAAAAATATTGGCACACATACACTGATAGAATAACTAAAGTGATAGAATAGTGTTTTACTATTAACAATAAGGTAAGGCTGCTTTTAGCATACTAACCAACTTTAATATAAAAAAAAACAAACAAACAAAAAAAAAAAGAATGCAAAAAACAAGAGGAACAAAATTATAGTAGTTTATTCCAAAAACACAATGCTTAAATTTATTTTATTTTTTTTTTTTTATAATGAATATTTTTTTTTTTAAAAAAAAATAATTTTTTTTGTTATTAATATTTTTTATTATTAAAAAAAAACAAAAAACATCCACTTAAATAATAAAAACACAAAAAAAAAAAAAATTCTTTTGTTGGTTTAAAATTTTTTACAAAAAAAATAATAGAGAAAAAAAAAAGAAAAAAAAAAAAAAAAAATAGTTAGTTTTTACACTGAAAAAAAACACACTAAAAGAAAAAAAAAAGGGGGTATAGTGAAAAAAAAAACAAAAAAAAAAAAAGGGAAAAGTGTTTCTATTAACTTTAAAGGCCAATCTAAAAATAATAATTTAAAAATTAAGAACATAAAAAAAAAATAAAAAAATAAAAAATAAAAAAAAAAAAAATAAAATAATAATTAAGTATAAAAAAAAAAAAATGTTTTTATTTTTATTTAAAATACAAACCCAAGGAATATAAATAATATTTTTTTTTTTTTTTTTTTTTTGGGGAAAATACACAATACCACAAATACCATTACTATTTGGAAAAAATTAACAAAAAAAAAACAAACACACACAAACAAAAAAAAGAAAATAAGAAAAAAAAGTTTGGTAGTATATTTTTACAAAAAGAGAAGAAAAAGAAAGAAAATTTTTTTTTCCCTTTAATTATAAATACAAAGAAGAAAAGCTTTTAACTTAAAAATAAAACAAAAAAAAAAAAAAGGAAAAAAAAAAAAAATAAATAAAAAATTTAATAATTTTTTTTTTTTTTGATAATACAAAAAATTAAAATTTGCAATTGATTTTTTTTACATTTAAAAAAAAGGAAATAAACTAATAAATGAATGAATGAATAACCAAGTGCAGAATAGGAGGACACAGAAGGAGTGAGAGAAGAGGGGACGAAAAAAAAAAGATAAATTCACAGAGCCAAATTAAATTTGTTAATGTTTAACAGGAATAAAAATGACTGGGCCAATGTACCAGATGTCTGTATTAATTCACAATCGCATGTCCAGTACACACCGTTTTAAGTCAGCGTAATTTTATTGTAAATAGTGAAACCTGTTCTTATTCTGTTCAAATCAATGAAACTACTGAAATAGGATTAAAATTATTTTTACATAATTTATTTACCTGCTCGCAGATTCAGCAGTTTGTGCCCACTTTGGGTACCTACGGAATATATTTATGATAAATTCACCAACATAATATAATATAATGTAAAAAAACAGTTTTCACAGCTGAGAGATGCACTTACTTTTTCACAAGTTCACGCTGACCTTTAGTATGCTCACTACCTCGAACATGAAAAAACCATTCCTGCAAAAAGCAAGGGGAAGGGGGGAATATATATCCACATTGTATAGAATTAGATAAAGCTCCAGCGCAAAAAAATATGCCTTGCAGAATGTTCCAGATAATTATCCTCGCCACTGGCAGGAATTTTCCCTTGATCCATACACCAAAGTTTTTTTTCAATAAAAAGATGCCAGGACATTTCATAACTACTAAATTGAAAGCAACAATGAAACAAATCTAGAAATGCTCCTGAACACAAATGAAATAAAATACAAGGTAGACATAAATAGCTTAAAAATATGGTCAATTTTAAGTAAATAAATGCAGAAGGAAAGTAGCAAAGTTTAATGGTATCAGATGGCAACATTTCGTGCCACACCTACTCGATACAAAACCATTAACCTACTGGAAATAGCTAAGACTTCAACAGAAGTTTTTAATAGAAATAACCAGCTTTCCAAAACTTAACTTAGATTTTGACAGGATACCTCATATTGGCAGAATAAACGGACCGATTACTGTTAAAAGGCAACATTAGCATGGTTTTTTTTTTTTTAATTGATGGTTACAAATCTGTGTATTTTTATTCTCTATAGATCTGGCAAAAATGAATTGCGCCCATAGAGCTAAAATTATGAACTAATATATATACATATATAAAGTGGAGGAGAAAGATCAATTTCAACTTAAAATTGCAAGAAATGAAGAAATCCAAATTAAAAACAAAGCCAATTTAAATTGCATATGGAAACATATGAAATTAAAATAAATAAATAAATAACACTAATCATGGGCTGTAGTATAGATATAATATTGCTACAGCATTTCCCAATAAACTTACCGGAGTGTCCAAAGCTGATATTAATTTACATCTTTTGGTGACGAGGTGGTAATGATAGCTGCATGAAAACTCAAGATGCTACTTACCTTTGTAGAACGGACAGATATGTCACAGAGACAACACACATGAGGAAAAGCCGGGGGAATTTTGCAATTGTAGTCTGAGGCCTCCTTCCTAGTAGGCACGATAACAGGTGGCTCTAATTTCAGAGAAAGGAGAGGCCTCGGTCCGAAATCAACAAAAGTACGTGACGAGGCCCCTGGTGATTCTGTGGTATTGCTATATGGGCCAGTGTCCTTGGAGACGATGTAATCTGGAACATTGCTGGTGGATAAAGAACTTCTTCGTCGAGGATTCCCCCAGCGGTCTTGCCAGGTTTGAACTTGCTCTGGAGGAAGAGGGTACACTGGATGCACAGGTCGATCAATTGGATACTCAACTGGTTTGGTGTGGCTGCTACCTTCCCAGGCACGATTCGAGGTATCGTCAAGTGGCTGACTTGTGCTGGGCCCAGATGATGAAGTGCTGGACATTTTACGTTCTTTGATCTGTAAAAGCATTTCAGAAAGTGTCTCGACCGTGAACAGATGCTCAGGAAGTTCTGCAAGGTGGGCAATATCGCTCGATTCCAATCCACAGCTGTGAAGAAATGACAAAGCCTGCCCGGGTAAGTTGACAGGAGTCTCTACAGTTCTGTTGGAAAATGTCGTAGAGCATTTTTGCTCCTGAGACGAGGATCTAACACTTGGCCGGTACGTATTGGATTGTCTCTGGTACGAATCCGCATACATGTCTTGATGTGATAGAAAGTCATCCCCTGTGTTTGTGTAGGGGTATTTCTGAGACATGCTGCAGGGCTGGAGATTTCCAGATGACAAAACAGCAGAGGAAGCAAGTGATCAGCAAGAGCAGTTTTCAAGGGGAGTTGATGTTAGTTGAGTTGCAGACTATCATTTACCTGTTGATAAAGGTTGTAGATAAGAAGAAAATTATGCACTCAAGGTCCTTCTCGTTGCCAGGTAACGAGCCAACAAACTCAGACTTACCTCCAAGCATCAATGAGACATAATCGTTCAGATGCTCGTGCATTAAGCAATCATGTCTGACACACCACCTCACCGGGATTCTGAAATGCGTGTGTTGATAATTGCGAGGCTAGCTAGATGCTGTTTCCTGTTCTCGAAGGAATTTTCAAGGCAGGCATGTGTTTAGTAAAGATCTGTAAACCAAGGTCTTCTTTCACTGGTCTGTTCAAGGATTGAAGTGCTTATTATTGTGGAGTTCTCACAATATAAAGTGTGTTGCAAACTAAACTCCTGCTGTTGCCCAAACAAGTCCACCAAATTGGACCACATTCTCCTCATCAAACAAAGAAATAGCAGGTAGAATAAGAATAGAGGCTATTGTTTCACATCCAAGACCATCCCAACATGTGAAACTCTCTAGATGGCTGGCTAATTCACTTGATAGATCTACATGTCAGGTGGTTCTGATCTCCAAATGAAGAATAAAACATGAATGAATGAATGAACGACAGGTCTAGGGCTGCGCGATACAGCTAAAAAAAATTATCACTATATAAATGTTTCATATCATTCAGTATCAATAACTATTGATAAATTTGAATCTTTTTTAAACAAAGACGAGTGGGAAAGAAAGTTTGAATTTAACCACTTTATTTTTTTATTTACCCACTTTATTAAGACAAACAATAAATAATTTTATATCAATTTTAATAATTTATTTTTTAATCATTTTAAGTCAAAAACAAAACAGAATTTAAACAAATATCTTCTATGTGAAGATTAAATAAGTGTTAAAGAAACTCTTAAATTTAATAAATAAAATGCTACAAAATGTGTGCAATGTGAGTGTAAATGTAGAACAATCAAGGTAAACTTTAAGGGAGATCAACATCTCATTACAGTGCTCAGGTTTGTGCTCAGCCTGTTAGCATAGTTAGCCTAGCCTCGTATAAAACATCCACTTTAACACTTACTTCCGGATAGCACTGTACTGAGGTCGGCATCTGACAAGTCAAGTTCCTTCTCTGAGGACACTCACTGTCCTCCTTAGAACCGACAATTTAACAGAAAACACAAAAAGCGGCAAAATGTCACATTTCTTCCTTTCCCTGTGTTCATGTGCGGAGTACTGCGCATGAGCACTACTTTCTCCGTACTTGGCCGCGACACTTTTTTTTTTTTTGCAAAGCTTACACAAAACGGTGTCATGACGTTGGTCAGATGAAAAGAAAACAAAAAACTGCCACACTGGTAAGCTGACTTGTTTTTATTCAAAATCTCCCCATCAGGCACTGAACTCATTTTCATGCGTGTTCTGAGGTCACGTGGCGATGACTCAACAGAACCCCACAGATATACAACTTGTTATTGGCTGTTTGCTTGTCACTCGTAGCACACTCCTTTATCAATGCATATGATAGGCTGTTTATGATCCAAGGACAGCGCACACATCATCAAACAAACTTCATGTCTGTTTACATTTTATTGAGCATTATACCAAACATTTTTTTCCCCGTTACCAATAAAAGTTGTACCGCCAATAAATACCGATACCGTTTTATCGCCCAGCCCTAGACAGGTCATAATTTTTTAACTGTTTATAGTTACATTTAATGTTGTGGAACATCCACAAGACAAGTTCCTCATATCACTTACCGCAATTTCCGGACTATAATTAGAGTAAATAGATTTACAATTAGATAGCGAATATAGTTAGTTCTTGTTCATGTCTGAGTTCATGTCAAGGCTAGTTATCTTATAGAATAGCTTATAGCTTAGCCTGTAGCCTAGTAGCTTATAGCATAGCTTATAGCCTAGTAGCTTGTAGCATAGCTTATAGCCTAGTAGCGGATAGTACAACTTAGAGTTGTATAGACTTAGTTTAGAATATAGATGTGGAAGTGGTTTATAGAGTATAGATACAGAGAGTTTGTTTCATGTCATAGTTAATGTTTAGGTTAGTTGGTTTAGTTAGCTTAGTTCACTGAGTTGGTCATGGTTCATGTTTCTCTTGAGTCTGCTCTTCTCTGTTTCAAGAATAGCGCTCATCCTAACTGCATTTGCATCTGTCCTGCTTCGTTTACGTCACGAATCGTGACAGTTACAACATGGACACCTGCGGCTTATACACAAGTGCGGCCTATATATGTACACAATTGTTTTTCCTTTTTAAAATTAGCGGGTGCGGCTTATATTCAGGTGCGCTCAATAGTCCTAGAATTACGGTAAGTTACAACAGCTATAAAACGTCACTCCCTCACTACCCCCTTTTTTCTCTTACTTAAAGTTATTAAGCCAGAAATGCAGCTAGTTATTTTACAGAGCAGGTTAGCGGACACCTGACCCCCTGCCTGAATGGTAAATAAGTGTCTCCTTTAAGCAACCTTCATAATATCAATGATTATATGTACATATGCTGTAAAGGAGTGCATGAATATAAACTACAAATGGAATCAGAATTGAGTATTTAACAGCACTGCAGTATGCAGTACTATCTTTACTACTACTGGACACCCTTACACCCAGGTGCCTTGTAATCCATACACTATTGTTCTGGGAGTGGTCACCACTCAGGTCAACAGTGATCCTTTGGTAGTTCTTGTTCTTTGACAAACAAGGTCGAGGCTCCAGTCAGTAATTATATACCTGCAAAGTGACCTAGATTGCAGGCATGTGTGTGTGTTGGTTTAGTATCAGTGTACTGAATGGCCACTAAATGCATGTCTACTGTGGTTGATCCTATAATATTGTAGTTCGCTGCATGATCAGTATCTAATCTGTCTCATCTATTTAGGTAACAATTTAGAGTTTTAGTGAAGAAAAACAATCATCAGCAATGATAGAGGGTAATAAAGCCAACATTTGCTCACGTTCTCCAATGCTGTACAAAGTGATCAAGCTTTTGCACAATTTCATTAGTCAATAGTAGAGCAGTTTAAAATATCAATAACCCTTTCAGCCATAAATGATTAAAACACATACTCCGAGATGGTTTTTATTAATGAAAATCGCATATCGGCTCAATTTGAACTTTTCAATCCCCCTAAAATATTGTTTATTTGAAAGTAAGTGACCTGTCAATGTGCAGGAATACAGAGTGTCAGACACAGGAGTGAAAAACTTTCACCTCTACTCTAGAGTTTGATGAACAGAATAACAAAATACAGTAAGATTATTCACCACTGTTGCTGCGTGAGACAGATGTTGAAAATTAAAATGTAGTTATATTCCAATTAAAAAAAAAAAGCTGCAGCGTTCGTTAGAGTTTTTTTGTTTTGTTTTTTTTGCTTTGGTGTAGAGTTTGCAGAGACATGCTGCACTGAGAATGGCAATTAGGTCACAAAGAGCAACAGAAATCAGGTTCATGGTTCACACTGAATTACAGTAGATTTAGAGAGGTTTCATATAGAACCATCTCAAATAGAAATACGTTTGAAATCTATTCATGAAAGGGTTAAATAGCGACATTTTCTGTAAGACTATACGAGCTTTATGCATTCGCTTCACACGTCCCTTCAGTGTACTACACAGCTAGCTAGCAGAAAGACATGCTGTCATGTATCTTTCGATTAAATACCAAAACTGGACTGGCGATACACACAAACTAAATAAAAAAAATAGAAATATAACATACCTTTTGTTGAATTTAGAAAATGTAGCGTAGTGGGACAGCTAAAGGAATTTCCGCCCGCAGGAGAAAACCGGAACAAGGGGCAAAGTAAAAGTCTTTATTTATTTCTTTTTAATTTATTTTTTATTTTTTTTACTTTTTTACTTGAATAAAAAAATAAAAAAATAAAAAACATTACACGCCAAAACTATTGCTCTGAAGGGTTGCAATTCACTATAATAAAAATATCATGATACGTTTACTGCTAACCCCCCATTTTCTTTCACCATTTGTGTATTTACATATCTTCCTGTATTATGCAAAAATGTCCTCTCATCTAGCTAATCAATCAATAGTTAACCCACTGTCTCTGTTATGTGTCAACTATGATATATATACTCTGTCTTTCTTGGAATAAATGAGAGATTTTGCCACTTGAACTTTGTCATTTGGCAAACTCACCCAAGGGCTTGGTGTGGGAAGTGTGCAGCGAGGCTTCTTCTTGTATTTTCACTTTCTCTCTTCTCAAGAATCTTAACCCAGAGATTCTCTAGTTTCAAATCCTATAAGTTTTCTGGGGGGATCGTCCAGGGATATAGATTCACGAATCCTAACATGTCATTTTAGACTTTTTTATTTATTTTTTTAACAAGTTAATTTTAAGGAACATTATTACTTTAGAGCAGGGATCTGTTAAGACTTTTTGCAAGTGGTGTTAATTTGAATTCATCCCAGTGACTAGAATCGTTTGATTCTGTTCACCAAAAAGATTTGTTCACTGATTCCATCATTGACGCTTTCCATAAAGTACATCAATACACCAGTGAGGGTCTTTATTTATTTATTTATTTATTTTAGATATTATGAGTAAGCCATTGTTTCACCTACTTTGTCCTATCTCCAGTTCCCTGGGATAAGTTGTGCAGAAAATGGATAGATGGATGGAAGTTTTCAGAAGAAAAGATTGTGATTTATAATATTTATATGATTTATTAAAATTGCCATGTCCAATCCACAAAGAGAATGTCTGGTGAATTTATTTTCAAGACAGTCAGTACAGGCCAGTTTTGAGAGTGTGGTCGTGAAATTATGCAATTTATTTTGGGTATAGAAGTGGGGGCGTGTTTGAGCACCGGTTTGTGAGTGGAGGGTTGAGCCGGAGAAGGTGAGTGGTAAGGATTGCACACCTGCAGGGAATTAGACTAATGAATGTTCTGTATTGCGATGAGCTATGGCGAGAATAAAAAGGAGAGAGATAAGTGCCTAAGGTCAGAGAGCGAGAGCGCGAGCGCCAACCAGCACAGAGCTGTCGGTCGGTCGTCGGTCGGTGGGTCGGTGGGTGGGATGGGAGGGATGGATGGATGGATGGATATAAAGCCACTGAAAAGTAACAGTAAAAGATAATTTCTTTGTCAGTGGGCAAACGTACAAAATCAGCAGGGGATCAAATACTTTTTTCCCTCACCGTAGTTAAGGCGGCAGTCGGGCCTCGCCTCACCCATTCACTAATCCTGGGTTCAAATTGACCAGAGTTTTGAGCATTAACGAAATAAATGTTTGTGAATGAGACCTGCAATAATGATTGATGGTGTGGAATATGTGCAGCATTGACTGGGGAGGCGGTGCCAGGGATAATGATATCAGCTCCACATTAGGCAAATACAGAAAGTAGGGAAGGGAGGATTTCCCCTTGGAGTCACAACCACTTTGTCCCCCTGACACACCCCTGACACACGCCTTCAAACAAGTGAAAGTAATAAATGGTCAGCAAATGTTCTTATTCAGCCTCTCTCACCCCTATTTTTTTTTTTTAGATTATTAAGGGAATTGTCATTCCAGGCATTCCATCCAGGTGGTTTAGTGGTTAGCACGTCCGGGGTTCAATTCCCGCCAGGGCCATGTGTTCCCTCCTGTGTTCCATGTGTGTACAGAGTTTGCATGTTCTCTCTGGGGTTTCCTCCCCCACCAAAGACATGGTAGGTTGATTGGCGTGTCTAAATTGTCCGTAGTGTATGAATGAAATGGTGTGTGAGTATGTATGTGATTGTGCGATGGACTGGCACCCTCCTCAGTTTGTACCCTGCCTTGTGCCCAATGCTCCCTGGGATAGGCTCCAGGTTCCCGCGACCCTGAAGAAGGAATAAGCGTAGAAGATGGACATTCCATACATCCTCCACCGCTTACTCATTGTTCAGAGTCACCTGGAGCCTATCCCAGGGAGCATCGGCACAAGGCAGGGTACACCCTGATGAGGGACATTCTAATAACAAAATTCAGTACATTCTTGATCTGAGAGCAAAACTCCACACATTGGAGCAATTAACACAGGAGAATTTCCTACAGGCGATAACAGGGGTACTCAACTAAGGGAATTTGCACCAGTAGAGAAAGTGCTTGTTTTGCTACCAACATCAAGCTCCAAATTACTCGCCAAGTGGCAAGGACCCTTTGAGGTCACACAGTGAGTCTGAGACACCAACTATGCAATGAGGCACCTCAATCTCCTCAAACCATGGAGAGAGGTGGTCCCTGTGGCTTTGGTGACGGTGGTTCTGGAGAGGGAAGAGCTGTGACTAGAAGTAATTCTAAAAATGATAGCTCAATCCACTTTGTCCCTTTTGGAGCCCACCTCTCCCCATCACAAATCACAGAGGGTGCCAAGTTGCAGGTGCAGTTTACCATGTTCTCGTCTCTACCTGGTCACACTAATCTCATAGAACACAACATAGGGAGTCCTCCAGGTGTGGCTGTACGCAACTGCCCATGCTGGATCCCTGAACACAAGGCTATGCTCGACATGGGGGTAATCGAAGAGTCCCAAAGTGACTGGAGCAGCATAGTAGCCTTAGTGCCCAAGGCCAACATGTCTGTCCATTTTTGTGTGAGCTTTATAAATGTCAACATGGTCTCTAAATATAACATACCCAGTTCCGTGCATTAATGAACTGCTCGATCGACTAGGTGCAGCTCACATTCATTTGACACTGGATTAGAGAAAGGGATATTGGCAGACCCCCTTGACTCCAATATCTCAAGAATAAGCTACTCTTGGACTCTGTTTGGGTTACACCAACTCCTTTTGGGTTGTTTGGGCCCCCCACAACATTCCAGTAGCTCATCCTCTGTCCATACACTGCTTGTGCCACTGCTTATCTGGATGACACTATCTACAGTAATGATTGGCAGTGGCACATGCAGCATCTGAGGGCTGTTCTGAGATCGCTGAGGCAGGCGGGATTCACAGCAAACCCACAGAAGCGTACATGGAAATATCTGGGTTTCCACTTGAGTCATGGACAGGTGCATCCCCAAATTGATAAGGCAGCAGCGATTATGAGGTGAGAGAGTTTCTGGGGCTGGCTGGCTACTATCGTAGTTTTGTGCCTAATTATTCGGATGTCACCAGCCCACTGACTGATCTTACTAAAAAGGGAGCACTGGTCCAGTGGATAGAGCTGTACCAGCAGGCTTTTATTCAAGTAAAAGTTCCACTCTGTGGTTCATTCTCCTGACTACTTCCTTTTGTTTTACAGACACATGTCAGACGGGCTTGGGGACATGTTGTCCCAGGAGGTGGAGGGGGAGCAGCACTCCATAATGTACATCAGTCCCAAGCTCTCAGTGCGAAAGACTAAGTACAGCACAGTAGAGAAGGAGTGTCTGGCCATCAAATGGGTGGTCCTCACCCTCCAGTACTATCTGTTGGAACAGGCGTTCACCCTCTGTTCAGACCAAACACCCCTCCAGTGGCTCCACCATATGAAAGATGCAGTGCATGGCGGAGGATGGGGGGAGCTGGTTTTCAATGGAGGTAGGAGCTGGAGAAGGTGAATGGTAAGGATTGCACACCTGCTGGGAATTAGACTAATGCATGTTCTGTGTTGTAGTGATTTGAGTTGTTACAAACCTACCGCTGAGCAAGTGAGGCAAGTGTACTAAGCCACCATGTCCCCCATGCTACAATAATAATAAAAACAAATTGCCAGCAGTCTTTTTTACACATTCATGTATAGTGGATTATGGTATGAACAACACATTTGTGTATAGCAGATTATACTATGAACAGCACAACACCACAACATAACACTTGTCTTAGTGCAACACACTTTTCAAATGCACTGTTCTGCCCTCTGTCTCTTCTTGTTGAAAGTTGAAAGTTGAAAATATTGGAACAGCAAGGCCAATTCATTTGTTTGTGCAATACATCAGACATTTGGGTCTGACGTCAAAAGACGGATATGTGACGGGTTTTTGATTTCAGCTTTTGTTTCCTGGTATTTACACCTAGATTTGTTAAACAACATAAAGAATAGAACCTTTTGTACCAGACCACCAAGCAAAGGTACAGGAACAGATAAGTCTTTAAAGTAAGTTAAAGTAAATAAAACTTAATATTTGGTTGCACGTCCCTTGCTTACAATAACTGCATCAAGCCTGCAACCTACTGACATGCTCAAATTATTGGGTTGTTCTTTTGTGATGCTTTTCCAGGTTTTCACTACAGTCACTTTCAATTGTTGTTTCTTTCATGGGGTTTCTCCCTTCAGTCTCCTCGTCAGGAGGTAAAATGCTCAACTGGGTTAAGGTCTGGTGATTGAATTGGCCAGTCTAAAACCTTCCACTTTTTCCCCTAATAGTCCTTTGTTTAGTTGGCATGTATTTTGGATCATTGTCTTGCTGCATGAAAAGTTTGTCACGATTAATTTGGATGCAAGTCTTTGTAAATTGTCTGACAAAATGTTCTTCTAAATTCATTCTGCTGCTACCATCATGAGGTACATTATTAATAAAGATTAGCGAGCCTGTTCTAGAAGCAGCTATACAAGCCCAAGCCATGACACTACCTTCACCATGTTTCACAGATGAGCTTGTATGTTTTGGATCATGAGCAGATCCTCTTTTCTCCACACTTTGGCCTTTCTATCACTTTCGTAGAGGTTCATCTTGGTTCCAGAACTTTTGTGGCTCATCTCTGTATTTCTTTGTGAATTCCAATCTGGCATTCTGATTCTTACTGCTGATGAGTGGTTTGCATCTTGTGGTATGGCCTCTATATTTCTGCTCTCAAAGTCTTCTTCAAATGGTGGATTGTGATACCGTCACCCTTGCCCTGTGGAGGTTGTTGGTGAGGTCACGGTTGTTTTGGAGTTTTTCTACACAGCACTCAATGTTTGTCATCAATTGTTGTTGTTTTCCTTGGCTCACCCATTCATTGCCTGTTGCTCAGTACACCAGTGCTCTCTTTTTCAGGACATTCCAAATTATTGTATTGATCATGCCCATATTTGTGCAATGCCTCTGATTGATGTCCCTTCTTTTCTTAGCTTCAAAATTGCTTGCTTTTCCCACATAGATCTTCATGTTGGCAACAAATGCAGTCTTTGCAGGTGAAACTGAAGGCCAAAACCAAGAGATGTTCAGAGCTATTTATTATTTAAACAATCAATCTAACAGGACATACCCAAGTAACAAGAAACACCTGTCAGTCACATTTTCCAGTATGTTCTGGATTTGTTCAATACATCCAGTCAACGATGTGCACCTTCATAGCCCAGACTCGAATGCAGTCTTTATAAAGAATGGAAAAGCTGCCAAAGAAGACGTGTTTTAAACCAGTGGTTCTCAACAGAGAAAAAAAACCACCACCACACAGACAGGCATCATTTGGTACTCGGTGTATTTTCATATAGAATGTGCATAAATGAAAACCCCATGTTCCCTCGCCCTTTGCATTGTGTTTTTTTTGCTGGGGAGAGGCGGAGCTTAGCCTGCCTTTTATCTAGCTGTTAGTGCAGACCAGTGATAGCTGACATAGACATGAGGGCAAAAAGAAGCATGTGCAGGTGTCCCACTGATTGATTTAACAATGTCATGGATAACGAGACACACCCTTCGTCCCAGTTTACATATTTCCTATGTGAATGTTTTTAAAATGCTAGATGAATGGAATGCAAAACGTTTTACATGTAAAATAGAACACGTTAGTACAACCTAGTTATCTTATTCAAAGTAGTTAATAGTGTTCAGAAACATTTTATAGTAGTTATAAAATCATAATGAAAAGTTATGAAAAGTAATAAAAAAAATACGTACAAACACAAAAGCAAAGAAATTTGTATCAAAACAGATAGAATTTTATATAGAATAGATAATCATTATACCCGGTCTCCTTCAAATGGCGGTGGGGGGCTTGGCTTACAAAAGTTTGAGAACCTTTGTCTTAAGTGGCCAAGACTTAAGTTAATGAAAAATAGGAGTCAGTACATAGACGTGAACAGGAACTATTCCCACAAAAAACACATATTCGTTCATAAACAAACCATCACTACATTTTACTTTGGAACGTTACATATGTACGCAAAGTTAAACTAAACCCAATTACATTATGTTCATATGGAGTTCTAAATAATGTTCTTAGTGCTGTATTAGCCAAATTTTACTTTCATTCATCTCCAATAACTGCTTTTTCCTGCTCAGGGTTGCAGTGGATCTAGGGGGATGCAGTGGGGAACCCAGCTAAAACGTTCTGGGATTATTTGTTTTTGGTTCCTGAAAAATTCTAAGAACAGATTTTTTTTTTTAGTTCTCGTTTGGTTTACTAGTCAGGTTTTCTTTACAGAAATGTGATTTAACCGGTAAACATGCAACAGTGGAAAATGATTACCAAAAAATGTTTTCATGTCACTTTATATATTTTTTGGACTGGAGTAGAACATACCCAAAGGAATTTGATATATTTTTTGGACTTTGAGTTCTATCTCCCAGGAAACATTGCCTTATTAATGTACAAAAAAGTCAAAGTCATCCCTATTTCTGTGTTTTATTTGATGCAAAAAATGATGAGTTCCTGACTTTCCCGCTAATTTTAAAACATGTCATACATATTTTTACATTCATTTCAAACAGTATACCGTGGTTATAAAAAGTCTACACACCCCTGTTAAAATGGCAGGTTTTTGTGATGTAAAAAACAATAAATCATATCAGAATTTTTTCCCACCCTCAATGAGAAACTACAATGTACAAAAATAAAGTGAAAAGCAATCAAACATTTCTGGGGAAAAACAAACAAAACTTACAATAACCTGGTTGCATAAGTGCACACCCTTTTCTAATTGGGGATGTGGCTGTGTTCAGAATGAACATTAAAAAAAACCTTTCCATTTTTACAGGCGTGTGTAGACTTTTCTATCCACTGTATTTAAAATAATAGGAGACATGATTTCATCACAATCAGGAAGCAGTAAATGTGAGGAATGTTTTAATGTTAACAGGTTCAGAAGAAAAAAAAAAAAAAAAAAATCGTCACTTAGCAGCCATAAGAAGGGCTCTGTTCTATTGAGAATAGACAACTTTTCTAATACACATGTAAGAAAAACAGTAAATGAGTAAGTGACAGAATCAACCTAAAAATGACCCTAAAATCAATCCTCCAAAAGGAGAGACTAAGCAAACTAAGTTTCATGCATAACCAAATACTGCGCAGTACCAAATACACTTTTCCAGACTCAGTTCGTTTTACGCTGTGCTTTGGCCTTCTCCTTTTCCAGGTGTTTCTAGAAAGCAGAAAAAACAAGTTGAAGTTGAATGAATACAGCCTGCATTTGTATATTTCTGTCTTTAATACAGGTTCAACATGTAATAAAACATTAAAACATGTAAGCCATATGAAATCACCTTGAGTTTCTCATAGTGTGCCTGACTACTGCAGTGAACCTTTTTAGCAGTGTCTTCGTTTGAATAAAAAAGGAAGCACACTCTGCAATAGTAGCCCATCTTCACAAACTCCACACCTGAAAGAATCGTGCAATGTTGTTAGTGGTTAATCAGCACCACATATTAGTCATAAACAGAGGGGAAAACTGTAGTTCAGACACATTTTCACCTAACAATGTGTTTCCACATTTTAATTCTGAGTAAAACTGATACTTTTGCTTTATTCTGCTTGGTCTGATTAAATTTCTCCCAGCACAAATTTAGAAAAATGTACAGGACTGGTATTAAACAAAGGTACTTGATTTATTGCTCTGAAAAATTTAAGCAAACCTTTTGCAGAGAAATTATGAAAATCAACCGAGTGTTAAAGATCTTTGGAAAGATGTTTGGAAGACTTTGGAAAATTAACTTATACTTAGGCACTGATGTGTGATTTGTGAGTATATACAAAAGTATTCATCTTGAAGTATAACAGCAAATTTACCAGAAAAAAAAGTAAAAGTTTTTTTCTCATTTAATGCCAGGGTAATGTAACAAGTAGTGTTATAAATGCACAATTTTTTTAAAGAATATCCATTCATCCATCTTCAACCGCTTACTCATTTTCAGGGTCGCGGGGAACCTGGAACCTATCCCAGGGGGCATCGGGCACAAGGCGGGGTACACCCTGTACAGGGTGCCAGTCCATCGCAGGGCACAATCACATACACACTCACACACCCATTCATACACTACGGACACTTTAGACATGCCAATCAGGATACCATGCATGTCTTTGGACTGGGGGAGGAAACTGGAGTACCTGGAGAAACCCCCGCAGCACGGGGAGAACATGCAAACCCCACACACACATACAGTATCTCACAAAAGTGAGTACACCCCTCACATTTCTGTAAATATTTGATAATATCTTTTCATGTGACAACACTGAAGAAATGACATTTTGCTACAATGTAAAGTAGTGAGTGTACAGCTTGTGTAACAGTGTAAATTTGCTGTCCCCTCAAAATAACTCAACATACAGCCATTAATGTCTAAACCGCTGGCAACAAAAGTGAGTACACACCCCTAAGTGAAAATGTCCCAATTGGGCCCAAAGTGTCAATATTTTGTGTGGCCACCATTATTTTCCAGCACTGCCTTAACCCTCTTGGGCATGGAGTTCAGTAGAGTCCTCTTCCAATCATATATTACACCACAGAGCTGGTGGATGCTAGAGACCTTGTACTCGTCCACCTTCCGGTTGAGGATGCCCCCCATAGGGTTTAGGTCTGGAGACATGCTTGGCCAGTCCATCACCTTTACCCTCAGCTTCTTTAGCAAGGCAGTTATCGTCTTGGAGGTGTGGTTTGGGGTCATTATCATATTGGAATACTGCATACTGATCATGATCTGCTTCAGTATGTCACCGTACATGTCAGCATTCATGGTTGTCTCAATGAATAGACGTAGGAGTGCTGCCAGCATTGCTGCAGAGGTTGAAGGGGCGGGGGGGTCAACCTGTCAGTGCTCAGATCATACACCGCACACTGCATCAAATTGGTCTGCATGGCTGTCTTCCCAGAGGGAAACCTCTTCTAAAGATGGTGCACAAGAAAGCTCGAAAATAGTTTTCTGAAGAAACGCAGACTAAGGATATGGATTATGAGACCAAGATAATCTTATTTGGTTCAGATGGTGTCAAGCATGTATGGCTGCAACCAGGTAAGGAGTACAAAGACAACTCTGTCTTGCCTACATTCAAGCATAGTGGTGTCATAGGGCTGCATGAGTGCTGCTGGCACTGGGGAGCATACAGTACACCATGAATGCCAATATGTACTGTGACATACTGAAGCAGAGCATGATCCGCTCCCTTCGGCGACTGGGCCACAGGGCAGTATTCCAGCATGATAACGACACCAAACACACCTCCAAGATGACCACTGCCTTGCTAACGAAGCTGAGGATGAAGGTGATGGACTAAACCGTATTGAGCATCTGTGGGGCATCCTCAAATGGAAGGTGGAGGAGCAAGAGGATCCACCAGCTCCGTGATGTTGTCATAGAGGAGTGGAAGAGGACTCCAGTGGCAACCTGTGAAGCTCTGGTGAACTCTATGGTTAAGGGGTTAATGCAGTGCTGGAAAATAATGGTGGCCACACAAAATATTGACACTTTGGGCCTAATTGGGACATTTTCACTTAGTGGTGTACTCACTTTTGCTGCCAGCGGTTTAGACATTAATGGCTGTGTGTTGAGTTATTTTGAGGGGACAGTAAATTTACACTGTTATACAAGCTGTTCACTCACTACTTTATATTGTAACAAAGTGTCATGTCTTCAGTGTTGTCACATGAAGAGACAGTCAAATAGTTACAAATATGTGAGGGGTGTACTCACTTTTGTGAGATACTGTGTGTATATGTATGTATGTATGTGTATATACAGTGGTGTGAAAAAGTGTTTGCCCCCTTCCTCATTTCCTGTTCCTTTGCATGTTTGTCACACTTAAGTGTTTCGGAACATCAAACCAATTTAAACAATAGTCAAGGACAACACAAGTAAACACAAAATGCAATTTGTAAATGAAGGTGTTTATTATTAAAGGTGAAAAAAAATCCAAACCATCATGGCCCTGTGTGAAAAAGTGATTGCCCCCCTTGTTAAAACATACTATAACTGTGGTTGTCCACACCTGAGTTCAATTTCTCTAGCCACACCCAGGCCTGATTATTGCCACACCTGTTCACAGTCAAGGCATCACTTAAATAGGAGCTGCTTGACACAGTAAGGTCCACCAGAAGATCCTTAAAAGCTACACATCATGCCGAGACCCAAAGAAATTCAGGAACAATTGAGAAAGAAAGTAATTGAGATCTATCAGTCTGGAAAGGGTTATAAAGCCATTTCCAAAGCTTTGGGAATCCAGCAAACCACAGTGAGAGCCATTATCCACAAATGGTGAAGACATGGAACAGTGGTGAACCTTCCCAGGAGTGGCGCCGACCAAAATTACCCCAAGAGCGCAGCGACGACTCATCCAAGAGGTTACACAAAAGACCCCACAACAACGTTCAAAGAACTGCAGGCCTCACTTGCCTCAGTTAAGGTCAGTGTTCATGCCTCCATCATCAGGAAAAGACTGGGCAAAAATGGCCTGCATGGCAGAGTTCCAAGGAGAAAACCACTGCTGAGCAAAAAGAACATCAAAGCTCGTCTCTCATTCTCACCACAACACATCTTGATGATCCCCAAGACTTTTGGGACAACATTCTGTGGACCGATGAGACAAAAGTGGAACTCTTTGGAAGGTGTGTGTCCAAGTATATCTCGCGTAGAAGGAACACTACATTTCATAAAAAGAACATTATACCAACAGTAAAATATGGTGGTGGTAGTGTGATAGTCTGGGGCTGTTTTGCTGCTTCAGGACCTGGAAAACTACTTGCCGGATAAAAGGAACTATGAATTCTGCTGTCTACCAAGAGATCCTGAAGGAGAATGTCCGACCATCTGTTCGTGTACTCAAGCTGAAACGAACTTGGGTTCTGCAGCAGGACAATGATCCTAAACACACCAGCAAGTCCACCACCGAATGGCTGAAGAAAAACAAAATGAAGACTTTGGAGTGGCCTAGCCAAAGTCCTGACCTGAATCCTATTGAGATGTTGTGGTATGACCTTAAAAAGGCCGTTCATGCTCGAAAACCCTCTAATGTAACTGAATTAGGACAATTCTGCAAAGATGAGTGGGCCAAAATTCCTCCAGGACGCTGTAAAAGCCTCATTGCACGTTATCGCAAACGTTTGGTTGCAGTTGTTGCTAAGGGTGGCCCAACCAGTTATTAGGTTTAGGGGCAATCACTTTTTCACACAGGGCCATGATGGTTTGGATTTTTTTCACTTTTAATAATAAACACCTTCATTTACAAATTGCTTTTTGTGTTTACTTGTGTTGTCCTTGACTATTGTTTAAATTGGTTTGATGTTCCGAAACACTTAAGTGTGACAAACATGCAAAGGAACAGGAAATGAGGAAGGGGGCAAACACTTTTTCACACCACTGTCTGTATATATATATATATAAATAAAACACATTGCTATTTTGTAATATTACTGTTGCACTGAATGAGAATAAATTTTTATTTGGGGGTACAAATAGTAATATAAAAATAGTAATATATTTCTGACTTAATTCAGTTTTATGCGTTAGACCTTGGCTTTTATTTTGGCAGAAAACCGCAAGAAGACCTCAGCATAGTTGGCAACAGTTTTTTAATTCACTTATTACCAATTAGGTGAAATGCTGAAAACCTCTGGCCACAAAAATGTTTGAGATTACACCAATATAAAACCAAAGTGAATCTGGCACGTGTTGTTTTCTAAATGCAGGTTATAAGCATCTCAAACACACAGCACAGACAGAGATGAAGGTGTGGAGCGGCATTTACTGTGAACGGAGTCGCTCTACCGAACTGATGAGCCGCACACACACACACACACACACACACACACACACACACACACTGAGCGCAACAATCAAAGAACATTGTCGGTTTGGTTGCATTTTTAAAGACCTTTAAAACACGAATTTAAGGTATTTTAATGCAAATTAAGGCCTTATTTTTACATTAAGGAATCTAAAATATTTTAAGGATCTGCGGAAACCCTGAAAACTGTCAGGATCCAGATGTGCAAATCTGATGAGACATATCCCAGAAGACTTACTGTAACTGCAGTCAAAGTTGGTTCTACCAAGTATTCACCCAGGAGGATTTTTGTTTAGTTAAACTATGTGTCACAAAGAATATTTTTCAAATTTTTTTTCAAAATTTGTATATTAACCAAGTCAATTTCAACTCCAGGCTGTAATATGGAGCTTTAATAATATGGAGAAGTTTAAGGCGTAAATATTTTTGTAAGGCGCTGTAATTAATCCGTAATCAGGATCAGGCCCTCAATTAGATTTTACATTTGACTCTAAAATGATGACTTACCCACTGGGACGTTTGGATCATATGGACCGAGAGCATCTACAGTGGTTTCAGGCTTTTTGACGGACTCAGTTGGAGGCGTGGGGGTTTCAATCGGCTCTTGGCTCTTCTCAGACACATCAGCAGAGGATGCAACAGATGAAGACTCAGTAGGAGGAACATCAACGTCACTCTGAGCCTTCTGCTCAATGCAGAGAGATAAAGTCAAAAGCACATTTAACAGAAACCGGAACTGTTTCAAACACATGTAGACATGAATAAGAAAAGAAAAAATAAATGAATCAACACTGACCGGTGGTTTGAGCTCCACGTCCTGAGTTTCTGTCGTATCTGTGCTGTGTTCCTCTGTGTGCTCATTGTTCACTTCAGCTACACTCTCACTAGGTTCAGCTTTGACTTCTGCCTCCTCCTCCTCCTTCACCTCCTCCTCCTCCTGTGGAGATTTCTCCTCATTAGTGTTCTCTTCTTTAGCTTTTTTGGATGGGGGTTCCTCTTCCTTCACACTGGTAGTTTTTGCTGAAGAACTGCTCTGGCTTTCCTCTCTCTCCTCAGAGTGCTCTCTCTTGGCCGGCCGTTTGTCTTCTGTGGTTGGGGGTCTGTGTCTGCCATGTGAAATAGTCAATTAGCATGAAGTAGCTATGTTTACAGGCAGTGGATTCAAAATGTAATATGCAGATAAACAGAGCGTGCAAGATAAAAAGGATAAAAAAATATATAAAAAATTACACACACACACACACACACATATATGAGATACATGTTTGGACATGAGCAAAAATCTTTAGCTGATAGCTACACACACACTTTATATATTTTATTTTATATACCGTAATTTCCGGACTATAAGCCGCTACTTTTTTCACACGCTTTGAACACTGCGGCTTAAACAATGATGCGACTAATTTATGGATTTTTACGGGCTAACGAGTTTCATGCCGCCAAAACATTTAGCCTCGTCACATCGGACAAATGAAATTACCCAACAGGTCACAGTGGACCAATGAAACTGTTCGAATTAAATCCAACGCGCTCACACTACATTCTTCAGATCAGTCATTTGGCGCTTCGTGCACACCCCCTCATCAGGGATAACACACGAAGAAATGCACATTGGTTGACGTCATGTCTCCGCCCCGTCCTGTCACGTGTTGTCGAGTCACGTGTGTTTTGGTATTGCCTGCAGCTATTAGCAGTTTGGCTGGTGTGTATATACACCGGGAGCCATGACACACACAACGTGGGTAATTAGATATAGAGTTACAATTAGATAGCGAATATAGTTAAAGTCTTTGTTCATGCCATGTGTCTTAGTTCTTGTTCATGTCAAGGCTAGTTAGCTTATAGCATAGCTTATAGCTTAGCCTGTAGCCTAGTAGCTTATAGCATAGCTTATAGCCTAGTAGCGGATAGTATAGCTTAGAGTTGTATAGACTTAGTTTAGAATATAGATGTAGAAGTGGTTTATAGAGTATAGATATAGAGTCTTTGTTCCATGCCATGTCCATAGTCATAGTTAATGTTTAGGTTAGTTGGTTTAGTTAGCTTAGTTCATTGAGTTGGTCATATTTTGTTTCTTGTATCTCGAATCTGCTCTCCTCTGTTTCAAGAATAGCGCTCATCCTAAGTGCATTTGCATCTGTCCTGCTTCGTTTACGTCACAAATCGTGACAGTTACAACGTGGACACCTGCGGCTTATACACAAGTGCGGCCTATATATGTACAAAATTGTTTTTCTTTTTAAAATTAGCAGGTGCGGCTTATATTCAGGTGCGCTTAATAGTCCGAGAATTACGATTATATTTTATATATATATATATATATATATATATATATATATATATATATATATATATATATATATATATTTATTTTAACAGGGTGTCCAGTTTAGGACACATACAATCCATTAGTAATCTGCAATCATTCAGATTGGAGAAAATCTATGTGCATAGACGTATCCAGAGTTTCAGCGAAACATGACCAATTAATTAAAACAGTAGAAAAGAATGGACTAACCCATGTTTGAGTTGTTTGTACTTCCTGCTGATGTATACAAGCAAGCGTTTGCCTTCAAATTTGAGTGGATTCAGCCGAGCAGCCTCCACAAATCTCTCTGCATCCTCACCCTTCTCCATTTCAATGAAGCACTGGAAGCAAACACATGGAGACAAAGCATCATGCCAGTGTTATAGATGAAGACGTGATATGTGAATAATAATAAATGTTAGACACTCTGCACTATTATGATTACGCAGTTACCTCACAGCGTGACCGATTCAAATAGTAACGTTTGACTTTCCCATATGGCTCTGCAACCTTCAAAAAGGATGCGTCTGATGATTTAAACGGGGGAATGTGCCCAATATAGACGACTTTTCCGCTCTGTAGTGTTTGGGGAAAAACATGTCAGACATTTCTCTTCTAATTGGATGCATTGCTTTACGGTGCAGAAGCATAATGTTGCTCACCTGGATGGTTGCGTAGGTCATTGAATGGTAAATTTTGACTGTTTTTCCACACACGGATGGGATGACATTTCCGTTGTAGAAACGAACCATTGATCTGGCTTCTTGTTCAGTGCTGAATTCCAGAAAGGCCTTCACAACAAAACATGATACAAATTACATAATCAAACCAGAAAATAATTTAGGAAATAATGTTTGACAACTCTTTGAAGCAGTACTTAAGAGCTTTAATTGCTCAGCTTGGCCACCACCCATCTTTGAGCCATATACAGGGAATTGTAAATTAGATGGTAGAATTTATGATTTGGGAGTGTTCAACTACACTCAACTTTCATTAAACTTTAAGCCACAATGACTATGCTCTTCTTTATAGCATAATAAAGCAATGCATGGCTCAACTTTAACCTGCCTTTGATTGATAAGTGTCTAATTCCTTTAATACTAAACTCTGTCTTAAATGCATACTCAAATGCCACGTAGTCATGAAAATAAATAATGGCAGGCATTAACAGGCAAGAGTATGAACAAGTAAGAACAAAAACCTTAATTACAGAATACTACTAAGATTAGAAAGATAAGAAAATTCACCTCAGGCCTGGAATGCAGAACCAAGTGTCGTACAACTTTCCCAAAAGGCTTTGCCAGAGCCAGAATCTCATCCAGATAACCATAGCTGCGTTTAAATCCAACCACATTGACAACTCTCAAGCCCTGCAAAAGTGGTCCAAGAAATTCACATACAGGTAAAAAGCCTAGACACGCTACTTTGAGAATGTATAACTTTTATAACAGTCATTACATAACATTTCTAACAGGTTGGATGGCCAGAACCTGTCCAAAAAGTTACATCTATACAAATTTCCACTTAACCTAAAATGTTGTCACTCACCCCAGACATGTTTGGTGTTTTACAAGGGTGATACATACATTTAGCTAAGAAGTAAGCTTAAAGCCAGCTTTGAACAGCATTTTGGCCTTGCTAACAAACTAATTAGTTCAGTTGTTAATTATCTATAAAAGGTAAAAAAAAGTAGGTCACACAGCTCAAATTAGGAAGCTGAAATCACTCATCACACAGACCGGCTTCACCTTGCTATTTTATGAAAATGTTAAAAGTATCATATTAAAAAATATGGTATTACTTAGCCAACACTACTTTTTGAAGCAAGTGTGGGATGATTTAGACATGCTCTAAGCACAATGCTAAACTGACAGCTACAAGCTTCTCCTATTTATTAGCTACATTAACTTAATAGCTTTGCATAAGTTAAGAAGCACACTTGGACAGCAGACATGACTTTGTTGACCACCTAAACTTAAGATAAGTGGCAAAACAATTCTAAACATTATTTTTGGCTAAGCCATTTTAAACGTTGAAATGTAAACCACCGATTATCATGGGTTTCTTAAGACAACAGTCTACGATGTTGCAACATTAAAGAAAGTCAAATTAGCTAACACAAAGTTTTTGTTAAAAAGTGAATACTCACTCCACTGTCCTTGGATCTACCTAAAAGCAGAGAAGAACATTTACATTTAAATTTGGAAACAGCTCACATCAATATTACAATGTATTATATATTCATTAAATTTCAGACCGTTATGCTAATAATACAATCAACTAACGCACACCAATACAGAATCTACAGCACTGTGCAGACAGGCAGCTTATTTGGACACCAAACATTAAACACCATACATTTCCAGTTGGAAACATGAATTACATTCTGCTAGACAAACTAAACATTTAAAAGCAGAACCTGAAGAAGCTCTATCTCTAGATCGTGAGTCGTGCCGTTCAGCTTCATCCTCCTCTGCCAGCTCGTCCAGAGTGACAAACTCATCAAAGTCTTCAGGGAAATCAGATTCTTCTGGTACATCCTATTAGCACACAGACAGAGATAACATTACTTCAGTTAAAATTTTCGACTCCGTATCATTTAATGACAAATAGAAATGCTTAACAATGTGTTATGTGAACTGTGCTGGATGCAGGGCAGTGTGTGGGTAAACATCACACGCAGAGATACATTAGCTTGCACATGCAGACACACTGTGCATGGATTAGCCATGAGGTGAATTTTGATTTTGTTGATGGAGAGCTGTGTCCAGGATCCAGAAACATCGTGGTGAGATTGAATTTAGACTTAAGCACTCTGCACAGCTTATTCAAGTTGGAACAATGTTTAAAGTTTCCGTGAAGTGCCTCGAAATGTGCGGCATTATTTGATGTGTTGATGTAATTTGCACTGAAACAGGAAGTCAGGGCGGGATAGATCAAGTGGCTCCTCTCCTTTTTAAAATAGGCCGAGAACGCAATTCTAAGAACGCAAAGAATGGACTTGTGTTCTTGTGAAGACCGGTCTTGCCAGGCTACCTTGGTAGAACAAACTCGAAGGACAGGAGGACATAGAACGCATCTTTGTGAGAATTGAGATGTGCTGTGAGCTTCCTGTTGCGCAATGGACTGTCCCAGCACATTTCTAGTAGTGGCACAGGGTTCTCATCTCTTTAGTGCTCACTAAGTAATACGTTTCAGTTGGTTAATAGATTTACTGTTAATTTGCTGATTAACCAAAAGTTAATTTAGCATGTTTTAATGTAGTAAGCTTTTCTTGCAGCTGCGACCTCACGTTAACTAAAAACTAAGCTAACGAGTTTTAAGTTCCCTCAAAAATAAACACTTTAATGTTATTTAGCGATTATGTCTTTAATGACTTTTTATAATTCAAGCACTTTTTAAGATTTTCCTGAATTTAAATTTCAAAAAGCCAAATTCAAGCACCTTGTACGAACCACGTAGAGACCATTTGATTGGACACAAAATCTGATTAGAAGCTGAAGTGCAGAAAGATGTCATCAAAATTGCTGATAGAGAGAGACTGTATACATCTTCTAAATGCGAATTTTGTCATGGTTTTGGACCACAATAGTTTAAAAACAACATTTAAGCTAACATTCATACTAAAAGTCACAAAACTCCCATTTTGATTTCATGGAGACCTGGTTTTCTTAATTATGTACAATTTAAGTGATCTTTCTACTCACTTGCTCGACAGAATCATCTGCAGTGCCCTCGTCCTGCTCAGCATCATCCTGCCCATCTGTTTCTTTGAGTTCTGTGTCGTCTTCCTGCTCCTGATCTTCATCATGCTCCACTGCTTGCTCCATCTCATGCTTATGTTCAAATGCTTCCTCTTCTGGAACCTCTGTGTCCTCAGCATCATGCGCATTTTCATCATCATCTTCTTCTGGTTGCATAGCCGAATCCTCAAACTCCATGGTAGCTTCCTGATCTGGCTGTGCCGTCACAGCTTCCTTTGTCTCCCGGTCTTCACCAAGGGCCTCTTCCTCTTCATCATGAGCTTCCACAACACCTTGGCCTTCATCACCAGAGCCTGCCTCAGCCCGGACCTCCTCTTCCACCTCCTTAGGCTTTGAGATCTGTGCCTTCTCTGACAAGCTCTCTTTGGCTCTGGAGCTTGAGCTTCTCTGAGGCTTGGATGAGCTTTTGGAACTTGTTCTGCTGCTGGTCTTCTGACCAGATTCTTCCAGCTCCTCTTTTAACTGTTCTCCTTTACCTGGTATGACCCTAAAATATGTTCCACATATTAGGCTTTTTTTGGTCTGATTTCTCAGATTAGTTACATACACGACTACTTTAAACAGATATGTTACTCACGTTAAGGTCTTGTACTTGGTGCAGATGTTCATATGGATGGTCCTACGACTAATGGTCAGTGGATGAATAGTGTAATACTTCACCAACATCTCTGCATCCTCCGAGTTGCTCATCTGCACAAATGCCTGCGACAAGGAAAAATTTCAGTGTGCATGGACAGAAGCCTGACAATATGAATCATGACACTGAAACCTAAAAGACTGACCATCAGAAGATAGGACTCATGATAGATACCTGATCATTCAAAAATAGATGGTTCACAACGGTGCCAAATCTGCGGGCTACCGTGAGTAACTCTGCTTTCTTCTCAGTCTCTCTCGGCAAATTGGAAAAGAACACCACTGGACCAGAATCTCGATTTCGGTTCTCTCTATCTGGTCTGTCATTTTTCTAGAGTGAAGCATGTTTTGCATTTACAGTCAAAATGTAAAGAATGCACCACGTAATCTTCACATTGTATTTTGGGTCATCCCTTTACAATCAATTTCCTTATAATAGTTTTAGACATGTTACTAAAAGATTAAGCTATGCTATCGAAATTATATTCAAACATTTAAACAAAATGTTATATAAACATATAGCAGACTGAATACCTAGAGCTACTAAAATACAATGTCTGTGCTCAGTTATTGTATTAAGTATTATGAAATGAAATACAAATACATTTTATTTCCTTTAACTAGTTCAGACTGCAGTATTACCTCAATCACCAGCAGCTCCTTGGACAAGTAAATCTTCACTTCTCTCCCATGCAAAGTTGCAGGCTTGTTCTGGTAGTGATTGGTCATTGAAAGGGCTTCCTCGTGTGTCGCAAGCTCCAGAAAGGCCTACCACAGAAACAACAGTGACCATGTTGAAGCAGTGATAGGAGCAAAAATGCAATATTTATAATTCTAAGGACTGCATACGCTAATTATTTAATGACTATTACAAAGTGAATACCAAGAGAAATTTTTTATTCTAAATTAAAGATTTAAATCCTGAATGTTTATGTAACAAATCTCATAGGATTCAACTGAACATCATGCCTTTCACAAATCACTTGTCTAAGGTAGATACTCTGCTTTTACAGTAACTGCCAGGCGATTCACAGTGAATCAAAATGAAGTAAGAACTGGGAGTTATATGTTATATAGTTAACAAGTTATATGAAGTGTTACCTTATTCTTGAGTACAAGGTGTTCACGAATGGCACCAAAACGATTGGCTAAACCAAATAAAGCAGATAACTTTGGCTTCTCATCATATTTTACCACCACCACCCTGCTTCTGATCTGAAATGCAAAGACAGAAAAAGGAAAAAAAAAAAAGGTTGTAAATAAAATAGGGATGAAACTGTTATCGGTTTCATGATAAAATTCCCAGAAGATTAGGATTACCATGTCACATTTAATTATCATTAAAATTGTGTGAGAATCATGCTTTGTAAAACTCATGGAAAATGCGGTCCACACACACCCAGCGTGAGTCTGACTCAAATCGGAAGTGTGGTCATAATTTGGATTTTATAAAAATGCTGAGGGAAACATAATAGAACATGCTAACCCTGTCTGCAGAGCTTGCTAGAAGAAGGGGGGTTTTGGTGCTTTCCCCTCTTATCCCATTGCTTTTAAATCGCTTATGAATTCCTGTGCGCATTTCACTTTCGAATTAGCGACAATTCGGGGGGGCAATTGCTTGAATGGTGGGTTTATTATTATTATTATTCTTAATGAAAAACACAAGAACAAAACAGTATAATGACAAACTTGCTTATATTAAACCAAATCTTCTACCATCGTCTTGTCAGTCAGCTCACATCACTCTCAACACGTGCTAAATGAAATCTGACTGTTGATCTGTGCTGCATCCATTCTCTAACTGAAGTAAATGATTTTCATTACTATAAAAATCAAAATGACTGTGGGGGCAGTGCAGTGGGCAAGTGATGTAATCAGTGTGCGGCTGAACACCGTGTGCCGACTATCACAGCAAGCTTAGTGACAACCATCCATCACTTTATAGTCAAATATCAAACCTTTTTAAATGATTTCAGTGCATCGGCACATTTTGTACATTTTCAGAACATTAACAATACGGTAATAAAACCATGATTATTTTGGTCATGATAATCATGACATGAAATTTTAACACCGTTACATCTCGAAAATAAAATCTCATTGTAACCCTAATAGCAATAATTATTCAGTAATGTCTAAGATGAAGCTAGATCGTTTTAACTCAACAGCAATTTATACAGCATTATTACCTTTGGTGTCACAGAATATGATGATGTTTTGCTTGACATACTCATGCTTGAAGTAGAACCTTAAAAAAGAGAAATCCTTATTTAGGGCTATGAATTTATCAGCAGAACACCAACACAATGCAAAACATCAGCCAGGATCCATATGCATCTTATTTATACATATAATTCACTTCTGTATGAATAATGTCATAATTTTCTCTGACCAATCACGTCACATACTTCAACCCTCTCCACATAAAAAGTGACAATACTGTGACGCTGGGACATCCCATTTGCGATGATATTTTTCTTCAAATTTTGTGACTTAAAAATTTACAAATTCCTGAAGAAACTTACAGGTTCATAGCATGATTATATGTAGTATAGGTGATAAAACAGTAATAAACAACAAAACCAAAACTGTACACAGACTAATTACCCCAGTTTGAACTCATGTTTGTTCGCTGCCTCATAGAAGACGGAGCAGCACCCAGAAGTCCATCTGATCGGCTTTTTGAGCTCAGAGAGAGAGAATCTGACCTGAGAGAGACAATGTAAATACTTTGAACATTGGAAAAACTTGCTCTGTTCTGAAATATTTATGCAAGTACATATACAGACTGGTGACAAAGTCAAGGAAACACCATGTGTTTGTCCACAAGTATACAGAATAGCTTCAATAAGTCTAAGCAGAGATTTTACATGTCTCTGAAAGTTTATTAGAAGGATGAACACCACTCTTCCAAAAGCTATTCCCACAATTTAAAAAATAAAAATTAAGGTAGTGTAGAGCACTAAAATGTGCTTCCACAGATGAAGTGGTCATAACCTACGATTTATATCATTTTCATACTCATCAAAACATTCAGTGAGCCCTTATGCCCTGTGGATGGTGTCAGGTCATCCTGAAAGAGATCATACCATTCAGGACAAAAATCTTTCATCACAGGATATGTTTTCAAGAGGAAGAACTCTGTACTGAATTGAAGTGACACTTCTCTCTAAATGTGGATACAAACAATGGCAGCAAATGCAGTCACAGCACAACAGAAGCAAAGTATTTTCCTTTAATTTGTCACCCAACTGAATATATACTCTATAAAATGCATTATTTACATACATTCGACCAGAGGGCATTTGAGGGTCCCAATCTGGATACCTACAAACAGGAAAAAACAAAAACAAATAACTGAGTTGCTTTTGAAGATGGATTTGTATGAAGGAAGAATAGTAATGCCTATTTGTATAAATAATACAAAATGAAAGACATAAGCTCCCCAGACAAATTTTATTTATTTTTTCACATTCACCAACAGCAGTGCCTTGTACAATATCATATGGGTTTCGTGCTTCATGTCCAATCAGAACAACATTCAAACCCTACACGCTGCAGGAAGACAGTAGGGTGCATACAGCCAAATTTGTGTGCAACTTTCTCTTAGTTTGGCCTGCGAATCACCAAACATCAATCTCACGCGGTATTACGTGGAACTGCAGTTGAAACACCAAACGTCACCCATAAAATTGACATGATACATGTCACGATACTGGTGGAATCTTTAACTGACACAATTGGCGAGGGGAGGCGTAACCAAGTATTAGGAAAGACTTGACATGCGACTAATTCATTTGTCCTGGAAGCTTAATATAATCCTCAATCATAACTTAAAAATAATATACATATTAAAGGCAAATGAAAATGTAAGGACACTGAGGTGGACATACAATTGCAGAAGGACCCTCCGGTTTTCTGCATGCCGCATCCCAGTTGTGTGCTGAGTCCATTCCTGCAAAGACATACAAAAAACTGTATTTTTTCTTTATTTATTTATTCAATGCTGTCCATCTGATAGTAATTAGATTTAAATAGATCTAATTCAACAGTAAGAAATACTTTAGAATGTGTCCTGATATATGTTGACCTCGCAAACAAGACAATGGATTTAAATTAAAGTGGATATTATCCCATCTATACCATCACTAAATATTTTTTAAATACAAAATTTACAATGACTTTAACCATTGTAGCAAAAATCTATAGTGAATAATGACTACTATAAGCACTAAATGGGGTCACACTCTAAACACACTGGACAAACACCAAGATGTATTGATGAGCAAACTGAACGCTTTAGGATACAGGTGTTCTCCACCATGTGGCTGATATGTTCAGGAGGGGGCAAAAAAGCTGATGTGTGAAAGAAACTGTTCTAAACTACTCACCATGGAAGAATGCACATCAAAGTCACAAAGGGAGCACACATGGGGAAACATGTGTGGCATGACACCCAAGAAATCCTGAATTTTGCCCTGAGATGGGGATCCCATCCGCCGCTGCATAAAGAGATCATCAGACGTCGAAGACGAGGTTGTGCCTAAGCCACGATAGCGGTCAGTGGAAAGCTCGGAATACTGGCGATCCCGACTGCTGCCACCGCTGCCGTAATCGAGCATATCGTAGCTGCGAGAGGATAAATCTTGAGTAGAACTGTAGCCAAAATCAGAGTGAGAAGTGCGGCTCTGACTTGTGGAAGTTGCGGAACGGTCCAGTCTTCCTCCCTGCCCATCTCTCCACTCACATCATTCGCCTCGGTTCTTCAGCTGCATGATAAGATGTGGTAGTGTTTCCACACTGATGTTCTCCTCAGGCACCTGGGCCAGTGCATCCAAGTCATTGGGAGAGAGACCAAGGCTGGCAAAAAGCTTCATGGTATTGCTGAGAGGGTTGCCAACACGACGGGGGGCCAGTTGGGAATCCTGGCTGTCTGCTCCACCCAATCCCATCAATCCACCATGCTGCTGGGACGAGGAGCCATAGGGATCAGGCCGAGACTCGGTCATGCTAAAGTTCAGAGTCTCGGCAGCAGCCAAGAGCCCCCGGCCTACAGCAAAGCCTTTCTGAGCACTGTCTGGCGTCAGCTTCTGAGACATGGCTTCAAAATGACAGGGAGAGGCGACACAACCTCAGATAGGCAATTAAAGTAAAGAACGATGTAGCTGATTGAATTGTCCCAAAAAGGACGGGCCGTAAAATTCCAAATGTCAAAGATAAGCCAACGGTGAGAATGGACAGATCCTCTTCTATGACAGAATGAAACAGGTCTGCAGAAAGACAATGGAGCAATGATTTCTATTCCATTCTAATTGTTAGCAGTGCCACAGCTAAGCAAGTCAGTGAAATTTAGACAGTGAAAAGTAGTAACAACTGACAATACAATACATTGCAACATGCCCCAAAATATCAAGAGTTACAGAAAAGGCTATATGGATTTTATGACAGAATTGAGCAAAAGATCATCATGGAGAACTGTTAAGATACAGAAGTATGTACATCCTTAAAATGACCAAGAATGAAAGAAAAGCATTGCATATCACAGCCAGGACAGGAAAACCATGGAGGCATGACCCAGCTTAATTTTTTTGTTTTGTTTTTTAATTAGAATTACAGAAGACACAATCGACTTCAATTGGGTAGAAATGTGTCAGAAGAAGACAGAACAATGTTAAGTGCTTTACATGCTTTGGCTCCAGGAGAGGTGTCATTTTATTTGAACAAGAGAGCCTGTGGTATTGTACATCATCCCTACATAGATGATTTAGAAACAGCATGTGAAAGAAGTACATGGAATTACTTCACCACATCAAAATCCAATTAGGTTTCTTCGCCCAGAGAAAGTTAATGAACTAATGCATGTCTTAAATCTAGTAATAAAAGAACAGCTTTCATATTTCAGTTTTTTTTTTCCTCTTCTGAACAGACTTCTTTTAACTAAGTAGCAACTGAACAGGATAAATGGCAAGAACAAAAATCAGAGAATTCAGCTTCTTTGTCTAGCTGCAGATAAATTATATTGAAGACATAGCTTTGGGCAAACTGGCTGACCGACTAGATCTCATTCACTGGAAAATCAAGTTGATAATGCTCATTAATTGAAGTGAGAGGTATGCATTTAACAACACTTGAATGAGTGACAAACGGTGTTGCTGGATACCTGCAAATTTCACACCACTGGTGTAATTTTGGCAAGAGGTTTTCGATGAACAAGTTCAGATAAGTTCAAATGCTTCCAAGGACCAAATAAATACCAGAGTATCAGTCAAAGAGAAAGTGAAACAGTAATGAACACACAATCTATTGTACTGTATTCCACTAATTCCCTTGTCTACAGAAACATCAGTATCTTATGCAGGACCAGTTAAGCCTAAATGTTTCAAAAGTACGCCAGCTGTTCTGTTACTACTCCCAACAGGGACTAGTAACAATTTAATTACAAAACATGTTGTTGCTGGTGGTTTCATGGGGAGGGTGACAGGGTTGGGGTATCTAGACAGACTCTGTAATGCTGCATTAGACTTGATGTCACAACTTGTAATTCCCAAACCGCCAACCAAGAAAAGCCAAAAAATATGACCCCCCAACATGAAATTCCAACTTGGCAGATTACAGTAGTCTTATCAACTATGAGTACCTTCCCGGTTTATGGAGTGACGTCAGATCAACATGGCTGTGCACAGCACTAAAAAAACTAAATATACAGTCCCCTCCAAAACTATCAGAACGGCAAGGCCAATTTGTATATTTTTTGCTGTAGACCGAATACATTTGGGTTTGAGAGCAGAATATGAATATGAGATGAGAGTTTAGAATTTCAGCTTTTATTTCCTGCTATTTATATGTTGAGGTGTTAAACAATATAGAACACAGCACATTTTGTATCATACCACCCAATTTTGTAGGCAAGAAAAAATACTGGAACAAGTGACTGACAGGTGTTACTTGTTACCCCAGGTGTGTCCTGTTAGATTGATCATTTAAACAAAAATAACTCTGAACATCTACTCTTTGTTTTAGCCTTCAGTTTCGCCTGTAAAGACTGCATATGTTGTAAAAAAGGATAAGTCAACATGAAGTTCTATGGGGTCTATGGGAGAAAAGCAAGACATTTTGATGTTGAGAGAAAAGGAAACATTAATCACAGGCATTGAACAAGCATTGCGCATAGCCAACAAAACAACTTGAAATGTCCTGTAAAAAACCACTGGTGTACAGAGCAACAGACACTGATTGGGTTGGCCAAGGAAAACGACAACAGCTGATGGCAGAACATTGTGAGAGCTGTGAAGAAAAACGAATAACAACAGTCAGTAACATCAACATCATCTCCACACGGCACGGTTGACTGTATCGCAAGCCAGCATTCAAAGACTTAGAAAGCAGAAATATAGACGCTATAAAACAAGATGCAAACCACTCATCAACAGTGAGAATCAGAACGCCTTAATGGAATTCACAAAGAAATACAGAGATGAGCCACAAAAGTTCTGGAACCAAAATAAGCCTCTACCAAAGTGACGGAAAGGCCAACATGTGGAGAAGGAAAGGATCTGCTCATGATCCAAAACATACAAGCTCATCTGTGAAACATGGTGGAGGTAGTGTCATGGCTTGGGCTTGCATGGCTGCTTCTGGAACAGGCTCGCTAATCTTTATTGATGATGTAACTCATGATGGTAGCAGCAGAATGAATTTAGAAGAACATTTTGTCAGACAATTTACAAAGACTTTTAGGAAATCAATTAGGAGGAACTTCATCATGCAGCAAGACAATGATCCAAAACATACTGACAACTCAATAAAGGACTTTATTTAAGGTACAAAGTGGAAGGTTTTAAACTGTCAAATCAAATCAACAGACCATAACCTTCAACAGACCGTAACTTGCATGCATTTCATCTCTTAAAGAGGAGACTTTTGTTTCCATCACAAAAGAAGAAACCAATAATTTAAGTGATGTCAATGAGTGAATGAGGCTTGATGCAGTTATTGCACGCAAGGGATATTCAAATAAATTTTAAGTGTTACTTGTTTTAATATACTTCAAGACCTATATTCCTATACTTTTATTCACCTAAAATTGGGTGGTTGGTTTAACACATCATACACACATATCGTATCCATCTCTTGTTCTCAAACCCAAATGAATTGGTTTTGAAGTTCCATTAGTTTGAGTGGACTGTACAAGTATTTGCTTTAGATAAGTGGCTCTCAAAGTGCGGTCTGGGGGCCCCCACGGGCCCATGCAAGGAAGTCGATTGCAGCATAACTACTAGCGCGAATGGTAGAGACTTCTGAATTGACAGGCAACAGAATGACAGGCAAGTAAAGATAGCTCCTTGTCCTCAATGAGAAGTTCAACAAATATCTGACTTAAAGATCACAGACCCCACCTTTCTTGCAAAAATTCACGTGTTTACAGTTTTGAACTGTTTGATCAAAAAGCTGAACTGCAGAAGATGCTAATAACTTCCCCCATCTGACTGAACTGAAGATTCTGGGGACAGGGTTTTGTTTACATGGGCAGGACAGGGAGGCAGTTTCATAAAGTGTGAAAAAGAAAAAATAAGGTCTAACCACAAGTACTCCATTCTTGACCTTTAAAATGCTCAAAACCTGGTTTCACTGAAAATCTGCTAGAGAAGAAAAGAAATGACCATTACAGGAAAGAAAAAAAAACAGAGGAAATGCATGAGAGAGGAGAGAAATAGGAGACAAACTGACACTAATGTATTTCCAAGTGAAACAGACTAAGCGTTGGCGATGAAGTGTGTGTGTGAGAATGTATGAATTGCTTGACCAGAGGCCAATCTACATACAAATAAATATTCTGGACCCGAGAGCAGGTTTCCAAACTGAGGATTTTTTTCACCCTCCAACTCCGAGACAGTGTCTTAAACTTTTAATCGTTTCTACATTATTTTACACATCAATTACACTAGTAAGATATATATATATATATATATATATATATATATACACACACACACATACACATACACACTGACTATGGCACCTCTTAAACGCGGATTATCCTCAATGCTATGTCAGCTGCTGAGAAAAGCCAACCCAGCTACCATGAGATCTACCCCATGTTTACAGCGTGCTGACCGCATCGGTCCCTTCCTGCAGCTATGAACTCCTGCACAGATCTCCAGAGAGATCCGCGTCAAACTCCCACTCGGGGTTTGGTTTTTTTAACAATGGGCCAAATCTGACGCTGGACAGGAGGGGGAGTAAAAAGACAGAGGAGGGTAATGGTCTGTGTGTGATGTCTTCAGTTGTGAAGCTGTAGGATGTGAAGAGACTCGTGTGTGCTAGTAGTATGAAATTCCCGACTCGAAGCCAGGGAAAGCTTCTGCATGTGACGAAAGCGGAATAAACTTGAACGCATGTAGAACCCGCCACACGTCTGTATAAATCTCCATCAATGAAAAGTGAGCTGCAACAATGTAACTCCAGCTCTCTCAGGGGCGAGCGTGAACTGTTCGAGAAAGGCCGGAACTAGCGCACTGACCGCTGGTTCTCTACTAGAGCAGGGTCCTGGTGGATAGCAGACTCATTACATCTAACTAAAGACTTTAAATATACAACTTTAACTGGGAGATGATCAACAAGTGTGTAGTGTTGTGCATTATATTATAATATATATATTTCAAATGTGGCACTGTCACAATGCCCAGGATTGCAACAGGCTAATGTGGCTAGCATGCTAATCGGAGGAAATGGCGAACCGAAGAGGTCGACATTTTTCAAATGCAAAAAAACCAACCCATCATGCATAGTTTTTATTTATCGATCTACTTATCCGTAATGTCAATGATAAAACAATGAACGCGGAGAACTTACTGTTTTAATATTCCCTCACACGCTGCAAAAGCGAATCTTTCAGTCGGGCTGGAAAAGATCACCTGACTGACACACTTCCGGTCCACTGCGACTCTTGGCCAATCAGAGGCGCACACTGCCCCCTAGCGTCCCGGCCCTCTTTTCTAACCACTTTCAGTGACCATTTTATCCTCACGCTCAGGCACAAGGTCGCTGTGGATACAGAGACCACAGGACGTATATGATAAATCCAACTTTTTGTCTGATCATGCCATACATTTTTGACTACGTTTACATGGATAGCAATAATCTAATTATTGACCTTATTCTGAAGAAGATAATATTGTGATAAAGGTGTATATATGAGTCGCGCTTGGAATAGTCCTTTTATGTACCCGTTTTACATGTTATAGAACATTATTCGATTAACAGCATACGTCATTACGTCGTACATGTACATGACTGTAACGCATGTCGATATCCATCCATCCATCCATCCATCCATCCATCCTCTACCGCTTACTCCTTCTTCAGGGTCGCAGGGGAACCTGGAGTCTATCCCATGGAGCATCGGGCACAAGGCGGGGTACACCCTGTCCATCGCAGGGCACAATCACATACACACTCCCACACCCATTTATACACTACGGACAATTTAGACATGCCAATCAGCCTACCATGCATGTCTTTGGACTGGGGAGGAAACTGGAGTAATGCAACTAAAACATGAATACTCCAAATGTCTTAATTCAGTTTGTGTTTACTTTGAGTATGACTTTAATCCGATTAAGGAAATAAAACATTGCTGTTTACATGGTAGTTTCTTAATCACAGTATTGTCTTAATTGGGTTAATATTGGATTATTGTTGTCCATGTAAATTATTGACAGCTAAATTAGCACAGTTTCCATAAAACAAAACTTTAGGCTACTAGTTGAGGTGAGAATGTTGAGCTGAGAATGTTGAGCATTATTTTTCTGATTTACTATCTGAACTATTGAGGTGGGAATTGTTCATATCCAGTAGGGCTATCAGCAAAGATTTTACAACCAGATTATGAAGGTTTACTCAGTCACTTTGAGTAGTTAGCCGTTTTGAACTCTCATTCATGAAACTGCCATTGTATTATGGGTTTTGAGGATTTTCCATCATGTAGGCCTAGTAATAATGGTGGTTGGTATCTGATACTGATGCTGGTTTGAGACATTCAAGTGGCTGGATTATTCATGTGCAGATTATATGGTAAATCAAATCTACATTTTTAAGCAGTTAGCCCTCACATGAAAGAAAAGGAAAAAAAAGTATGGAAACAGTCTATTTAGAAGCATGTTTTAAAATGTTTTTAATGGAGAAGAGTATGGCCTCAGCCCCCGATGATTAACAGTCCAGCTAATGCCCCAGGAGAGTACATCTTTAAATGTCAAATAATAATCATAATAATACTACTAATAATAAGTATTATTATCCTCACCCAGTCCAAAGACATGCATGGTAGGCTAATTGGCATGTCTAGATTGTCTGTAGTGTATGAATAGGTGTGTGTATGTGATTGTGCCCATGCGATGGACTGACACCCTGTCCAGGGTGTACCCGGTCTTGTGCCTGATGTTCCCTGGTATAGGCTCCAGGTTCCCTGCAACCCTGTAGGATAAGCAGTATAGAAAATGTATGGATTATTAGTTAGTTTAGTTTTATTTTCAATCTTTAAAAGGTAATGCTTTATGATTGCATGTGATTATCAGGTATCCATGGTTATAGTAGGCACTGATGTAAGGAAGACTGATAGAGATGTAGAGGGCTAGGAACGTCTGCACTTTCCCATCAGGGGGTACCAATAGGAATCTTGCCTAGGGCACCAAAATGGCCAGAAACAGCCCTGATGAGAATACATCCAGGATGGGATTGCATGGTTCTATTCTATTCTATTCTATTCTATTCTATTCTATTCTATTCTATTCTATTCTATTCTATTCTATCATACATCTTCAGTAACTGCTTTACTCTGGTCAGGGCCAGTGTGGATACAGGGTCTATATGAACAGAATAAAGTACGAGTTGGGAATACAACCCATTGTAGAGTTCTATTCTATTCTATTCTATTCTATTCTCTATTCTATTCTATTCTATTCTATTCTATTCTATTCTATTCTATTCTATTCTAAATACAGCATTTAAACTAGTAAAACCAGCTATCAAGCATATTATAAAACATATTCATGTTTTGTTGCACTTGTTTTTAAACAATCATTCAACATCAGATTGAAAATGAAGTCATGTTTCCAGGGTTATAGTTGGTATCTGGTAGCTTTATCATTCACACCCAATCAAGCATAACAAACATGTCAGCACTCTCAGACTCACCTAACTCATCTTACACAACCATTGCATTTTCGTACAATATGTTACCGGCTTGAAACGTTATTAGCGGATATACAAGGCAAGAAATATTTAATATTAGTTGATTAATCACATTTTCAAATATGTAATTACAGAATGAAACGGCAGAGGGCAGAGAAGGGCTTTGTTTCTGCACACAATTTCCATCATTGTGTAGAATAGTAGTAGTACTTAATTATTCCTTTTTCATTATCGCAAGGATCAGTTGCAGCTCAGCTGGTTTTATTATACTGCCCCTAAACATTTGAATAGAGGTCCTACTGTTCCGGATGATATTAAGAACACAATTTCTTAAATGTTTTTAAATCCAGATTAAAGACCTGACTGTTTAACATGGTTTAGTCATAGTTCCTGTCATTAAATATACCGTGTGTGACTGTGATAAATCCAACCAGTTTTTAGTTAATGCCTTTTGATTGTTTTGATTAATCATGGATCGTTTATAGAATATAGTTATTTGTTAACCGTTGTACTACTAGCCTTTATGATTTATCTTCATTGGGTTTTTGTTATTCGTTTATTTTCCAGTTCTTGTCATTTTATCCTTATATGCTTTGTTTATGATTGTAGATAGTTTTATTCTTTTTCTGATCTTTAATATTTCATGCAAAAGCACAATGAAGATGTTGAAGATGATTGTAAAGACGACGACGATGATGATAATGATTATTGTTGTTGTTAATCAAAAAACATATTCAAAATCTCAAAGGGCTTTACATATAAAAGCGTAAAAGATTCAACAAGATATTTGGGATTGAGTCCATTAAGTGCATAAAATAAAATCTACAGACATTACAGAATTAACTATAAATAGCCTATGCCTAAATATGCCTTTAAAGCCCTAATTTAAATAAAACAGGCTAGATACGTTTTGCTCTGTATTTATAAGCCTCCAAGAAGAGTATTTTCAACCGGCTGACCTGTGAAGGTCTTCTTGACCAGGTAAGCGAAATGTTTATGATTGTCAGAGGAAGAAAAAGCTATTTAGTTGTCAAAAATGTCCTTTCTCTCAGACGAATGCCAAAACTCATAGCAAGTTCAGCCCTGAGGGCTTCTTCTGCAGATTATCTTTCCTCAGGGGTTTTATCCTGTGCATCCTATCTTAACACAAGAGCAGGAGGACAGTTCAGGCTATAAAAATGACACTTGCATTAAATAAATATACCTGTAAATATTTACAGGTTACACTACACATTAAAACCACATGAAAATGTTTATTACATAATGGAATTGTTGCATGTGAATCAAGCTGATCTGCAGTGAGGGAAAAAAGTATTTGATCCCCTGCTGATTTTGTACGTTTGCCACTGACAAAGAAATGATCAGTCTATAATTTTAATGGTAGGTTTATTTGCTTCTGGATTTTTTGTCATTATTCTGTCTCTCACTGTTCAAATAAATCTACCATTAAAATTATAGACTGATCATTTCTTTGTCAGTGGGCAAACGTACAAAATCAGCAGGGGATCAAATACTTTTTTCCCTCACTGTAGCTAAAAATTAAGGCTTAAATAAAATGTTTACCCACCACCTACAACCTTTATTCTCCAGCATACCTCCCTCTAGGAAAAAAATACGTTGTAGCAGGCAGTTTAAACAAATCAGAATTATAAGTGTGACACTTTCATCGATTAAACAGCAGAATTTTTAAACTGGTGGAAGTAAGATGTGGAAATAACCATAGGGAGTCATATATATGCTCACAGACTTTCACACAAATGTCCTCGCACTATGTGAAGATAATAGGTTCCTGGGTCGGTTGCCTGTAAAAATGACAGCAGATTACATAGTATACAACCTTGACAACCCTCATCTTTGAAATAATTCCCCTCTGAATGACTGATCAAATAACTGCCTCAAGGTCTGATTTTATTAGAGGGGAGTTGTTAAGAGTGTAGGTATCAATAAATCATGTCAGATCTTTTACCAACTTTTTTATTTTATTTTAAGAAATAAAGAAAAAATTGTACAATAACCAGGTTGCATAAGTGTGTACATCTCTTAACTAATATTTTATTAAAGCACATTTTGCTTGTAATATAACAATTTTTGCTTCAGGATATTGTTATCATGCTGGAAGGTCCAAATTTTCTTCATCTTCAGCTGTCTAACAGAAGTCTGCATGATTTGTGTTTATATAGATATAGGTATTTGAACCTATCAGTGATTCGCTGTATCTTGATTAGGGTCTCTGTTCCAGCTGAAAAGCAGCAGCCCCATACAATGACGCTGCCATCATCATGCTTCACTGTGGGTATGGTGTTCTTTGGGTGATATGCTGTGTTGTTTTTACACCAAACATATCTTTTAGAATTAAGTCCAAGAAGTTCTACATTGGTCTCATCAGACCATAACAAATTTTGGCACACCTTTTGGCAAAATTTACATGGGTTAGGGCTTCCATTTAGCCACCCTCCCCCATAGCCCAGACATAAGAAGAATAAGAGAGATTGTTGTGACATGCAGGGAAATCCTGTAATATTGTTGTAAGTCTCTTGGCAGCCTTCCTGGTAAGTTTGCTTCTTGTCCTTGAATCTATTTTGGAAAGATGTCCTGTTCTTGGTAATGTCACTGTAGTGTGCCATTTTCCTACTTGTTAATGAAAGCCTTCATGGTGTTCCATGGCACATGGACAAAAATCTGACATGGTTTATATTGGTTTCAATTTTTTTTTTTTTTTTTTTTTTTACATAAAAACCCAGGTGGTGTCCTGTGCTGATGCCTGCAACAAACAAGGAAAATTGTTGAGGAGATGAGGTATAAAAACAAGAGAGAGTATAGCAGTTGGAAAGGGATGAAGGAGGAGTAGTGGAAAAGAGAAGAACAGTGGGAGAGGTAGCGAGAGATGACAGGCAGTAGGAAGAGTAAATTAGAGGACTTTACGAAGGAGAAGAGGAGATAAAGAACACAAAGAAGAAGGGTCTCAAATGAGATGAGGTTCACTCTAATTGCTCATGAGAGACTGGAGAGAGATTTAAGTCTTTTGTAAGCAGATCCACAGTTGCTTCAATCATCTGAATGTTCCAGAGAGAAAATTGGTGAGTGCACTTAGGGCATAGTGTTTCTGTACACGTGTGTGTAATTTAAGTCTGACACTGTGAAGCAGGTAGTGTTGTAGAGTAATCCTAAATGTCTATTGCTGCATGGTGGCAAATGTTACTGCTCATATCAGTTATTGTCTGCTGTCAGCTGTAAATTTTTGTTTTGTGTTCTCAGAGGATATTGGAGTCACTGTATATGACAGGAAATAAAACAATTTACAAATACATTTAGAGTATATATCAATGAAGCAAGTCATGACTTTGACCTTTCCAGTTCCTCCAAGCTCATATTATCCTCTCTAGGCACCTTGCTAATTTAAAGAAGTCATCGTCATCTTTGACCCACAAAAAATGACCAACAACAATAAATTGAGAAGTAGGCGAGAATACTGTCTTCGGACAACACAGCATAATGACTTGTTTTACTGAACTCCCTCAATGACATCCTCCACAATAATAAGAGCAGGAACAACTGGAACTGAGGCAGTTTGTGGTTGTTTGTTTGCAGTTGCAATATTTAGCACCAGGACATAGGTGAGATGAAACCCTTTCGGCATATTCTTATTCTTTTCTTCATAGTGATAGAAGCAGTGGTGGCTCATCCACAGGGGAAGGGGAAGCAAAACCCACCATTTATATCAGTCCTTCAACACAATGTTAATGATTCACAAATCTATACATTTTAAAATAATGGTCAAAAAAAAGAAACTGCAACAAGGGCTAATAGAGGCCCATTGGGGAAGGAATCATGCTGCTCCATGCTGGGTCTAGTTGAGGAGCAGCAAACAGGATGGCAGGGTTGCCAGGTCTTGTTTAATGGCAAATAACCTGACATATTGAATGCATGTCTGCAAACTAAGGCAAAGTATAAGTTTAGACAGTGTGTCGATGATGTACAAAACCATTTCTATTGTAAGATGTATTACAAATATTGGGAAAGGAGGGTTATCAGTCCATCCAGGATTTCGTTTATGATTAGTTTAGTTTTTTTTTGTAATTGTTACAGCCAAAAACACTTTTTGCAGTGGCTTTTTTCAAAAGTTGCAATGCAATTTGCAGATTTTTGTCCCTTTTTTTTTATTTAAGAAAACTACTTAAATTATCAAAATTGCAATTACATGAAGTTGATTTGCACTGGTAAATGAAACCTTTTAGCTGTAATCGTGTCACGATTTGGAGATGGATAACAAAACATAAAATACACTAAGATCTCAAAGTGCAAAACACTTTGGCAAAGACTAAACATAAACCAAAGACCTAAGACGTGAAGCAAAGGGGGCTTTGGCTGAATGCGCGTTGTGATGATGTCACATGATGCGTCTTGCAAGCTCCTGCGAATATCGCGGAGTGTCTTTCAATTTTGATTTTGCATTAATTTCTTCGATTGCAAAATTCTGGAGGGACTGGATTATGGAGTGAATAATGTCTCCCTTTTTCCAGTGCCCAAATTGTTTGGATTAGTTTCAGGTCTTTGTGTGATTTTTGAGATGTAGTTTGGAAGGAAACAGTGCTGAAACCGAGCAACTTTGGTTAATTATATTACCTCAAACACAGTTGAACAAACAAAGTGAGCTGCTAGACTATATGCTGCCTATTACAGGTTTCCTGAAATGAGAAATGAATGGCTTGATGAATGCAACTTGTTCCTCTTTGGAATTTTCTGTCATTTATTCTTTAATCACATAAGTACATACATAAACATTTACAATTCAAATGCATAAATAAATTGACCTGCCCTTGTAGAACATTACCACTTTCTTTCCCAAAAAGCCATTTTACACACAGTAAAGAAAAACAAATTTGTATGGTAGTGCTGTGAGTGTCTGGAAATGTTTTAGCTTTGATATATCTGTATGAATACAGCTTAATGCATTATTTAATCAATATTTATTGATTTATATAAACATGTTATCTGAGAAGAAATCAGTATTTTTGCAGTGGAACTGCACCATTCTGCACAACTAAGAGTGTGTCTGTGACTGTATTAATTGCTTTGAGAGCATTGCTTTTAGTTAGGAAAAACGTGTCATACTGAGAAAAACTGTAAGTAAACAAAGAAACCTGACATAAAGGAAAGGTGCTTTAAATGCAACTAGAAAGACTGGCGGTTCTTAATGAGCAGCACGGTTAGTTGGTGCTGAAAGTACTAATAATTGCAATGGCGAATTGTCTTGTGACTAAAAAAGGGTCTGCTCGATGTCAAAATTAGAAGTGATTGCAGTACACACAAAGCCTGTTATAACACTTGACATTTCAGAGTGAGAAATTAAGATTTTGGCTTTTTCACTGCAAAAGAAAAAGGCCAGAGGCTTTCAGAGAAAGGCTGATGAGCGAGCACTTAACTCAGCAAGGCACTCCAAATAGCAATCAGGAGGAATGACATGTCTTAGTTCATTCAGATAACGGCACCTCTGCAACTCAGCACCTGGGATGAATAGAAGCCCTGAGGCATCAACTGGCAGGAATTTACATAATAAAGCTAGCAAAGATAATACTGATGTTTATCACACTGGAGGCTTGAATTTGAGAAAAATCAGGCAATGCTTTATAATGATAAAGAGCATACACACATGCTTATATACAGCATATGTATATCAGTAACTAACGTAGCAATCTGTGGTCAGTAGTGGCTGAAGTTAATGTTCTTTGTTAACTGCGAATCCCAAGGCTCCCAGAGAGCCACTGTTAATCCATACGCAAAGCCGTAATTCTCTCAGCTCTCGTATAACTGCTCGGCTCTGGACTTGGCATGGATTCAAAATATATACAACATCCTATTACTTTATATATGATTCCATATCAATTTATTCATCCATCCATTTTCTGTACTGCTATCCTACACAGGATTGCAGGGTGCCTGGAGCCTATACCAGGGTAGTCGGGGCACGAAGTGGGGGTGCCAAGCCATCGCAGTGTACAGTCACACACACACACACACACACACACACACACACACACACACACACACACACACACACACACACACACTCACACACTACCGACAATGTGGAAATGGCAATCAGCCTACAACGCATGTCTTTGGACTTCTGGAGTACCCGGAGGAAACCCCTGAAGCCTAGGGAGAACATGCAGGAATCGAACCCCCAATTTAGTGCTAACCACTAAACCAAACAAACGTACTGTACATTTCATTATTACAAGGGCACTGAGTGTGCATAAGTGTGTGCAATTATCTAGGTCATACCCAAGCCACTCATCTCTGTCCATCTTTTAATTAAAAGCACCTTTTTCATTTCTCCACCGTGTTCTGTTTTAAATTAGAGTCTGCAGTCTAGTCAGTCCCTATTTATCAATGTACAACAACTGTATGTCTGGTTGAGCTTCCATGAGGTGAATACATAAAGCATATGTCAATATAAATGATGTAATCAGACACATTTTTTTTAAGAGTAGTCCCATATAGTAACCAACCAATGAGGTGGAGAAATGATTAGAGATACTTGCTAAAGCCAAATATTAGCCACATTTTTATATAAAGTCAAGTCCATATGTATTTGAACTGTGATACAATTTTGCCACAATTTCGTGTACAGCACCACAATAGATTGAAATAAAACAACCAAGATGCGACTGAATTGTAGACTTTTGGGTTTAATTCAAGGGGTTTAACAAATAAAAATGTAATTAACCGATTAGGAATTACAGCCGTTTCTTTCACAGTCCCTCAATTTTCACAGGCTGAAAAGTAATTGGACAAACTAATATTAGGATTATTTTTATTACTTGGATGCAAATCAATGCCAATGACTGCCTGAAGTTAGGAACCCATAGACATCACCAAATGCTGTTTTCTCCTTTTGAGATGCTTTGCCTTTACTGCAGCTGCCTTCAATTACTTCTTGTTTGTGGGTCTTTTTGCCTTCAGTTTTGTCTTCATTAATTGAAAAACATGCTCAGTGGGGTTGAGGTCATCAGACACTGAAGAACAATTAATGTCCTTTTTTTTTTTTAAAGAATCTCTTAGTTTGCTTTCACAGTATGTCACTGCCCCTATAGTTTTGCAGCATTTGACCGAATCTGAGCAGAAAGTATAGCTCTATACATGTCAGAATGAATCCTTCTACTTATATCAGTTGTCACATCACCAATATATACCAGTGACGGAGCTCCATTGGCAGCCATATATGCCCATGCCATAACACTCCCTCCACATGTTTGACAGAAGATGGTATGCTTTGTAACATGAGCCTTTCCATTCCTTCCCCATACTCGTCTTTTACCATCATTCTAGTAAGTTAATCTTGCATCAGAAATGGTCAGGCTTTTAAGAGCATTTTTAAAGTAAAGTCTAATCTCGTCTAAAGTCTTTCTGGTTTGCATCTTGAGGTAAACCATCCATATTTACATTCATGAAGGTGTCTTTTGATTGTAGACTTTGATGAAGATACACCTACTGTACTTCCTCCTGAGTGTTCTTGACTTGGCTAGATGTTGTGAATGGGGTTTTCTTCAACAAGGAAATAATTCTGCATTCATCCAGTTTAGTTGTCTTCAGTAGCCTTCCAGACCTTTTTGGTGTTGCTGAGGTCGCCATAGCATTTCTTTTTTTGAAGAATTTACCAAATTATGCACCTCTTCGGACCGCATACTGAAAGTTCCCATGAACAGCTACAAAATGCAAATTCAAAGCTTGGAATCAAATCCAAACATTTTATCTCCTTAATTTATCATGAAATAATGAGGAAACAGGCCACACCTGGCCATGAAACTGCTTATCAGTTAATTGCCCAATTACTTTTGAGCCTGTAAAATGGAGGGACTCCATTATAAAAATGGCTGTAATTCCTAATTGGTTAATGCTATATTTTTTGTTAAACAACTTGAAATAAAGCTGAAAGTCTACACTTTTAACACAAATGACTGGAACATTACTCAATCAAAAAACCACCCATTGTTAAATAATAGCATTTTCTCTAAATAAAAAAAACAACCAAAAACATATGTCAAAATTAAAGACTCCCTAAATATATAATATTAAAAGCACACAATGCCTTTTGCAGTCATTTATTTATTCATTCTGCATTTATTTATTTATTTAATTATATCAATCAACCTCCAGGAACTATGTTATAGTCTTCTGATTAAATATGAGGTTGAACAATCCTTAGTCGTCCATTACTGTGTAGAATACCAAATGCCTTTTTAAAATTGCACAAGGAATTAAAAACATGCTTTGATGAGGTAGGTCTCAGAAGAATCATTCCAGAATAAATGATTTTCATTATAACTAATATATATATATATATATATATATATATATATATATATATATATATATATATATATATATATATATATATACACACACACACACACACACATATATATATATATATATATATATATATATATATGTATATATATATATATATATATACATATATACACATATACACACAAATTTTACTGAGGACTGGTGCATTAGCGTGCGTGGGTTTGCTTAGTCATCTTCAATTCCACAGAAAATGTTGTGAATAAATGAGCAAATTTATACGCAACACATCTGCACGGTCTAGCAGCCTAAACGTAGACTACATCGGGATTGAAGAAAGGAGTGAAAGAATGGTGATCGGGAAGAGGTATGGGTGAGGAAAGCCAAAATAATGAGGATAAATAACAAAAAAAATATATAAAACCTCCTGCTTTTTCAGCTGCATGTTGTTTTGACTGCATCTCGATTGTGGCTTTGTATTTAGTCTGACGAGCACATGTTTAGGAAGCAAGTTGTGTCCACATCTGTCAATGTCTGCAAATGCAAAGTGGAGCCATATGGAGAAATCTTCTGCTCTTCCTGCACTCAACACCCTGCCATCCTGCATTCTCCAAATCTAAAAAAAAAATGTTTGCCAAAATTCTGTGAAAAACCAGTGCTCCAGTGATCAGCTGACCTGAATTTTCCACGATTACATCTGTGTGAAAAAAAGATCTTCTTGTTGATGAGTGATGAATGCTACCTGATTGAGTGTAATGACAGTAATACAGTATGAAGTTGGGTATAAGATGAAGCAGCCGACACACATTTTACATTATATACCATCATCTTTAATTATCATCATGTATTAGAACTGTCACATAGCAACAGAAAAAGTAATCCACATAGCTCCCTGAAAGAGAAGCCTTACATGAAAAATATCAATCTTTATATCCACCAAAATAAATAGTGAGTTTACAAAAGTTCTTGTACAACTTATGGAGAGATTTACAACACATTCATGTTTAGAACTTCTGCCTTCAGGGCTTCATACACAGTGGTGTTTGTGTATTACTCTGTATATGTGTGTGTGTAAGAGAGAGAAGGACCGATAAAGGGCTAGGATACATAGCAGATGCATCCTTGTTCATTCCTCATGCTTACTCCAGCTTTTATGTCACACGCTAACATCGCTGTAATACATCACACCTTTAACAAGATCAGAGAGTCAGAGAACGACAAAGCACAATTCAGTAAAACTGCACTGCTGACTTGCAATAGGTATTTGGCAGCCAGTGTGGGAAAGCTTTCCACACACTTTCGGATGTGTCACTTTTGAGAGTCAAATGCATCCTCATCAGCAAACTTCACACTGGCACTAGCAAAATTATGCAAGTGATTTTTTTTTTCCATGATTGCATCTGCCACTAAAATTGCTGAGTGCTCAGTGACTCATGGTCATCGGGTGCTACATAATTAAAAAGCCTGAAGTATCAGAGTGGAACAGGAGCATTAAAATAATTTTCCAGACTGCTAGTTGTTAATTAACATCATCCAAAATCATTTTTAATACACAGCTGTCAAAAGCCTGCCTGGGTAATTCTGAGGTTGACGTTACACCTACTCATCCTGAGTACCATGAACTGAAGAGCGTTCTTTAAAATTAAGCTGATTCCTATGACATCTTGGGAAATTTCGTATTCTGTACCCAATTGTCTTGAGAAAAGAAAATCTAATTAAATGGTTTACTACATTCCTATTAAACAAGTTAGGAATCCAGTTGTTTTTCAGTTCAGTTCCAAGCTTCACAGGCAATATGAAATTCTGTCTGATGTTCTGGCAGTATTTTCTGAAGTGTTTAATAAATAACCTGTCTGAGTTCAAGTTGGTTGTGACCATGTATGTGATCTTATCAATATCTCTGTGGGATGTTGCTCTGTATGACACTGTACAATCCAGAACTGACATTAACTGTTACACTAATCTGCAAGAATAACGCCTCAGACCGAAGCAAGGGTTCACGCAGACCACTACCGGATTCTTTGCATAAAAATATTCTTATTTACAGCAAAATCAAAACAAACTTACATGTAAAAGCTCTGACCTTCAGCATATAAAGACCACCTGTTAAAAACACAAAATGATACCCTTTGCTATCCACGTGTGAATGGGTTTTAGCTTTGCTGACAAAAGTAGAAAACACAATGTGAGGGTTTTCCACCATCAGAGCACATGTAGCTGTACAGGGCATATGCAGAGCACATGGAACGGTTTGTTCACGAGCTTCCCTCTCTTTTTCTTTAAAACAACACAGCACCACACTTCAACCAGCTGTCACATTTAAGGAATTTTCCTCATTCTTCTGTTATAAATTTGGTCTTTGATAAAATATTAGCAACCAGAATACTGTATTTTTTATGAAAAGTATAATCAATATCTTTGAAAAGTGCTATAAGTGCTTTCATTGCAGGAGAGGTTATTATGTAAAAATAAAACCAAAGCATGAAGGGGAAAGCTTATTTCTAAGGGTTTTAAATTGCATTCTATGTTTCTGTATGAAAACAGTAAGGACCTGTGTCAATTCTCTCATGTGAAAATACTTTCTCTGCTGAGAATAACTGACACTGAAAAGTTTGCTGTTTTTGACATGATATTTATGATCCCTAAGCTTATTGTTTAGTAAGAGGCTAATTTGAAGGCTGACAAAAACCTCTAGTCTGTAGGCTGCTGATCTTGGAATTGGCAGATTTGATTAGAATTCATTTTATGAAGACAATCTGAATGTTTGAAGCACATAAAGAGTGGATATGTAGGATGCACTCATATCAACGGCATCCTGGATTTAACCAGACAATGCACTGGATGGAAATTATTGTTCAAATAACTGTTTGGTGAGGTGTGCAAAGCAGAACCTTGGTCCCAATGAACATAGCCAACTTAGTTTCTGCTCATACATGGATAAGCATGCTCAGAGAGTGAAACCGACATTTTTGAGTGGGACTATTTCATCTGTGAAACAAACAAACAAACAAACAAACAAAAAAACCCAACATGGATTTAACAATGGACTGAACTATAACTGAATGCAAATGAAAGGAAACTCAAAAGTGCCATCATTCCTGTACCAAACAATGATCTCAGTTATGTATCCGTTATAAGCCTCTAAGGACTAAGTCTGTGTAGTGGAAATCATTAAAAAATGCTGTCAAAATCACAGGTACATGAATTCATTTTCCTACTCTTAATTTCTCCCAAAGGCACATTTTCTGTTACATTTGATGTAACCTGCCAGTCGTCAGTGTCGATCAAAAACTGGATCAAAATATTCTGTTGTACAAACTATTTGCAGGATATTATGTTCCTATGTTTGATAACATGTTTTATGTTTACTGTAAAAACAAACGAACACAAAAACAAGTATGAATGCATCAGCAATTTGAGACGCATATTTAAACAAACACAATTGAACACAGAGTGATGTTTGTTATGTAACGTCTGTGAAGTTGAAACGTTCTCTTGGTTGTAAATTCTGCTTAAATGATCACAAATAATGCTTGTGAAATCATGCATGTTTTGGCATGTTATTTAATAATAGTCATGGGGAACAAGTGGCAATCATTAATGGATCTGGTCATTAACCATTACAAATAATTACATCCTTAAATATAAATCAAATACCTTTGGCAACATTGTTCACAATATTTTTGAGCATATAGCTCAGTTCAGTCCGCCACTCAATAATTTGTTCCTGGACTATCCTGTGTGAGTTTGTGCAGCAGCAGTTGTGAGGGGGCTGATGGTGAGCGAGGGCACCTTCCAGTTTCTGCCATGATGAAGTGTGGTCAGAAGCAGGATTCCTGTGACTCTGTGTCATTCAGCACTGACAGTTTCTCCTGTTCGCTGTTATTTCCATTGTGTAGAACGGAGTACCTGGAGGTTAAAATAACAAAAAACAAGAACATAATTTTTTTTGGGCTGCACCAGATCTTCTTTCCCAGTGGAATGAGCGGTGCTGGCATTTCTATATGGAACTCTACAGTGAGAGTAATGACACTGTAGTGGAGCAGTGTTAGAGGTGAATTGCAAGTGCATTGAACACATTGACGTCTCCCATATCCCACAGCCAACCCACCACCGCTGTGTTCAGAATGGCACCATAATCACTATTTCCAACGTTGGAAAATTGTGAGCACTACATGTAAAGACTATTATATCACAGAGGACAGAATTTGTGATAGAAGTAAACACAGGGTATAGTCTCAGTCACAGTAAATGTATGCCTCAAGAGTGGCATTTTAATGAAAAGGAGCAGAACTGAGCAGGTCTGCCAGCTAGGGAGCTAAAACAGAATCTGAGATCCATTGTAAGGCCAATCACAGTTTTTCTAAGGTATCACTGAAATTCTGTGACTACATGTCTAGAACCACCTTTAAAATGGCATACTGCACATTTAATCCCGCAGTATAAAAGTTGCATAATTACAGCTGTAATCATATTTTTGCACTATGTCAACAGTCATAGGCATTCATTTAATCACATGATTCCTTAAAGGAAAAACCCACCTTATTTGACTTGTTTGACTAAGTTAGTTGGTTTAAACTTTCACTTTGACTGATGTTTTCCTGAATTAGCTACAATGTTGTCTGATATTAGCACCAGCAGGAATTCATCTCTACCTAAAGAGACTAATGCAGCAGCGATTTAGTCTTTTAGTCTGTCCAGCTCTCTCACCTACATTTACATTTATTCATTTAGTAGACGCTTTTATCCAAAGCGACTTACAAATGAGGAAATACAAGCAAAGCGATATATCAAGCGGAGAACAATACAAGTATGTGCTCCCATGCAAGATTTATAGTTGATTTCTAGAGTAGAGGTGTAAGAGCCAGATTAAGTTGTTTTGGTGTTGTTGCTGTTTTTTTTTAAAAATAATGTGCAGGTTGGCATTTTAGGGGTTAGTTAAGTGCTCATGGAAGAGGTGGGTCTTTAACTGTTTTTTGAAAATTGTGACAGGTTAGCTTCAAGACTGCAACAAGGCTATTTGCCCCCAGGGCTAAACAGCAAATAACAAAACTAATTTGACTTGTTAGTGGTGTGTTACTTCCTGTATCAAATTTCATAGTGGTGGAAAAAAAAGTGGTCTGCTGAGGGGAAGGAATGTCTTCTAGATGAATGGAGTAAAGAGGGCAATACAACTCAAGATTATCAGAATACATAAGTCACCAGTTTCTATTGAAAGCCTTCACCTAAACTGTTCACAATTATTGTGGTAATAGAACAGAAATATTTCTTTAGATTAAATTAATATGAATAAGAACAATAAAGGAACTGTCCATACTGTCTCCCATTTTGCAAAGAAAACTGCACATACAGTATAGCAGAAGTTCTGCATAGAATTCCACACTTCACAGCTATAAGGAAATTATCTGTGTGAAAACAAACATGTGGTGATGCCCCAAAATCAATCCTCGGTACAGGTTATTATTCAGTATTTAGGCCAAGTGTGAAAATGCCCTTGAAAGGTATAAATGGTTTGTTTGCAAGCACTAAATCAAAGAAAACAGCATAATCTGATTGCTGCAAAAACCCAAGACATGGCTCAAAATCTGTCAAGCAGCAAATTCTAAATTGTCAGCAATCAGTTGATCTGTTATTAAAGCAAAAAGCTCAAGATGGACGAAATATAAAAGATAAAGCCTGATACTGTGTCTCTACTTGTCAAGCATCTAAACATGTATCCTAATATCTGCAATAAGATGAAATTATACAGTCAAACACTTACTGGATATGGTTGGCAACTGGTGGAAAGAGTTGTGACTTGATACTCCAAAGTAATTAATGACAAATCGCCACCACAGTAAAAGTGTAATTGATTATCTAAGACATACCTGTAGTATAGCTCTTACAAAGGCTCACCTGTATGCTCTGCTCAAACAGATAAGGATCTAAAGTATGTCATATAACTGCATTGCCTTCTGGTACTTTGAGTCCAGTGTTTGCTGTCTCCACTATTTCTACATTGGATTTCTCATTAGTATGATAATCATCACAGAAAATGCTCAAAAATTAAGCTATTTCTTTTTTTGTGTCTCTAACAACAAATTATGACCGTTCTAACTTATGGTTGAGATTGTTGAATTTTTTTCTCCTATTAAACACCTTTGTCCCGTTGTCACATCAGTGCAGCACACAACTGCTAATTCTGACAGTAGTAGATCAAAAAGGTCTGGGTTACGCATGTAACCGTGTTCCATGAGAAGGGAAGAGACGTTGGGTGAGCCTCATGCTTTGGGAAGCGCCCTCGTGGATGACCAGTATCTGAAGTCTCTGTGAAATCCCACCTATTTATAGGCCTGCCGTGGTCAAGTGACATGACATTTAGCATGTTTCATAATTATAAAACGGTGCCTGTAAACCATGTCATCAGCCTCTATTATTTGAAGGAAAGATGGAATTTACAGGCATGTGCCTATATGACAAAGCCATGCCACGACTTGATCCCTTCCTAGCACACCTGGTGCAACTAATGAAGCCCTTGATTAGTTGCATCAAGTGTACATGAAACAACTCTTGCTTTGCATGTTTGTGCTGTTGTGAGGAATTCTATTCAGGGGGTTGAACATTTTTGAAACTGGAGAAGTCATTATAAGTTGCATTTTCAGTTGAATTTGGGAAAACCACTTGAAGCATTTCGTTGTGTTGAATTCTCAATTGCTTTTGTGTGATTTGTTCATTGCAAATATTTGTTCATTGACGATAAACCTGATTCACAATGGGGGTTGAATAATTTTGATTGTTCAATAATATATATATATATATATCTATCTATATATATATATATCTATATATATCTATATATATATATATATATATATATATATATATATATATATATATATATATATATATATATATATATATATAACACACACACACACACACACACACACACACACACATATATATATGGGCCATGTGTAGCACAGTCGGTGCTCATCCTGGACTATTCGCTCTTTTCCTTATATACTAAATTTCCTGTCTCTGTGGTGCTGCACTTCTATTCCAGAAATCACCATAAACGCTTCTGTTTATAAATGAGCAAACCAGAGATGATTCCTGTCGCGAAATTGGACATGAAGTTTGTCTTGAAACCCTTCATCCACTCCAAAGTCACTAATGTTCCAGGATTCCGAAAGAAAATGTGCTAGAGCTTTTCAATGGAGCAAGCAGAAAGCAGAATTATTGCCACATTGCTGTTGACTTACTCAATGCACTGTTTATAGTGGCTCTATTCTACACAACCAAGCTTCAGTCTTGGTTGAACGCTGTTCTAAAGTCGCTTATAAATGAATGTTACCTGAAATGTCAAATTTTCCAATACAATGCAGAACTGTTATAAACATGCTGGACTATCCAGTCTAAACATTACGCATTTTGGCCTACAGTGTGAACATTGGACGTTTGTTGGGAGAGACTGAGTACCCGCGGCACAAATTTTAATCAAACCCATTAATCTTACTTAAAAAGTGAATATCAAGTGGCTTCAGTGGCAGAAACATAAATAGGGTTAAGGACTGGGTTGTTTCTCCTTCTGAGGATTATGTGAGCTGCTGTGTGCCTCCAAATCCCACATCTGATTTAGCCTGAAAGAGATAGGGAAACAGACAGAAGGAAAAGATATAGAGAGGAAGAGAGAAAAATATGAGGAAGAAAGGGAAAGCACTACTGGTTTGTTTGCACTTCCGGCACTCAGAATTTCCCCTATCATTATTTGAAATATATTAGTTGGGCATCTAACCATCCATTGTGGGCTATATGTACAATGGAGCAAAAGTGTGGGAAGCACATTCATATCTCTCCAGTGAGCTTCTTTTACTATGGAATAAAGGAAACAGCTTTCTAAGGATTTTCCCTGCTCTCGTTCACTCAGTCTGTCTGAATCATATTAATTTCAGGCACACTCACCTAAAACACTTCCTCAGTAGACTGGCAGGTTTTACAGATCCTCTGTTTATACACACTACAATGACTAGAATAGGGTCATGAAAAGGTATACATGAAAGTGAAGGTTCAAAGTTTAAACACAGAAAAATTCACTCTTGATAGCTGAGCATTTGATTAATGGCGAATAATTATACATGATGTGCAGTACATGTATAATGCAAAATGTTATGTTTACCTACAAAACTCTTGAACCATGTTTTGGTGACAAATAACATATCCAAATTTAGTCAAGAAGAATGTAAGGGGAAGTTACGGAGACAAAAGTAGGAAATATCGATATGTGTTGAGTTTAATTGAGGATTAAGGATTAATTAATGTAAGGATTAATTCAAACAACAAATATTACAAATTACACAAAAGAAAAGAAATAATAAATAAGTAAATAAATAAATAAACCCAATAACATGCAGTTCCCTCCAAAACTACTGGAACAACAAAGCCAATTCATTTGTTCGTGCTATACACCAAAGACTTGTTGGTTTTAAATCAAATGATGGATATAAGACGAGAGTTTATAAAGCATAAAACCTTTTGTATCAGACCACCCATTTTTTAGGTAAGCAAAAGTATAGGAACAGATAAACCTTGAAGAAAATGAAAGAAAATAACACTTAATGTTTGGTTGCACATCCATTGCTTGCAATGACTGCATCAAGCCTGTGACTCAATGACATCACCAAATTGTTGGTTTCTATTTTTCTGATGCTTTCCCAGGCTTTTACTACAGCCTCTTTTAATAGTTTCGGAGGGGAAACTATTATCCTAAACTGTATTTAAGATAAAAAAAATCTCAGCAAAGACATTCTTAACCCTTTAAATAGCCAGGACCTGTGTTTCACTGTATTTATTACATTCAGTGTATTTATTTATTCAGTAACAAAGTAATTACTTAATTATTAAGAATTTAAAGCCTCAGCTTAGCATGTACTTATTCTTTTTAGACCATATTATTCAGTAATTACAACCTGCAGCACTCAGAATAGCTCATAGATGCCCAGATGTAAAAAAAAAAAGTACTAATAAAAATCTCTACATAATCACAAAATTGAAATAAATAGAAATAAAAATATGTTTACTCATTTTAGTAATCTCAGATCCATTGGAAACCATTTAAAACGGGCTGTACTTGAGGGAGCAAGCAATCACCACTGTCATCTCCATAATGTGTATAACTTTGGCTTTTTCACAAGGAAAATAAGCAGAACCATGAAAATAGTTTTACTAGACCTTAACATGCTGAGGGATGATCAGTTAGCTCCTCCAGACTTACAGACAGATAACAAAAGCAGGCATCCATATTTCATGTGCATAATGATTATTTACTTTTTTTTTTTTTTAAACAAAATCCTCTACATTAAAGTTACATCTTAATGTTAGCTACATTGCAGAATGCAAACATAAACCAGCAAGGTGGAATGAGGACAAAAGTCATAGTGTGGTCTGTAAACCTTATATATAAGGTTTTCTTATTTGTCCAGAAGATTGACTTGTGATGCCATGTGTGATACTCGCTTTGTCATGTCAATGAGAGAGAAGGCATGCAGTCTAAACTGGAGAAACAGAGTGGAAGTCTGAAGGGCTTGGGATTAAGCAAGACAAGGCAGCCTGAGATAACTTACTCCATAGTACGATACCATCTGCAATTTCAAGCTTATTAGTGGAAGGGGCGATCTATTTCAAACTCATCTAGATAGATGTACTGAAGCTGGCATCAGAGCTCCAAACTCATTTCAGCAGAGTCTATATCAGGTGTTTAATAAAAGGAACATTCTGCACTATTTACAGATGGATCGACTTTTATAAGGGGTGTAACAATCATATCATATCATATCATCCATCCATCCATATCATACATCCATCCATTTTTCATACTGTATTCTGAGGGGACTCTGGGCACAAGGTAAGGGACACCCTGGATGGGGTTGCCTACCCATTGCAGGGCACAATCACACACACATTCACACATCCATTCACACACTACAAACAATTTGGAAATGCCAATCAGCCTACAACGCATGGCTTAGATCTCGGGAGGAAACCGGAGTATAAAGTAGAGTACAGGAACTGGAGATTTCCCCACAAATATGTAAGGTCTTGTGTATGGGAGCACTTTGGTTTCACTGTAAGTTACAACACTGGTTTGTGAGTGGTGGACTGAAACACTACAGTGTACCAAATCTACCAAATATAAGTACAATAAACTGGTGCTAATAGCAAATATGTTGGACATCACCCTCCTATGTTTCTCTCTAAGGATGAGGAGAAAGCAATAATCAAATAAACACACATACACATGCAGCATTTCTTCACTGATTTAATACAGCAGGAATCACTGTAGAGACTGGGACTTAATTGTGGAGGATGTGCTATTTAAAAACATGCCTGCCCGGCTGACAGCACAACCAACTAACAGCAGAATGGGAAATAAAACGTCCTGTGGTTTTATTATACAGTTATTAAATTTCATTTATTTCAACAGTAAGACTTTCCTAAGCAAGCAGTCATACACTCACATGTATGTACTCACTCACTCACACAGTTTGTACTCTGAACTCTGTCAGCACTGCCCCATGGAATTGTTTGTGTGTATTTTGTTAGAGTCTGATTTAATCTTACCGTGATTTTGAACAGCACCTTTAATAACTAAAATTGGTGTAGTCTCACAGCTGTTGATTGCTATAATTCAGTCTATTTAGTGGAGGCATTTCCACACTATCTGAGAGGAATCAACATCTAACATCACATTTCCCAGCCTGTCTACTTCATACCAAAGTGATTTGTCCTGTACTTAATATAACCTCTTTCCATCAGACCAGTTGGCAGAGATATACCAGACACCTGGTATGAGCCTAACACACTCTGTCTCCTCTCTTACGGCCAGCGTAGTACTGCAAATAAATCATATCTTCCATAAAGTGACATGTTGCTGATCTCGAAGAGTCTGCAGTGAGAAATCTGCCATCTAACAATTTCTTTACCAACACTGGATGTTCACTGTACATGTGTGCAAAGATAAAAGGATTGATTATTTAAGAGGTGATTTACAGCACAATTAATGTGTCTCTTATCTGATTGAGTAGAGTAGTGGAAGAAGGAAAGGAAAGAGCAAAACAAAAGTGAAAAAGTACAAGGAGGCTCACAGAAGAAAGAAGAGTGCTAGTGTTTACCGAAGTGGTATACCCTTCATTCAACATGAGAGACTAAGAGCAGGACAAGTGGTCCCTATAACTCATGTTTGATTCATTTTTCTAGTACATAACCCAGGTGTAATATTGTAATAAATGTTTACAAGCCTGCCTTGTGGACTAGCCAAGGCCAGGCTTTATAAATGGACAGCAATGAGGTGCTCTAATTCCCTTCCTTAACGTGCCAAAAATAGCCCAACACGTAGCAGAAAGCTGATGAATACCCTCAGATAAACAGAGGTGTTTACCATGACAACAGGTAGAGAGGACACTGCTACCTGATTAAGGCTGACAGGTCCTCTCGCTTTTGACTTATAGTATCAGAACAGCAAAAGACGTTCACAAAATGAATACCGCAGGAGGTAGAATATGAAATTTAATGTCACTTTTGGAAATCAATCTCAGCTCCTGAAAGGAGACAGTCTGCTTATAGATCTGTATCTGTAGATATTTTCACCACATATTGAGTCCTTCATCAGTTTGTTGAGTTTTCCTGCTGCCTGTGCATGAAAAACAGTTCAGGTAAAAAAAAAAAAACACACAAAAAACATATTATAAATGCAACACTACATTCACTGGACAATTTAACTGCTCATTCATGCAATTATTCAATCAGCCAATAATGTGGCAGCAGCATAATGCATGTTAACTCATGAAGCTAGATCAGGGCTGTCCAATCTTATCCACAAAGGGCCGGTGTAGGTGCAGGTTTTCATTCCAACCAAGTAGGAATGAACTTTGCGTATAAGATTGGACGCCCCTGAACTAGAGGTTAAGAGCTTTGGTTAATTTTCACACTGTATATTGTTGTGGTTAAAAATAAGGGGAAAAAAATATATGTGACTGTGGCATGGTTGTTGATGCCAGATGGGCTCATTGAAACTGTATAGATGAAGATTGGAAAAACATTGCTTGATCTTTTTAAGTGAAATTGTGCCCACTGTACCCTCAGACCAACAACAGGAGAAGAACCTGATCTCATCAGCAAGGCGTCAGCAGAGTATCCATTCACTAGATGTTTTTTTGTCTTTCCACACCATTCTGTGTAAACACTAGAAACTGTTGTGTGAAAATCGCAGGAGATCTGAAATACTCAAACCAAACCATGGTCAAAGTCACTGAGATCACATAATCTCCCCATTCTGATGTTTAAGTTCAATATTATATGAAGCTCTTAACTGTATGCACTGCACTGCTGCCACATAACTGACTGGTAGAAAATTGCATGAAGGATCTAATAAAGTGGCCAGTGAGTGTATTATGTTTTCTAGCAATATTAATGCAACAAACCTCCAATGTATATAAAATCAACCAATTAGCTATTTTTTAATACTAAATACAAAAGGTGCCATCATGTTATTTTGCAGTTGTTTTGGCAAATTCTTTCATCACTGAAAGATATACATGTAGCACATAGACCATGGGTAGTAGAAAAACAAATAACTGTCTAAATTAAATAAATATATTTTTATTTGAGCAACTCCACACATTTGAGTGTGAGATTGCTGCCTTAAAAGGCAGACACACACTTAACCATCAGGGTGCCACTGTTTCTTTACTTCGACCAGCTGCTTTTCTTGGACCACTGTTTTTACAGGGCACAAGCGGGAACTGTCAGACTCCAATATCTGCTACAGACTTTCTTTTTACTCAAAACACACTGATTTGGACTTCTTTTAAAGTCTGCTGTCATCTCCTATAAAACTGAGGTATTTATTTTCTACATATATATTTTTTTAATACAACTGAAAGATTGCAACTGAATACATCCATACAATGTCCATCGGGTTGAAAGGATTTGACATATTCTGTTACTTTTATATGATGTTTATATAATGACAGGTTATGCCTGTTGTTATGTCAGGTTTCAAATTTATTTCACAACCTATCAATGGCATTCTCTGGGCTAATAAACATCTTTGATGATACCATGCCATATGTGATGCACTGTGATAAAGTTTATTTTCGATTATGCCGGGTGATAGACCACACACAACCATTTAAACAAGCATCATCCAAAACACACTATACTTGTAGCCAGATAAATATACTGGCAACACACGTACCTTTAACACACCTTGTATTAGAGGAGATAAACACAAGTACAACAGGCACTTAACTATTATCACACTGCACATAGTGTATAGAAAGAGCTGCATATTAATAGACACATATAAACACATAAAAATGGTAAAATTCATGTTCCAATGGGGTACTAACGAATCTAATTTCAGGAGAAATTCATGCAATGATGAACAAGTGCGGCCTACACGGTTAGATTTCAATTCATTTTAGATAAACAAACATTTACCCTGCCTCTAACTTTAACCTTTGTTAATTTTCATGCAATTGGAGTAGTGCAGATTGTTACTATAAATTCACAATTGTGACACTGTGTTGATTCAACATTAGACAATTACAGGCAAATATATTGAAACATAACCCAGCCATGCAGGGTTACTCCTGCATGCCGGTCCCAAGTCTGGATAAATGGGAAGGGTTGGGGAATGACCTGGCGACCTACCCTAGAAAACCATCGACATGAAAATTCATGGAAAGTCTCTCACATGTTTCAAGTATGGTACTGAATGGTAGGCCCCTCAGGCCAGTAGGTATCCAAAAAGCGACTGGGGAAGAGCAAGGATCATTTACGAGTAATCCGGGATTCTATGACGCAAATGGGGGAAATTATTCGGGAAGCCCAGATGCTGATGCTGCCTGTGATGAAAGAAATCATCTGCGCTGCACGAAAATGTAGAAGATCTCAACATGGAACGTCCGTGGAATGAATTAAGGGAAATTTGACATCATCAAGCGAGAAATTGTCAGACTCAACATAGTTGGAACTCAACATAGGAATCAGTGAATTACACTGGACGAATAATGGCCACTTCCAATCGGACGATTTTTCAGTGTATTATTCTGGGAATCAAGAACATAGAAGAAACGGAGTGGCGCTCATAGCACACAAGAACATCGCCCATGCAGTCGAGAGCTACACCACCATCAACGACCGCATAATGGCCATCCGTATTCATGGAAAACTGCTAAATGTCACGGTTTTTCAAGTCTATGCTCCAACAACAGATGCTACAGAAGATGAAAGAGAATGCTTCTATGCCAAAATCGAGGAAACACTGGAACAGGTGCCCAAAAAGGATATAATTTACATCATGGGCGATTTTAACGCAAAGGTTGGATGTCAGGAAGAAGCGAACATCATAGGCCGGTGAGGATTGGGTGAAAGGAACGACTCTGGTGATTGTTTGGTTCAATTTTGCCATGAAAACCATCTCAGGGTCTCAAATACATGGTTCATGCAACCGAAACGCCGTCTGTACACCTGGACAGCCCCCAATGGACAGCATCGCAATCAGATAGACTACATTCTTTGCAGTCAACGCTGGAAAAGTTCAGTCCTCGCCATCAAAACTTTCTCTGGTGCTGACTGTGGTTCTGACCATGAACTGCTTGTAGCCATGATCAAGGTTAAATTCTGTAACATCAAAAAGAATGCTCTGCCAAAGCGTTTTGATGTCTCTAAGATACCTGTTTCATACACAGTCGCAGTGAAGAACAAATTTAAACTGCTTGGCAATGAAGACAAACAACCGGACGAATTGTGGCAGGAATTCCAATCCACCATTATCAAAACAGCGCAGGAACGTATACCATACAAGAAACTAGAGAAAAGGAGCAAGTGGCTGTCGGCAGAAACCATAAAAATCGCCGATCAAAGAAGAGCAGCCAAAGCTGCTGGGGACCAAATCGAGGCTAGGAGGTTAAATGCAGAATTTCAAAGGGCAGCAAGGAAAGACAAAGAAGCACACTGGGATCAGCGATGCAAGCTGATGGTTGAGGACTTTCGAAAAGGTCACAGCAGAAATCTCTTTGCCCAGGTCAAGAAAATTTGAACTCCTTTTACTGCTCGCAAAGGAGCAATCAAAGACAAGAACGGGAAGGTCCTGACTGGTCAGAAATACATCAGAAGCAGATGGCAAGAATACATGGAAGAGTTGTATGCAAGCACAAATGACCCGAGCCATCCCACGATGACCCAGTGGAAATGGAGCCAGCTATCCTGGATGAGGAAGTCGTGTGGCGCTAAAGCAGTTACCAAACAATAAGGCACCTGGTATTGACTGCATCTCAGTAGAAATGTTGAGGCCTGTTCCAACAGTCGCTATCAGAGAGATTTGCCAGAAGATCTGGGAAACAAGCAGGTGGCCAAAGGATTGGAAGAGATCAGTATTCATCCCACTGCAGAAGAGAGGTGACTCAAGGGACTGTTGCAACTACGGTACAATTGCCCTGATTCCTCATGCGAGCAAAGTCCTTTTGAAGATCATACAGCAACGCCTGAACCCAATCATTAAAGCTGAACTACCTGACTCGCAAGCTGGGTTCAAACGAGGTCGTGGTACCCGTGACCATATCACAAATCTGCGATGGATTATGGAAAAATGTCATGAACATCAGAAAAACATCTACATCTGCTTCATCGACTATAGTAAGGCTTTCGATTGCATCGAACCCGATAAGCTATGGAAGGCCCTGCAAGAACTGGGAGTGCCAGTGCACCTGATCCAGCTGATAAAATCCTTATATAAAGACCAAGAAGCAACTGTTCGAACACAATATGGAGACGCTGAGTGGTTTAAGATTGAGAAAGGTGTACGACAAGGCTGTATTCTGTCCCCTTCTCTTTTCAATCTCTACGCAGAAATGATCATGAGGAAATTAGATCTGGAAGAATCGGAAATCGGCGTGAAGATTGGAGGCAGAAACATTAATAATCTCCGCTATGCGGATGATATAACAATACGGGCGGAAACGGAAGATGGCCTGAAACACCTCATATGAAGAATCAAAAAGGAAAGAAAAAAGATGGGTCTCCACCTCAACATCAAAAAGACAAAGATCATGACAACAGCTGGAAATGGACCAATCAAGATAACCATCAATAGTGAAGAGATCGAATGCCTCAAAAATATCTGTTTCCTCGGATCCATGATCGACCGAACTGGAGACTGCGGCCCTGCAATCAGGCGACGGATTGCATTAGGCCGTAGTGCGATGCTGAACATGCACCACATCTGGAGGAGCAAAGACATCAGCCTCACAACCAAATGCAAAATGGTCCATGCTATTGCATTCCCCATATTAATGTATGGGTGTGAAAGCTGGACCCTAAAAAAAGCTGACCGAAAGAGGATTGATGCTTTCGAGCTATGGTGCTGGAGAAGACTGTTACGGATACCATGGACAGCTAAGGTCACCAATGAAGAGGTTCTGGAGCGCATCAAGCCAGAATGTTCGCTTGAGGGAAAGATCACCAGACCTCGGCTGACTTATTTTGGTCACGTGATGCGATCAGATTCACTGGAGAAAGCAATGATGCTTGGAATGGTCAGTGGAACAAGAAGACGAGGCCGCCAAAGAATGCGGTGGCTCGACGCCATAAAAACGGACACTGGCTTGGGCATAGAGCAGCTGAAGGGGAAAGTCCTGGACCGGAAAGCATGGCGAGAGATGGCCTATAGAATCGCAGAGAGTCGGACTCGACTGACCGGATAACAACAACAAATATTACCATTTACCATTTACCAAATATTGAAACATTCAGGTATTTTTAGCACACTAAGTTTGTTTGTATTTTTCGTTATTGTGTAATATGTGTTATGTATACTTTAGGGCAGCATATAAATATGTCATTTGTAACAGCTGTCAGAAATATATAAGAAATATCAGCACAAAATGCCTCAGTAAACATGTAAGCCACATTTGTATACATTTGTATCTTGTATGCTGTAGGAGGAGACATGCTTACAAACTGTAAATCTTAAAAATAATGAAAAGATTAGTCAGTTGTCTTCTTTATTTTTGCTTTATATCTTTTTTTGAATATCTTTGTACAGTCTTTTTGAATACAAGTCCTATTAAGACTGTGCCTCAGGCAAGCAGTGGCTACAGCTTTCCTGCATGGCATGAATGAGAGCAGTGTGGAAGGAGCCACACAACCACACATTACAACATGACATAACCACATGCTTCTCTCAGTGTAAACTTTTTGAGTTTGAAACTGGATAAAACACATCTGTGCACTAAAGCTTACTTAGGAAGGGCGCAAGAATGTACAAATTAAAATACCATGTCCTAGGGAAGCCGATATATTTCAGCAGCACATTAGGCCTTTTGTTGTCTTCGTATAAAAATCATATAAGGATAAATTTCATTCACTGATTGATTAATTAATTCATTCTACTTCAGTAACTGCTTTATCCTGGTCAGGGTCATCATAGATTTGGAGCCCATTCTAGGAACATTGGGAAAATAATTTTTTTTTCCACCCTAGAGTTTAGTCCTAGAGTCACCCAGTGAATTGCAGGTAGCACTTTACTAGAATGCCATGTCGTAAACCTGAGACAATAATGTCATATACCCAAACACATAATGGCAGACCTCATATGCTATTAAAAGTTTATGTTCAATCCCAGTAACTGTCCCATTTTACCACTATTGATGACATGGCAGCCTACATCACACAGTAGCTTTTGCTAAACAACGTGACACAGATTTTTATCGTCTACAAGATCTCATCGCACATTCATGACATGTTATTATCAGGCCATGTCATATGCTGCATCACAAGTGATTGGTAACATGTGGAACTGAATATCATTAATTATTTTGATAGTTGTAACAGGTACTTGCCATAAAGCATTTGCTAACTGGTTACATGAAATTATCATGTGATGTACAGATGGACACCCCCCAGGACAGCATATGATATCTTTATGACATGGATATGTCAGTCATATGAAGTAGGCTTCAAGTTAATTTACCAAACTAGGCAGTTTTCATAAAAGGACTGCCATGTTAATGTCATCTTAAATAATCTCTGCTATGGGTTTAGGGAGGCATGGCTTAGTGGTTAGCACACTTGCCTCATATATCTGGGGTCAGGGGCTCAAATCCCACCTCCACTCTGTATGCACAAAGCCTCTGTGTACTCAACATGTGTTGTAGGCTGATTGGCATCTCTAAATTGTCCGTAGTGTGTGTGCAATTGTGCCCTGTGATGGACTTGACCCCTGCCCAGGTTGTCCCTGGCCTTGTGCCCAGAGCTCCCTGGGATAGGCGCCAATGTCCCCTACGACCCTGTGTAGGACAAGCAGTATAGAAAATGGATGTATGTATGCGAGAGGTTTAAATATGAAATCATTTAATGATGATCTTAAATCAGCAATGATTTTGAAAAACCTAGTCCTGAACTTTGCACTGGGAAAAAAAAGGTTAACGAAACTCTGGGATTGTTGGGGCCAGTGCTTGATTTAACTTATGCTGTGATTATACCATAAAGTCATGTAGGTAATAACAAATCCAATTCCCCAGTGTCTCTTTGCAGGGAGGTGAAAAAACAAACAAACACTTATACACCTGCCAATAAAGTTTAAGGCCATGCATCTCAACTTGGCTTCTCCGATTTCACTGCAGTCTGCTGAATTCAATGTCTTTTTGCAATGTTCACTTCTCCTTAAACTCTTCAGGGCTCTCTAAGCCACTTACTGCAACCAATCTCAACATTCCTTCTCTTGATCCATTTTTCTTAACCCCTCATTTATTTGCAATGAGGAGCAAAAAGTAAACTTTAGCAAGGAGCAAAGAAAATCCGAGACCATAAAACCTCCCCTTGTTCCATACTTACTTGGCATGCTGAGCAGTGTGTGTACAACCAAAAGGCAAAGACAAACAAATCAATTTGCATACATTTAAATATTAAGTAAAGAGATGAACGCCATGGATTAGGATCATGGGGTGGTAGTTCAGTACATATGGCAGTACCATTCAAAGAGCTATGACAACCATGATGCTTATAGCTCTGTAAATGGCGCTGCTATCTGCACCACACATATTGAGTCCTTCAGGAATCTTTGCTGGGTTCTCCTTCCTTGTGGGCATGCAATAAGCTGTGAGCAGTCAAAGGGGAAAATACATTGTAAATGCAACACCAGTCTCTTTTTAAACAGAATAGAAATAACATGTAAAAGCTGTTCATGCCTCAGATGTAAGAATGAAACATAAAGAGAACCAACCATAGTTATGAGTACATAGAGTCCAAATGTGACATAGCACTTGATTATATTTATGTATATATCACATGTGGAACTGAATGAAATTGCTTGGAAATGAATTAAATGATCAACTAATGATGCTCATTTATCTTGTTTGCATATATACATAAGGCAAATGTAATGAATGTAATTATGTTAATGTAATGCAACACCCAATTCAAATAAGGTTCCAATAGCGTCAAATTGAGCTGAACAAATATTACACATACAGGTAGGCCTATTAGAACCTTGTTTGAATTGGGTGTTAACAAGATTCTCTTGTAGCTGCTAATTACATTTGCCATATGTAAATATGCAAAAAAAGATAAAAATGAGCATCATTAGTTGGTCATTTAATTCATTTACATGTAATTTCATTCAGTTAAATTTTCATTCAAGTTCACTGACTCTTTAAGGGACTCCCAATTAACACCCAATTAAAATAAAGTTCTAATATGGTGAAACTGAGCTGAACAAATATTATACATATTGGCCTATTAAACACAGTCTCGTTTTAAGAAGCACAGCCTTTGAGTTTTTACTTAATAAAAGGGGTAATGACTGAAAAGAATAAGCTAGAATAGAAGAGCCTAATATTATTTTAAAGTCATTTTTAATGGAAAGGTGTCCACAAACATTTGGACATAGTGTATATATTAAACAAAATTATCTTACTCCACTTTATGATTTTGAACTAATTCCCAACAATAAGTTATTTAATATAGTTAAGATGTCAGAAAGTTAATAACTTACACTTATCTTCATAATGCTCCCAAACTAGAAAATTAGATTTTTCAGTAAAACATGGCTTCTGTCTCAGAGTTTCATTTTTAAACATACATGAAAGCTACACACTACAAGGAAATATAATTCCTGACCTTTTAGGCCATTAAATAAGCCTCACTTAGAAACAGTTAACAGTAAACTCGTGAGTCACCGTCAAAGTCAAAAGTGACTCAGTCAAATGCCTACATCCTTTTAAAATAAAACCAATTCAGTGAACTTTTTTTTTATTTAATTTTTTTTTAAGTGCCCACTAGGTCTACCATCACAAGAGAAATGGGAAAGGCAAGTCACCGTGTCACAGCTTAGCTCATGGCATCGACCTTTCCTGCATTTGTGGAACTGATTGGAATCGATAATGTGGCTGCCCCCGAAAAAACACACATCTGTCTCCAGCAATGTCAGCATCAGCATCCATAAACGCAATGACTGCAACATGACATCTGCACTGCTAAATTTAACCCAGACAGCAATCTGGGGTGCTTTAGGCAATTTTAGCCCCCTCCTTTATTCCATTCATGCCCAAAGTGAAAATTGACTATGATTACACAATGACGCAAAGGAACAGGAACTTGCCTCCTGGAGCAGTTTAGGATTCTTTTTTTTTTTTGATGAACTGGTGAAGACAACAGGATGACAACATGTTTCTACAACCCCAATTCCAAAAAAATTGGGACGCTGTGTAATATGTAAATAAAAACATGATGCAAATCTCAACCACATTAGTTATTCACAATAGAACATAGAAAACATATCAAATGTTTAAACTGAGTAAATGTACCATTTGAAGAAAATAATAATGTAATTTTAAATTTGATGGCCATAACACGTCTCAAAAAAAATTGGGACGGGTAACAAAAGGCTGGAAAAGTACATGTTACTAAAAAGAACATTAACATTTAGCAACTAATTAGGTAACTTGGCAACAGGTCAGTAACATGACTGGGTATGAAAAGAGTATCTTAGAGAAGCAGAGTCTCTCAGAAGTATAGATGGACTCACTAGGTTCACCAATCTGTGAAAAAAACTGTGTCTACAAACTGTGGAGCAAGTTCAAAATGATGTTCCTCAATGGAAAATTGTAAGTTTTTATATTTTTTACAATAAATATAAAAAAAAAAATTTTAATTTAAAAATTTTTGCCCCCCCGCCCCCCCCTCTCTCTTCATTGATTATAAAAAATAAATAATTATATAATATAATTTTTTTTTTCACCCACAACCACTTATTTTTTTTTTTTTTCCTTTCACACAAAACACAAAACAAAAAAAAATAATTTTTTTTTTTTTTTTTTTTTTTTTTTTTTTTTTTTTTTTTTTTTTTTTTTTTTTTTTTTTTTTCTCCCAAATGGACTGAACTCTTTTTGGAAACCATGGACGCCGCGTCCTCCATACAAAAGAGGAATGGGACCATCCGGCTTCTCCTTCATCAGCACTCAGTTCAAAAGCCTGCATCTCTGATTGTATGGGGGTGCATTAGTGCCTATGGAATGGGCAGCTTGCACATCTGGAAAGGCACCATCAATGCTGAAAGGTATATACAGATTTTAGAGCAACATATGCTTCCATCCAGATGACATCTTTTTCAGGGAAGGCTTTGCATATTTCAGCAAGACAATGCTAAACCACGTACTGCGTCTATTACAACAGCATGGCTTTGTAGTTGAAGAGTTCGGGTGCTGAACTGGCCTGCCTGCAGTCCAGACCTTTCACCAATTGAAACATTTAGAACATCATGAAACAAAAATTATGACAAAGAAGGTCTTATTTGTCATATTTTTTGTTTCCTGATGTTCCAAATGTTGAGCAGCTACAATCCTATATCAGACATGAATGGGACAACATTCCTCTCCCAGAACTCCAGCAACTGGTCTGCTCAGTTCCCAGATATATACAAGCTGTTGTTAAAAGAAGAGGGGATGCTACACAGTGGTAAACATGGCCCAGTCCCAACTTTTTTTGAGACGTGTTGCTGAAATAAATATATATGATATTTATGAGATATTTATGTGATATTTATATGATATCAACAAACTAGCAGGGTAAGTCCCACTGTTTTCAAAGATAAAAAGTATTTTGGCACCCACATCAAATAATTTGCAGATAATAAATAATTTAAAGACAGATTTATATGGAATTTTGTGGAACTAACATCAGTAGTAATAGTCTTAAAAACATACACAGAACGGTATGAAGAAGCAGCCTGGTTCCGTCTACTTTATATCCCAGATTGTAGATTCATGTAGCTTCAGTGACAGTCATGTCAGGTGATCACACTTAAAGTTAAATTCCCCATTTAGATTCCCATTTTCATGTTTTTCAAGCCACTTCATTGACACATCCACATATGATCAGTAGTGATTGAGAAAAGCATGTGAAATACAGACATGGGTATGTGGAGGAGAAACTAAAAGTAGATAGACTAAGAACATACTGTCCAAAGCACAAATTACACAAAAGGACGGATAACATAAACGTTAGTCTCTTTTGGTTTGACAGATTTCAGCTTTTCTGTTTACCATAATTGGTACTCAGAGGTAATATGGCATGAAACCAGTAAAGTGTTACAGACTTAAAAAAAGAAAAAGAAAAAAAAAGAGAAATCATGAATGTATCTGGCTATCTGTCTTTAAGTGTTTGTGCAATACTTTGCTTGACACTTTCTTATTATGCCAAACCTAATAGTTTCACTGTCAAGCTATTGATAGATATTAGATTTTAGCCCTCTCATCTAATAACATGACCATCCATCAGCAAATATGCAAGTGTTCACTGGGTTCTAAAATAAACCTACACTTAATTGGCTTGTCCTGAGTTGACAGCCTCACTTCAAGTCAACCTTTCTGGTAAATCCAGTAGAACTACTTTTTGAAATACGTAATGGAATAATCATTCATGAAAGGTCACTTATCCTTGCTTGGCATCATAATCATTTAATCGAGTCAGACTTTTGCTTCAAGCTCAAAGGTCAATCTAATATCCATCCAAAAATGGAGAGAGAAGAGCTACTGCTTTGAGTCATTATGCCATCAGAAAACACACATACAATAAGAGGTGTAGCACATTCATTCAATACATAGATTTTAAACATCACTATTAGTTAATTTGCATTCAGTATATTAATCATTTAACCTCAGAACGCCTTATCCAACATCTCCATTCACAAAGCCCACAAGCACATTTACTAATTGTGAGAGCCTAATTTTCTTTATATGCGCATCTATTCATAAGTAGTCATTGCATCATATAGTATGAAATTAACTCTTCAAACTAAAACAGACTCACCACCCAATTTATTCAGAACACCATACAATACTGGAGAAGGAAGCCTTTTGCTTTCAGAACAGCCTCAAGTCATGGATTCCACAAGGTGTTGGAAATATTCTATTAAGATTCTGGCCCATGTAGACATGACTGCATGACAATTTCTGCAGATTTGTTAGCTGCACATTCATGCTTCCAAACTCCCCATTCTATCACATCCCAAAGATGCTCTATTGGATCTTTTCTGATCTGCTTAAAGTAGCCATTATAGATGGGTAAATTTTGGACATAAATGGATGCATGTGGTCAGTACCAATACTCAGATAGGCTGTGGCATTCAAACGGTGCTCCACTGGTACTTATGGGACCAATGTGTGCCATGAAAAGATTCCCCACACCATTACACCACCAACAACAACCTGATCTGCTGACAGAAGGCAGACTGGGTCCATGGATTCATGCTGCTGATGATAAATTCTGATCCTACCATCTCCATGTTACAGCAGAATCAATATTCATCAGACCAGGCTATCTTTTTTTATTCGTTAACTGTCCCGTTTTGGCGCACGGTGGCTTAGTGGTTAGCACGTTTGCCTCACACCTCCAGGGTCTGGGGTTCGATTCCCGCCAGGGCCATGTGTGTGCGGAGTTTGCATGTTCTCCCTGTGCTGTGGGGGTTTCCTCCGGGTACTGCGGTTTCCTCCCCCAGTCCAAAGACATGCATGGTAGGTTGATTGGTGTGTCTAAATTGTCCGTAGTGTATGAATGGGTGTGTGAGTGTGTATGTGATTGTGCCCTGCGATGGACTGGCACCCTGTCCAGGGTGTACCCCGCCTTGTGCCCGATATCCCCTGGGATAGGCTCCAGGTTCCCCGTGACCCTGAGGAAGGAGTATGCGGTAGAAGATGGATGGATGTCCCGTTTTGGTAAGCTTGAGCCCGCTGTAGCCTTAGATTCCTGTACTTAGTTGACAGGAGTAGAACCAGATATGGTGTTCTGCTGTTGTAGCCCATTCTACATGTTGTGCATTCTGAGATGCTTTTCTACTTACCACAGTTATAAAGTGTGGTTAACTGAGTTACTGTAGTCTTCCTGTCAGCTTAAGCCAGTCTGGTCATTCTCCTCTAAACTCTCTCATCAACAAGGCATATCCATCCACAGAACTCCTCACCATTTTTAATGTTTTATAAAATTACAAATATGAATTGAGAACTTAGTATTCTAAATGCACATGTCAGAGACAGCATTGTAAAAAAGTTAAATTATAAATTGTTTTATGAAGAATCCTTATGGAAAAACAGCATCTGAAACAGCTTCACATGTTTTAATCTTTAATGAACTGCTTTTGTTTATTTTGTTTTTGCTTGATTACACTCAAAAAAAGGGTATGAACTCTGTGATTTCTGAGATGTAAACAAACAGAAGTAATGCACAAACTTCAATTTACTGTGATTAGAATGGCCCTTCATAAGGCTTTGTTTAGATTGCATGTTTATGTTGCTGTTAATCAAATCCATAATCTATGTTTCCAGGGATACTTGACTTGAGCATACTTGTCAGGAAACTATGATGGCATCCCTGAGATACATGACATCTAAATATATATCCATACATTTTTTCCTGTCTATACTTATCAATAAAATTACACTTTGATTTTTGTTCTCTAAAACTATTTGAAGCCTTATTCAGAGTTACTGTAAGTGTGTGAAATGAGGAGGTAATACCAAAAGTGCACACATTGGCATTACAATTTATTAAAAAGTAACTATGAACTACTGATAGACAGAAAAAACAGAAATAGGGCTTGTGCTGTGGGGTATTACCGCTCACACTAAATGTCACTGGATTCCAGGTATTATAATGTCAAATATAATCACCTTCAACAACTCTTAACCAGTGTTAAAGCCACACCTTGAATTCCTTCATTGAATGGCACGGGGGCGGGGATGTGGGGATGATGGAACTAGCTACAGGCAGAGGTGTTATGTGCCAGTATTGCCAGAAGCTCTGCTGTGTTCTGACTGCAGATTAGGTTTCAACAGATTGGCAGAACAGATAACTGTCCAAAATGTGGTCACCACCCAATGATCTTATACTCTACAAAGCACCAGTGGGATGCCCTTAATTACAGTGTTTGCAGATATAGTGACCCTATTCCTGCCAATCACCAACTTATCCTGCTGTAGGAATGTGATAAACTCCCACAACTGTGTGTTCAGGTATTCAGAGGATAAATAGGTTTATCATTTAGATTCCAACCTTGATTTGCTCAGTGTGCCAGAGTTGTACCAGAGCTTTGAGCTCCAACAAGAGGCGCTCACAGCTAATGAAAACCTGCAAGATGACCTGCTGGTGTTGTACTATTACATTTTTGTTTGTTATTGTTAATGCACCATATATATCCATACTAAGCAACCAGTATTCCTTTTTTCCCCCAAGATCACCCTATTGTGAACTTGTCTACAATGAGCCAACAGAAGAACCAACTGGGTCCTGAGCGTTGAAATCTAAGCCCCATGTACAGGCTCATTACTCATTCTCAGTTGAGGAAATGCCAAGACACACAAAATCCTTTGAGGGGGCATTTCCATTAACATGTGTGTTACTGGAGCTCAATAATGCTAGACCTAAACCTAACCTTATTCACAACATACAAAACAGTTAAGGTAATGCACTGTACTGCGTACAAAGATATAGTCAGACACCTTACTGACCCTAAATCCGACAGTGTCAGGACAGTGACAGAACTGGATGGAAAATATGTGTGTGAATGTGGTGTGTGTGTGTGTGTGTGAGAGAGAGGGAGAGAGACAGAGAGAGAGAGAGAGAGAGAGAGAGAGAGAGAGAGAGAGAGAGAGAGAGAGAAAGAGTGTGCATGAAAGACTCACTTGTGAGCTCCTCACACAGTACTACACAGGAACAGGCTTAGTGTTGCAGAACCAGAGTAGGAGTTTAGAAGCAGAGGAGCAGCCACTGGAGCAGACAGCAGGTGGGACAGAGAGCAGCAGAGAGGGACACATATGGAGAAGAAAAAAAAGGGAAAATGGCAAATAGGAAAATCAAAAGAGAAAAGAGAAGAGAAAAAGGAAGTTAATACATCCATGTCTAATTCTAGACAGTCTTAATGTTGCTTTGTGTAGGCGCACTATTAAGAAATGTTCATTATAGAATTTTGCCATCGGTGATACTACATGCCTTATACTACAGTGCTGTCAAAGTCAGAAGGTGTGGATTAGTTTTCTATAACAATTATGGCTCTAACATTACTTCTGGCTGTAATTCAAATTTCAGGTATAAAGTCATGTGGAGAAATATGGCTTTCACATATTTGGACAAGCAAACATTTGATCCTCTTTGAAACAGTACCTATAAATATAGTTGATACACTATCAAATGACATAAAATTGACATTTTGTAGTCATTTTCACAATTTAAATGAACAAAAAAAAACCCCAGACCAGTCACATGGCAAAAGTAAGTACACCCCTACAATTATCACACCCTCAAATCCATAAAATGTGAATCAGGTGTTCAGGATTGGGTGCCAGTTATTAGAACCTGCTTAGGAAGTGCAGCTGGAACCCGTCTTTATTTATTCCTCTCTCATCTCTAGTCACTGGTGTTGTCTAGTCTTTGCTATTCAGGTGTGAGGTGTCATTATGCCAAGATCTAAAGAGTTCTTTAAGGCCATCAGAAAAAAGGTTGTGGATGCCTGTTAGTCTGGCAAGGGATTTCCAAGGTCTCCAAATAATTTGAAATACATCATTCCACTGTAAGGAAAATCCTCTGAAAATGGTGCAGATTTCAAATGACTGCCAATTTGTAGAGCACTTGCTGTCCCAGCATAATCAGCCCAAGAGAAGACTGGGCAAAAATAAGTCTCCAAGAACCCCAAAATTGAATTATAGCATCTGCTAGCAAGTCTTGCAACTGTTGGTGTCAAAGTACATGCTTCTACAATCAGAAAGAGATTGCACAAATTTGACCTGCATGTAAGGCATGCTAGGAAAAAAACCTTTCAAGACTACAATGAGCTAATGTGCTCTGGACAGACAAATCAAAGATAGAGTTGTTTGGCCACAGTATCAGCAGACATGTTTGGAGCAGACCAAAGACAGCTTTTCAGGAGAAGCACCTCATACCAACTATGAAGCACAGTGGTGGAAATGTTATGGTTTGGGGTTCCTTCGCTATCTCAGGGACTGGACAGCTTGTATTCATTGATGCAACTATGAATTCTATCAAAGAATGTTTGAAAATAATGTGAGTCCATCTGTCCAAAGGTTGAAGTTGTACTAAAAGTGGAGTTTTCAACAGGATAACGATCATAAGCACACTAGCAAATCCAACAAGAAACGGCTCAAAAAGAAGAAATGGAGGGTTATGGTCTAATCAATGCCTGGTCTTGAATAATGGTCTAATCAATGCCTGGATTTGAATCCCATTGAAATGTTATGGGTGGATTTGAAACAGGCAGTACATGCAAGAAAACCCTCTAACATCTTGCAACTGAAAGAATATTGCATGAAAGCCTGGAGGACAATTATGCAAAACATATACAATAAGAAATTTCTGCTAAAGGCAGGCTAGATTCTGAGTCAAGGGTATACTTACATTTTACACAGAAGAATCAATGATTGAAAAATATAATTTTCCTTGTGGTTTTATTCAACGATATCAACTTCATTAATAGGCAAAGTTTCAAAGATTATCAAATGTTTGCTTGTTCAACTATCTCAAAAAAGCCAAAAAGTTCCATGTTGTATACTTATCTTTTCACATGACCGCATATTAATGTGTGTGATCTAAAATGCTTTCTAGTTTGTTAATGTTTTCTATTCACTCACACACTAGGGCTTGTAGGGCAGATACTCCACATAATATAAGGCTAAAAATAAACCAATTAAGAAAATGTGTTTACATTTTTTTTTTAATGTATACTAGATTCCTGTTAACAGACATTTATTTAAAACATTTATGGAAGGGGCTTTGAGTATCAGTAAATTGTAACCAAGTTTTCCACCACAGGAGAGTCTTTAGAAATGAGAACTTCTGAAAAGGGAGCTTTCTTGTTCCTTGGTAACATGACAAACTGCATTTTATTTGTCTTAATAACTTCAAGAAAAGTGAAGCTGGTGAGGGAATGAAAGTTTGTAGCTGCTACAAAAAAGCAACTAACTTGTATCCTGGATTTTCCATAACATTACATGTAACTATAAATGGATAAAAATAAGTAAGGCTCATTCATTAATAAATTAAAAACAGTAATTGTTATCACAATTATACAATAACACAATTAAGTATGTCCAGTCATGTTTTATTCCTTACTTAAAAGCAAAAGCTTTTTTTTTCATTATTACAGCAATCAGTCAATTAATTATTTGGTTAGGATGCAAAAATATTGTAGTACTAACCAAGCACCTGTACAAACCCTGGAGAATAGAACATCTACTCAGCATATATATATATATATATATATATATATATATATATATATATATATATATATGCTTTAGAAATATAGTTTACCCTGGGTAAATGCTTTGTTGATATCTGTACATGATATTTTGATGCCTTTATGCTAACAAATTGCTGCAGCTTTTATCTGCTGAGCAAATACAGGTCTTTTCCAGGCAATTAGGAGAGTCACTTAAAATTCTGCGTTGTCCAAGGCACTTCATTTGTTGATTTCATAATAGACTCAACACGCAAATTGCTTGTAAAGGTCAGCTATTAGTGGTGCTGATATGCTTCAGAAATACTCGCCAAACACAAAGCAATGACTCACTTCTCTCCAGATGAAGGGTATTATTTGCCATTTACTGCAATATCCATGTGGTCCGTTCCGAAAGCCAAGAGGATGTATTTATAATTCTGTACATCAAAATTCTAAGACAAAATATACACAATGCTTGGTATACATTGCATATATATGCTGTCTGCAATGCTCAAATGGCTTAACTTGTTCAGCTTGTTTATAGTAACACTGAGCTGAGATATCATGACATCTGCACATCACCAGAGAGCTTTTTGTAATATACAATCTAGTGTCATGATTTCCATCAACCACATCCCTGACATGCATGCTGAATGCATGTATGTAATGCTGTGTTTGATCATTTGAGATAAATCTACCCAAAATAAATGCCTAATGTGATTCATATGTGGAAGGTTTATCAAAGATCAAAACAGCTCGCACACAGCTTCGCTCCATTCACTGGTAAGATCTGACATGTGCGTCCTTTCATGCCAGGACTGCATCAAGCAAACATCTGACAATGGGTGACTGAGGGAACGATGAGACTCTTGATGCCTGTTTCTCATTACATGTGCGTATTAACTAATTCTGCCAGTTTATAGAATTACAGAGTTTATAAAGTTTACAGAACAAAAACACATTTCATCAACACAGAGGCAGTGCGAAGCCCTGAAGACAAGCTGCTCCCTTCTGACCCTCTGTAACATGTACAATTAGCAGATGATGAAAGTTGTGTGGAATTTTTTCCAAATAAAATGCATGCAATATCTCACTACTTATTCTCAGGATTTTTACAGGCGGTCCATTTGCAAGCTGGAAGATTTCTGCAAAGCAAAAAGCAAGAGTTATATCCCTGAATTCTGAAGCCAAAGAGCTAAAGAGGCCCACTCTATTAGTTAGATGGGTTTAGAACCTTGCACAATCTACTGTTGCATTATAGATGGGATGCTTTCATGTTGTGCGTGTAGTGGTGGTGTAAAACACTTAACTGTTACACTGACAGTCACACACAAGCAACCATAAATCCAGTAGCTGAAGCACATCCAATGTGTAAATGTACTGTGACTTTACAAGGTGCCACCCTGGTGTTATGTAGCTAACCTACACTTCACATAGCTCTTCTACACTGACACTTCCAGAGTGAGTGAGTTAGAGAGAGAGAGAGAGAGCGAGAGAGTTCTCCAAGAAATGTGTTTAAGAGAGAACTCCTTGAGTGGTTCATGAATCGCTAAATGTTATCTGCTTGCTGCAGTTCACATGTGTGAGTCTAATTTCCTTGCAATACTACCAGACTCATTTATGACTATGAGATGTCAATGGAATTTATCATCTACAGCAATGATGTCTCAGACTCCTGTGCAGTGTCAGTGTGTTATACCTCCAAGGGTTTCATTTCTCAAATGGGCTAGGAGCTCTGTGATAAATGTCTAACATGTTTATATAATCACACAGATTCTCATCTCCCAAAGAGCTTGTGCGAGTTCGCTTATAGTCATAAGATTCAGGCTGACATAAATGATTAAGTCTCTTCATAAAAAAAAGCAACCTTTCACATATAAATCTGAATGGATGTAATTTATGGAGGGATGTAAGAGCCAGAGAAATTGGCACAGAGTCCAACACAAACAGTGTTTTCCAGGTTGGTAGACGTGACCTCAAGCCCTCTGTCTGGCTTCAGAAAGCTCAATGAGAATTGGTGTAGTTTCTCAGAGTTGATATTTAATTCTAACAGACTATGATGCACTGAAATTAAGCGCAATAATAAGACTGGGAGAGCACTGAATGGGTGTCATGCTTAGGAAAAAAAATTGAAAGGTTAATAAATCAAATAGACTGCAGAGATTAAAATAAAAGCCTCAGTGTTACACAGTTGGGTCCCACTTTATATTAAGTGATCTTAAGTACTTTGTACATAATTAATCTAAGGATTCAGTGCGGTGTAATTCTTAAATATGTAAAAATTGTTCCAGGATATAGGATTTGAAAATATGTTTTTAAACTGAAATAATGACTACATAAATAACTATCTGTGACAAAGAATTTGTAATAGAAATTCTGCATGATGTATAATTAATGAAGTATTGAACAGATATGTAAATACTAGCCCAAATTATGTGAACACGCATATACAGTGAGACACTCTGTGTCATAAATGAGCTACAGCAAACTGAGAGTTTAGAATTATATCTGATGTAGAACCTATTAATTACACAACCTTGTATAGAATAAAAATGCTATCACAATTTTTCTGACATGAAATGATTTCTTCCTAAACAAAGTGAAGATATAGTATTAAACAAGTTTCATTTACATAGTTAACTTGCAAAAATTGGACATACATAAGATTTACACTGAAATAAATACAGTGGGGGAAATAAGTATTGTATGCGTCAACATTGTTTTCAGTAAATATATTTTCAATGAGGCTATTCACATAACATTTTCACCAGACATCAGTATTAACTCACAAAACTTGGAAATATAAAGAACTCACAACATTAAAGTCCATAAATAAAGTTATGTGTAATAAAGCGGAATGACACAGGAAAAACGTATTGAACACGCTAACTGAAATTTATTTAATACTTAGTGGAGGAGCTTTTATTTGTAATGACAGCTTCAATACGCTTCCTGTATGAAGAAATGAATCGGCCGCAGTATTCATGTGTGATTTTGGTCCATTCTTCTAAACATATTGTCTTTAAATCTTGTTCAATTGGATTCAAGTCAGGTGATTGACTGGGTCATTCTAACAAATTGATTATCTTCTTTAAAACCAATAGAGTTTCCTTTGCTGTATGCTTTTGGATTGTTTTCCTGCTGGAAGCTCCAACCACGTCTCATCTTCATCATACTGGTGGATGGCAGCAGATTCTTCTCAAGAATGTCCTGGTAAAGGGCTCCATACATTGTTCCTCCAATTATATGAAGTCTGCCAATACCATTTGATGAAAAACAGCCCCACACCATGATGCTTCCACCTCCACACTTCACTGTTGGTATAGTGTTTTAAGGGTGTTGTGCAGTGCCATTTATTCTCCAAACACGGTGTGTAGAACCAAAAAGTTCAATTTTGCTCTCGTCTGACCAGACTTCACTCTCCCAGTATGTAATAGGCTTGTCCAAATGAGTTGTAGCAAACTTTAAGTGAGCTTCGACATGCCTTTTCTTTAGTAATGGAGTCATTGCGTGGTGAGCATGAGCAGTGGAGTGCATAACCTATTATTTTCTCTGTGACAATGGCACCTGCTGCCTTCAAGTGTTTCTGGAGCTCTTTCTGAGTGGTCCTTGGCTCTTGGGCTACTCTTTTGACTCCCTGTTCAGAAAACTTGCAAGGAGCTCCTGTACTTGGCTGTTGGATAACGGAGTGTTGTTGCTTCCACTCCCAGTGGTGCTTACTGGAGGATTCAGAAGTTTTGAATTCTTAAGTGTTTGATGAATCATCGTCACTCACTGTTAACAAAGGATGTCAACCTCAAGAAAAGAATCTCACATTGTCATAAGATGATTATTGGATGCTGTTGTGGAGGAGTATATAACTACAAATGTCAAAGGAAAGAATGAAGAGCAATCCTGAACAGAATTTTACCGCAAGCAGACCTGAGCTCACCCAGATCTCTATAGACACATCTGTTAAGAGTGTTCATTAAATTATAAGTGCTGTGGTTCCTAGACTCACACAGCCTTAAAGCAATCTTATTGATGGCCCTAGAAAGAGAGGAGATAAAGGAGCTGTTGGGGGAAAAGACCAGAGGTAGTATCAGATTGATAATGACTCCTGATAAGTGTACTTATACTAAATTGTAGATTGTACAATACACAAGATGAAAATGGTCTGGACGATGCACTGCTGTGCAGCCCTGTCTGTGCTCAGATTAAATTGAAGGTGCAATGTGGATAATGGCACAAATTCATCATGCATTATACCTACATTTGGTAATAAAAAGCAATCACTATTTAAAAATGGTTAGAGTTGTTGAAACTTTTTAATGATGGAACTTGGAACTTTTGATGAAACTTTTTATGCTTGGAATACCTAGACGTCTTTAAGCTAGTAAACCAAGGCCTATAAAGTACCAGTTAATCTACTGTCTAATGAAACTACACATGCAAAAATTGAAAATAAGCCTTAGGTATTATTACAGTAAAAAACTAATTTTAGAGAAGGCATCGTTAAAGTAAGAAGCTAATGATTTTAAGAGATTTGACGGTATCCAATAGAACAAATATAATGTTGCTTGTTATAGCATACTCCAGTTCCCATAGGTGAATCCACTTCTCCTTCTTCTAGAAGTACAGGACTGCAACTTGCTAATGTTGAAGCACAAGAAAAAAGCTAAATAATTAAGAGGGACAGCAGCAGGACCGTGTTACGGTCTATGTCACAACTAATGGGTTTAGACCTCTCCAGAAATTCCTGGGTTTCTCTGGGTTGCATATTTTATATGATCTCAACAAAGCTGAGACTTTGGAAGGCAGCTGTTCAGAGATCCCTGCATACGTCACAGCTCTGTTTATCAGCCAGACTTACATGCTGACCGCCTCACCATTTGGAAACAGTTCCATGATTTATGTTCGCAGCACATTTCCAAGTGATGCAGAAAACAAAGAGTGGCAGGACATTCACAGAAGGCTGGGTGGCCTGATATTGACGTGATTTTTCCTGAGCTTTGTTTTTGCAACAATCATTATGGTTAGAGAGATCTTAAAGTGGTAGAAAAGTCTTTCTCTTAAGATAACAGATTATTAGTAGTTCTCAGTAGTCTAGTAACCTGAATGACACAAATAAGAATTGACACTAACACAATCTGTGTTAGATGTCAAAACAGTTACTGCACTTCGAAGGCAGGGACTGAGGCATTTTTGTTCAATTGTTCACTTTTAATTTTATGGCTCATTACACCATCCTATTTCAGGCTAATCTAAACCACTTTTGCAACAAATGCGCCTATCTTGTTTGTGTAAAAGGTCAGAACACTGGGGTAGATATATAAAGTGGATTTTGCTTTGTTCTTCTGATTTTTCAAGCACAATAATTGTGACAAAAACAGCAGTTAATAATGTCTATTATCTGTTTTAATGTCTATTCATTCCAATAGCGGCTCAAACCCCAGATTTCTCAGATATGATTTTGTTGCCATGGAAACTAATTATGTGAATGTATCTTTATAGATACTAGGTCTTAAGTCTTACCTATTACATTTATCTCAGTATTATTCTATCTGTACCTCCCACTTTACCCATTTGATGCATACTCATCGCTTGACCCATATTTTTTGGCTTGGTTTTGTATATTTTCCTCAATAAACAGTACATGGTTACATTAATACTTGCTGAGTCCTAAAGACTTTGCCATCTAGTGCATCACTTGTACTTCTGGCATGGTCACAATGTCATGTATAGCTCCATCACTTCCAATACTACCTTAAGGGAGAGCAGTCCGGAAGGTCCTCACTGAGAATATGACATCTCACCAGTAGGGAATTTTTAAACAGAAAGTTTGATTTATTGTCACTCTCCTCACTGAAAGAGCACACTGTGGGCTTCTACGACATTCCTGGGACAGCCTTGATCAAAGCTTATATACTATATATATATATATATATATATGTCAGTTCATAAAACATTTCATGTGGGCACATTTATAAATGAAATGCCATCAAAACAAAAATACTACCTCAATACTGTTCATGTGAATAAACAAGATGTATACAAATTTTAAGAGTCATTACCAGATACTTCGAACAAGAATGTGAGAAATCAGGTTTCAATATTTTGCCTCAAGTGATTTACCCTTAAATGTATCATTACCTTGTTGGGTGAGTTACCTTGGGTGAGTTTATAACAGCTTAAAGTAGTTTGGGGGAAAGGTGGGAAATATGTGTTCTTATAATGCAGATAGCATATATATTGTGTATGATTGTCCAAAATGTACTCATCTTGGTTCATTACTAAGAAGACTGGGGAAGCTGAGAGTGGAACTGTATGTATGTAGCTAATTGGTTAGCTGTGTATCGCATTCATTTCCAAACAAGAAAGCTGAGTATTCACCCATTAAGGATGTGAAATGCTGTTCATACAGCTATTCATACAGTTCATAGTTTCCCTGATAAGGTTTGTTGATGGTGCTTCAGTGCTGTTTTCAAATATATACTCAGCAAAAAAAGAAATGTCCCTTTTCTCAGGAGACTGTATTTCAAAGATAATTTTGTAAAATCTACATAAGCTTTACAGATCTTTATTGGAAAGGGGTTAAACAAAGTTTTTCATGCTTGTTCAGTGAACCATAAACAAGTGTTGCACATGCACATGTGAAACAGTCCTTAAGAAACTAACAGTTTGCAGGTTACAATAATTTAGGACACTAAAGAGACCTTTCTACTGACTCCAGAAGAAAAACACCAGAAGAAAGATGTCTAGAGTGCCTGCTCACCTGCATGAACATGCCATAGGTCTGCTACAGGGAGGAATAAGTACTGCAGATGTGTCCAGAGCAATAAATGTCTGTAATGTAAGATGCCTAAGACAATGCTACAGCAGATCGTCCTTGCAGATGTTACGAAATTTTCTGGAAATTTTCTGGAAAGCAGTTGAATGTGAGAGGATGTTTCTTTTTTTTGCTGAGTATATACTATTTAAGTTTAAAGTTGAAAGAAAATATGTACTCCAAACTGTCATATCACAGCAAACCAGCAACTCTATTTCCCAGGAGGCACCTCAAACTACAAACATGGCCACTGAGGACTACACTTCCCACACATGCACACGCTTGCCTTTGTCGGAGTACTAACTACACACACCTGCACCCAATCTCACACACAGCACTAAGCAGTATATAAAGGACTTTGTGAACACTCAGACTTTGCAATGTAAATGTTCAGCTGACTTGTCTCTGTCGTTATCCAAGCCTTGTACTCATGTTTTGCATTAGTGAGATTTGACCATTGTTTACGTTCTTGACCTCGATTCTCTGCCTCTTCTAGTTTTGCCTGTTTGCCTGACCTCTGCCTGATTATTGACCACGAACTTTGCCTTACCCTTGGAATTATTATATATCTGCCTATCCTGTACTTGCTTCCGTCTCTGCCTCCATTTCGTGACACAAACCTGGAGTTAATTGCATCCATTCACTGCAGCAATCCAAGTGTTTTGCTGTGATATATGTTTTGGAAATCAATACACCATTTCTGAAATCAAGTTTGTTCCTGGCCTGAGGGAACATCCAACAACTGAACAACATGCTGCTGCTAAGATTAATTTGGACATCAGAGCAGCAGTGTGTGATTCGTCCACTGTAGTCTTTCTTTAATCTTGACCTCCACCAGGACCTGATATGTGAGAATGTTTTGGACTTGGATTGTGTTTTTTCAGTGTGAGAACTTGAAAGGGAAGGGTGGGGATGTGGTATGACATTCCAGGTCCCATGCCATTAATTCCCCCTTATCCAAGTTACAGTATGTCAAGGCACTATAGGGTTTACATTTACATTTACATTTATTCACTTGGCAGACGCTTTTATCCAAAGCGACTTACAAATAAGCAAAGCGATATATCAAGCAGGGAACAATACAAGTAGTGCTACTATACAAGATCCATTAATTGAATACCAGAGGATGGTATTCAATGGTAGGATGGTAGGGGAATGATGGTAGGGGAATGATTAACCATAAGGCTATAGCTTCACTGCTGAGCAGGTAAGTAGTGATAGTGATCTCTTGCAGTCTTTCACTGCTCATGGGAAAAGCAGGCATCTCACCACTGTGCAGCACGAGGAGTACGTAGAGAATGCCCTAAACCAATGTTACACTCACCTTTCTATCCAGTGGACTTTAAACTTACATATTGTTTAGAGACACTTAAGATTTATCCACATATGGGACAAGTGGAAAACATCATTTATCACCACATTCATTGACTTTGAATACTTGGTGAGGGCTTTTGGTCTTGTAAATGGCCCTTCCACTTCTGTTAAGGAGATTACTCCTCATCAGAAGTGGAACATGTTTCCCTATAGAGCCTGATCTACTCAAGCATCTCCTGGATAATAAATTGGTCTAGAGCAAACGTCACAAGCCCACCATTACTTTCATGGGCTACATACTCAGTATATATACTCATGTCTTGGAAACCAGCACTGGGATACATTATCGTAATGCTATAGGAGTTCCAATCTTGTAACCTACAGTATATAAGTTCACAGCTATAAACATGTGGTATCCCTTCAAGTTTGTACCAGATTTCCATAAATCTGAACTCTCATATAAAGCTATACAGCAGTGGAAGCAATTTTAAGCAATACTGTACATGATAACCTGTGTGTGTATGGACACGTATGGATAGGCTGTGTGTGGGTATGAGTATGGTATTGATTGATGGTGGTTTGAGAGAAGTAGGGATGTAGGAGTTATAATTGCTTGGATTGGAATTGGGGTTACACTCATTCTCCAAGCAGCTTGATGACATATTTACTCCCAAGATGTTGGAGCCATACCTCCAGGTTCAAGACACCAAACAGGCACCTCCTGTCTGCCTGACAACTAAAACCTATATCCCCAGTGCACCATGGAAACACACCACTTTAAACAGCCCAAAACATAACCCCCCCCCCACAAAAAAAACAGGGGGGTGGGGGGGGGAAGAGAAACCCCCTTTTTTTTTTTTTTTTTTTTTTCCCCCCCCCCCCCCTCCCCCCCCTTCCCTTTTCCCCCCAACAAAAACAAATTACTGATTGCTAACATTACAGAACTTTTTTGGCAAAGACATTATAATTTCAAAAGCATTCAGCCCTTATTTTATAACAAATTAATGTTCTAACAAATCAGTTTATGACAACATGAAATAGTCTGAAATAGCCTTATAGTGCAAGACAATGTCAAAGTACAATGACCGTAGTGTTAATCTCATGCTGTGTTCCCATGGCAACAAATTAGATGATAAAAAATGCTGTACTGTTGCTAATGCACTATATTCATGGTTGCTGCTCTCTGAGGAGGAAGGTTTATAAGCCTGCTAACATATGACGTACATTAAAACGCTTATCTACGGTTACTCTTACCCTAGGCAATAGAGTATACTACATAAATAACGTTCATTAGTATTAGACACTAAAATCCATCAAGATTTCCTGCTTCACTATAACTAAAAAAGAAATGAGAGAAAATCTTTCCTCTAGAGTACATAGATTTTTCAGATGTTTTGATGACTCTGTTTTGACGATTCTGTGACTGTGAGAAATGAGTAGAAGTAAATCAACTATCATAAGTATCCTAAATCCAGTGCCTAAATCTAGACACCAGGAAAGAAATGATGAAATACATCAGACAGAATGTGACAGCAACCACATTATTCATATCTGTAAAAGCCTCCTTCCTCTCTTGAGTAGTGACTGTATGTCACAAAAGATAATCAATAAACCATATATAAAGAAACTGTTATTGAAAAACAAACACCATCTCTTAGCCCAACAATAAATCCTTCAGCAGTCATCAATCAAAGTAGAGATTTGTATATCAACTAGCTTGACTTATGAGGCTCCTCCAGCATTAAATAATAGAAATTCAATAAATATTATACAGATTTTTTTTTAAGAAACCTCAGATATCTCCTGGGATAGGCTCCAGGTTCCCCGCGACCCTGAAGAAGGAATAAGCGGTTAAAAATGGATGGATGGAAACCTCAGATATTATTATTTTTATTTTTTTTATTACCTTATTGAATTGCAACATAAGAAACATTCTTTAAAGATTTACTCATGTTTTCACATAGACATAATAACAAATGCTTAGATATATTTAGGATTTCCATGGGGAAATTATTTAAAAAAGACCAGCTGGCTAAACTTTATATTTAAAACACATGCTAGTCTTTGGTCAAAGCCTGAGGGAGCTTAGAAATTAGACTCAACATTGGAGTAAAAGACAGAAAGGGCCTTCATTTCTGCCTTCACCAGTCCACTTTAATGCAGTTTTCAGCAATTCGCTTCTTTATAAGCTTACAGCAATTACTGTTTAGAAGAAGCTTTAGATCAGTGATACAAGATATTAGATCAGTGATACAAGATACTCTACCACTAGTGTGGTAGAGTAAGGGTTTGGGGATGTTCACATTTTTTTTATTCTCCTGGGAAAGGCCATGCTAAACTATGTTCAGTGTAGGATTGCTAGTTGTCACGCACCGCTGGCGCAGGAATGAAGTGAGGACGTAATTGCAGCGAAGCACGGTGATGTTTATTTATAATGTAGAAAAATACACAAAACAAAAACCAAAACAAGAACACACTCACTAACCTAGGCTCACTGGGCTAGCACTGCTAATGCTAGTGCTAGCGGCTAAAGCTAGAAATGCTACTAAACAGAAACATGAATAGTAACGACTACTAAACAGAAACATGAACAGTAACGGAAATCGAGTCCGGAGTCAGAATGACGTACTCTCAACAATTCCGAACAAACCGCGTCGTGTAGGGCACGAACTGCGGTATATATACAGTCTTTGATTCCTCACGAGCTCTCAGCTGTGAGTGCTTTCCCGGCACGCCCCCACATGACCCTGTGACCTTTCGTGATGAAGGCGTGACGTTGTTGATGACGACGGCCACGCATGCGCAGTAGCGGCCGACACACGTGACAGAAACCCCCCCCCCCCAAGGCACTCTTCCTGGAGTGCCAAGAGTCCTCCCCTTTCATTGGCGGCCCCGGGCCCCTGGGCTGAATGACCACTACAGCACCAGGAAACCACACGCTGTTCTTGGCGGAGCAGGAGAAGCGGAGCAAAGTCTCTAGCCGAACAGGGAGGCAGAGCAAGGACTCTAGCCGAACAGGGAGGCAGAGCAAGCACTACAGCCAGGCAGACAGGATGAGCGACGTTCTCCGTGGTGCTTGGGAGCGGTGCAACGTCCTCAGCTGAGCGGGGAGGCTGGGCGGTGTCCCCAGCTGGACATGGAGGCTGGACGGCGTCCCCAGCGGAACAGACAGGGCTTGGAACATGGCTAGGAACATGGCTAGGAACTTAACTAGAAACTTGACTAGAAACTTGACTAGAAACAGGACTAGGGCTCGAAACACAACTAAAAACATGGCGAGGGCCAGAAATGTGGCATGAGGCATGACATGAGCTATAGCTAGGGCCTGGGGACTCGGCATGGACTGTAGCCAGGGCTTGAATTAGGGGCGTGGCTGTGGTATCGGGATCATGGACCTGGGATGGGACATGGGACATGGCGTGAACTAGAGTGAGAACCCCGGCTCGAGCTTGGATGAGGGTCTCGAATTTGGCTCTCGAAGACTTCAGCTTGGCTTTCATAGACTTGAGCTTGGCTTTCATAGACTTGAGCTTGACTCGTGGGCGCTTGAGCGTGGGACTCAGGCGCTTGCGCATGGGACTCGGGCGCTTGAGCTTGGAGCCCGGAAACTTGAGCTTGGCTTTCCGAGACTTGAGCGTGGAACCCGGGCACTTGAGCGTGGAACCCGGGCACTTGGGCTGGACTTCCGGAAACTTGGCCAGGACCTGAGACTGGGCTTGAACGTGTACATCATAAACCTGAGATTTTGGCTTAGCTGAACCTTCTAGCTCCTGGGTTTTGGCCGTGAGATCCATATGCAATGCCGAGATCTTGGAGTTGCAGCTGGTCACTTCTTCCTTCTCCAGAAGCTCTTTCAGTCGACCCTGTTCGTCCTCCAGTTGACGAATCTGTGTGATCAGAGCTTGTTCCTGGAGTGTCACCTCTCTCAACATACTTTGGGACTCCTGTAGTTGCAACTCTACAACTGAGGATTTTTCAGTAGTTTGGTCATGACTACTCCTCACCTCAGACAGAGTGCTGCTCAAAACCTCCAACTCCACCTGCATCATGCTCATCTCCTTCTTCTGCTTCTCGCTCTCGAAATGGTGTGCATTCTGAGATACTTTTCTGCTCTACCCCATAAGCACTATGAGCTACTGAAGCCTTCTTGTCATCTCAAACCAGTCTGGCCATTCTTCTCTGACCTCTCTCATCATCAAAGTGTTTCTGCCTGCTTTCTGCACCATGCACCTTGCATAATTGCATGCAAGAACAGAGGTACAGGTGAGCCTATTAAAGTGGCCAGTGAGTGGGCTATATCAAGCACAAAATGGGATTTTTTGCTTTCATATGTAAACAAAGTGCCACAAGACTGATGACATTTAGAATTATTCCAGTATTACTTTGGGATTAAGATCCCACGGTTTGAAAGTATATCCCTTGTGTTTATTTAGAAGAAGAAAAAAGAAGTCTGTGCAACACAGACCAAGCCGACGCCAAACCAAACAGCAAATGTAACACAAAAATTATCTTGACAGACAGAGAACGTTTAGAATTATTGCACTTACTTGAGTACGTGTGTGGAGCCGTTGATCTGTGTAGCTGTGCAGGGTGTTCTAGGTGCGAGGATGGAGGGCCGTCGGTAGCGCTGGTGGCCGCAGCAGAGGATGATCAGGAAGGCACGGCGGAAGGACTTGTTGAGGAAGGCATAGAGGATGGGGTTGAGCATGGAGTTGATGTAGCCCAGCCACAGGCATGCTGCCCACAACTGCTCCGGCACTGTGTAGTCTATGAAAGGGTCCACCACGTTGGTGATGAAGAACGGAGCCCAGCACAGACAAAAGCAGCCCATAATGATGCACAGAGTCTTTGCTGCCTTGGTCTCAGTGCGCATGCGGTGGTTGCGCTGGTGTTCAGCACTCTCAAGGCCGGAGGCCGCGCCACCTGCCCTCTGCAGCATGCCGATCTGACGGGCGTGCTCACGTGCCGTTACATAGATGCGTTGGTAGGCGAGCACCATCAGGCCCAGTGGGATATAGAAGGCCACCACAGAGCAGGTGATTGCATATGGCTTATTCACCATGAATACACACACCGTGGAGTTGCCACTGAACTTCCTTGCTTCTATCTGTTGAGGGGAGAGGGAATATTTATCGGCACACAAATTGCATATTCAACACGCAAAAAGAAAATGCCACTTTTTTTACTCTCTGTGCTGAGGTTTCTTTTTTTTCCTCTGTTGGTTCATTGCTATTCCAATCTGTAAGTCCTTGGCCTAGGAGAGCTGTCAATTTGTCAGCGGTAGAAGAAACCTTTCGTACCATATACATTTAAAACCAGCAAGACCTTAACCCGAACGGCATTCATTTTAAAAACAGGCATTTTCAAAGACAGCCCTTTAGAAAAGTCCCTGACCCTGACTACTCTTAAATAAGAATAAAATCACCTCTAATTCCTCCTACTTGACACAATGCTTTCGATAAGTCTGGCTCAAAATGTACAAAAAAAATAGTCTTGGTTTCCATGAATTACACTTTGCTGAAGAACACTTAAAAAATTAACAGGGTAAAAAAATAATTTTGTGCTTCACTTTACTTTGTTGAAATGCACTTTAATTGGACGCAACCCAAATGAAATCTTCTGTGAAGTGTTCATTTGCTCAAGTGGTCTGGATCCCAGGGCAAAACAGTCAGTAGACATAAGTATAAATATGTATATTTATAAGCTTGTGATGTGCTGTTTATTAATACCATCAATTGGAGAAAGGTCATTAAATATTCATTATTCATCAGACTCATTAGCAACAGCATCACCACAGCGATCACAAGATATTCATTCATACATTCATCAGGAACTGAATTTGGAGCCCGGGAGGGACAACTGTTCATAATCATTAGAGGTTCAATATATATTGTTCTCGTATGAACTGTACACTATTAATTTATTTTCACCAATGGGCATTTTTCCCGACTTAGTTAGAATGTTACCCAAACATTCAGTAATACATGAGCTACAAACACTAATCAGCTCCTCTGAGAGGCGCGGTCAATAAATCCGGCATTGTTTCTGATATTCCGTGCAGCTAAATTGCTGTCCGAAATAAACAGTCAGGATAATAGTCATGTATTGTGGACATTTCAGAGGAGAACTACGCAAGCCAAACACAAACTCAAACACACTATCATCTTCTCCTCACCAAGGAATGATGATTATTATGTGTAGAGTGTGAAATGCAAAGAATTGTGTGCTATGCAGGCTATTATGGATTCAGTTAATGAAATTGTTAATTTTATACAGAATAAATAATGCCACAGTTTATGAAACCACCATGTTATGAAACTACTCTAAGCAGAATCATTTATCGTGAGAAGAAAAACATACTCAGTATGCCATTTAAACAGCATTTCCTCTGTCTCGCTGACTTTCATTACAGCAAATCAATATTCATCCAGGACCATTTAATGTTTGTTTATAGATGGATTATTAGCTAATAGCGTTATGTGATATTTTATTTCTATTACATCATACTTGTCCGTGGAAGTTATTAATTAAGCTCTTCCTCATAGCGTTTCCTGAATAGTGGGACTACATGAGGAGAAGTCGCTGTAGCTTCTTTAGGCATCTGCAGTATATAATATTCACACAGAATACAAAGTGGGGCACACAATCTAGTAAAAATCTATAAAGAACCATTTAAAATACCTTAAATGTGCTCTTATAAAATAAAACAACCTTATTTACATATGTACTGAGCTGATTATTTAATCAAATGAATAATCATTTTCACTGAAGCAAGTTTGTTTACACTCGTCATGATGAACACGAAAGAGAAAAATTATCTTTAAACATTAGACAGCCAAATAAATTTTTTCAACACTGGACTAGCTGTGACAGATGTGACTCACCAAATCATTTATTCCAATACTGTTCCAGCCTTGCATAATTGGTAAGAACGATATAACAGTTGGGATAGTCCAGCATCCTCCTATCATAAGAGCAACTCTCAGTGGTGTCATCTTGTTCCTGTAGACCAGAGGCTGACAACAGATGGCATAGTACCTGCAACAAAAAGTTTAAAAGCATTTTATACATATATAATAAACTAAATAAAAAATTGCTTCACACATTGGTTGAACAAACCATGTACTTTAGCATTAATACACCATAAAAATTGTAACTAACATTTGTATTAAGTAAGGAATAAAACATGCTGTTATAGGTATATAATTGACGGGCTACTGTGATGCTTAAAATTGTTTATTTCTATGACAGCACATCCTGAAGTGTTTTATTCCTTCTATATCACAGCAATGCATGAACGATTACATATACACAGCACAACATAAGTCAACATATTGTCATGTGATTGTGAAACCATAAAGGAGCAAACTCCTCCATCCTGAAGACTTTCCCTACTAACCATAACAAAGCGCAGACACCTGAGACACCTTCCATAAATGTTAAATAAACACTTCTTACAGAAAATATCACCATATCAACAAGTATATACCTGTGTCTAATAATAATGTTTTAAAATCCATTTATTAATATATTTAGATTATGTGGAGTGTCCGCTATACAAATACCTGCGAATGAGAGGCGATAATGTATTAGAATGAGTTATTATATTCATCCATTTTCTATACCGCTTATCCTACACAGGGTTGCAGGGAGCCTGGAGCCTATCCCACGGGGCACAAGGTGGGGGACACCCTGAAGGGGGCGAAAACCCATTGTAGAGCACAAATGCACACACACTCACACACGCATGCACACACTATGGACAATTTAGAGATGCCAATCAGCATACAACACATATCTTTGGACTGGGGGAGGAAACTGGAGTACCAGGAGAAAACCCCCGAAGGATGGAGAGAACATGCAAACTCCATGTACACAGGGTGGAGGCGGGAATCGAACCACCAACCCTGGAGGTGCAAAGCAAACGTTAATTATACAAATAATTATATGTATTATTTTAAATGAATTGGACATTGGCCAAGTGTCCAGACGGAAAGTAGCAAATAATTGCAACCAGGCTCTGTAGAAGCACATTCCATATCACACTATCATGACCTTTCTGAACCATCAAACTAGATTTCCAATAAGCACCTTTAAATGACCCTTTAGCACAGGCAGCAAAAAAGATTTTACTTCTTGTGTGAAATTCAGCATGCCATAATGACAATATTAGGGAAATAATTATTTCTGTAACAGAATACATGAATCCGGTGTAATAAAAAAAAACTGTTAAAATAATTTAATTTTGAACTGATTTATCCTTTGACAAATGTCAGTACTGCGTCACAACTCATGATCACAAAGATGTCAAATTTCTGAAATGGTGAATACCGCAAGAGAGAATAATGACAGGCACTAGGCAGGGTTTAATGCAATCCTTTCTGTAACAAACTGAAAAAATGTCCACATGAATATGTGAAAAGTAAGTCTTGTGTGGAGGAAGCTGTTGATGAATGTATAGCACTATTTTGCAGGAACAAAGGGAGATGACCGTGCAAGTGGAGAAACGCTCCTGATATAATAACACAGGTGTCTGAGATGGGTCGTACTATCCAACAGTAAAAATAACTCAGATCTACATCAGAGATGGCACACAGTACAAAAGATGGCTGTTTCAATAACGTCTTTTCAGAAAAAAGTAATATGCAAACAGGGGAAACTACTGGACTGGTGCATACAGAAAACTTTAAATGAAGTGTATTTCAGTGTGGGAATTAGCATAAAGCTATCCAGTTCTACCAAACAAAATACTTCAGTAAACCAGCACCTGCTGCACTGTGTACAAGAACCAAAGAAATGGTCTGGCTGTTGGTAGAAACTAATTTTCCTAGGCATATAATTAGCTGGCATCGATGCTAGACATTCTTTCCATAATCACGAATAAGAAAGGACAGTAATGTCATATAGCTCTAATGCTAGCACAACACAATCTCAAGCAAAAATTTACATGCTAGCCAGACAAAACTTTACATGCCAGGAGAGACCACAGCATATAACTGACATGCTAGCCAAAGACGTTTTGCTATTTTGCTGAGGGCACACACAAAATGCTTCATCACCAGAGATGTTATCAGGAGACGACATATACTGTAGCTGCATAAAGTCAGCCCTACCATGGACTCTTGTTTATTTTCCACACTCTGTATTAATGCACATAATTGTCTCAACAGGTTTGAGTTCAATTATATTCTTTGCCACTTTTAGTCTAGTTAATTGACAAGCACTTACAGTAAGCATAGGATAGGGCAGCACACTGGAGATTTCACTTGCCCATGGTCTATCTAATGACTTGATGATCTGTCCACTGCTGTACAATCTAGATTTTCAGGTACCTACATTCTGCTCTAAGGTGCTCTGAGGCTACAGAATGATGAGCAGGTTGAGGTTGTTGAGACTGTATCACTGGTCAGTTAAGCAACAAATAAGCAAGATTCTGGTGTCATGATGGACAGTGTTCCCAGTGGTCCTTCAGGAAGAAATGATGATTATCAATCCATCTCTAACCTGCTCTCTCTCCTCTCACCCAGTTCTGTCAGCAATGTCACCCATGTATATGTAGGGGTTCCTGTTTATCGACCCCTGACACATACTCATTTCAACACATTTAACACAGGCAAAGAGGCCTATGTTCTACTATAAACCATTTATCATCACTGTGACACTGTGCCTCGATGAGAAGCAGGCTTTCATTATCCTCTCAAATCATTGTAATGGCCAGATGAGTCACTTTTTTAATTCCTTAACCAACCTGAGACTGTCTTGCTTGAATAATTCACTGCTGCTAACACCCTGAAGCAGAACAATGCTATACAGATGTAGTCCTTTCACAAATCAGTCGCATAAAGTAGAAACTGGGTTTTACAGTAACCACTGGGTGTAGTCATTGGGTGTAGTCATATATTTCTTTAATAAATATAGTTATCTGATGTTAATTATATACTTATCGAATGCTAGCTAATTCAAACATACATTGATAAGAGTTTATTTCACATTAATGAACTGAAGACATTCTCCATTTTAAAATGGAGAAAGTGAGGGCAGAAAAGCTGAGAGGAGTTGAGAGGGGTGGGGCTTCCAGGGTATCAGTTATTATTGGAGAGTAAAAAACACCTATCAAACTGTCAATCATTTTAGATTCAAAGGCTGCTCTTTTTAACTCTTTATTTTTTAGTTATAAGTTGTAGCAGCATACTCTATGTTAAAATGCAAAATGGTTCTTCTTCTTAAAAAAAGCAAAAAAAAAAAAAAAAAAAAAAAAAAAACAGGACCAAAAATCATGCGTCATTCTGTTGTGACAAATTTGTGTGGTTGGCAGTTTGAGTGAGTGCAACAGGGGCAAGTGTTTAACAGCAGGCCATCAGAAACACGACCCACACATTAGTCTCTCTGCATGTAAAAGCGCCTTGTGGACTGCATTGTGTTACGTGAAGCCTGCTGAATGTCTCATGGCAAAAACAGGACTGCTAGAGGGCAGCTGTCAGAAGTAGCAGGTATCAGCCTAAGTACAAACACAGCAGTAAAATTAAACTGCTGGTAATAGCTGAGGTTTGCTAATGCTCTTAGCTTTCATGACTGACTAAAAACAGCAAAAACCAATGGACTACATTATACTGTATGTGAATCATTACCTGAGCGACTAACATAAACCTATCAGCCATAATATTAAAACCACTCACAGGTGAAGTGAATAACATTGATTATGTTGTTACAATGGCATCTGTCAACGTGAGGGATATATATGTCAGCAAGTGAACTGTCAGGTCTTGAAGTTGATGTGTTGGAAGCAGACTTGACAAGTGACTTTGACAAGGGCCAAATTGTGATGGCTAGACAACTGGGTCAGAGCATCTCCAAAACGGCAGGTCTTATGTTGTGTTCCTGGTATACAGTGGTTAGAACCTACTAAAATGGACCAAGGAAGGACAAACAATGGTCTGATCCCACAGAAAAGCTACTGTAGCACAAACTGTCGAAAAAGTTAATACTGGCTATGATAGAAATGTGTCAGAACACAAAGTGAATTGCAGCTGGCTATGTATTAGGCTGTGTAGCCTCAGACCTGTCAGAGTGCCTATGCTGACCCTTGTCCACCACCAAAAGAGCCTATAACGGGCACATGAGCAGCAGACCTGGACCAGGAAGCAATGGAAGAAGGTGGCCTTGTCTGAGTTCTTTTACATCAAATGGATGGCCGGGGTACATGTGTGTTGCTTACCTGGGGAAGGGATGGCACCAGGATGCACTATGGGAAGAAGGCAAGCCGGCAGCTGCAGTGTGATGTTTTGGGCAATGTTCTGCTGGGAAACCTTAGGTCCTGGCATTCATGTGGATGTTACTTTGACATGTTCCACCTAAACATTGTTGCAGACCAATTACATCCCTTCATGGCAACAGTATTCCCTAATGGCAGTGGCCTCTTTCAGCAGGATAATGTGCCCTGCCACACAGCAAAAACTGTTCGGGGATGGTTTCAGGAACATGACAAAGTCAAGTCAAATCAAGTGGGTATTTATTGTCATTCCTCTATATAGCTTTTATATACTGGAATGAAATGACATTTCTTCAGGACCATGGTGCAACACAGAACAGTACGCAAGACTACATAAAGTGCAAATACACAGCAGTGTGAGATGAGTGCAAAACAATAAATACACAGGACAGTAGATACGCAGAACATTGACTGTAAACTATAAGCTATTGTGTAATGTAACAGAACAAGTATCGCAGCAATACTGGTAGCAAAAAGTAGTTAAATAGTATAAAGTGACTGATGCAGCTGTGTAAAGTGCAGTGTGCAGTGGAACTGAGTCTTACTGGGGTAGGTGTTTGACTAGCCCAGGTGAGCATTGGGAGGCAGTAGGGGATTGAGCAATCTGACTGCTTCAGGGAAGAAACTGTTGCAGAGTCTGCAGGTGGTAGCACGGCTGTTCCAGTACCTTCTGCTAGATAGCAGGAGGTACAAATAGTCCATGAAAATGGTGAGAAGGGTCATCAGCAATACTGGTGGCTTTGTGGATGCAGCAATTGTTGTTAGAGGTGCCGATGGTGGGTAGAGAAACACTGATGATCTTTTCAGATGTCCTCAAAATTCACTGTAGGGTCTTGCGGTCGGATACTGTGCAATTCCCATACTACACAGTGGGACAGCTGGTCATGAGGCATTCTCTTGTCCCTCTATAATAGGGAGCTGGAAGTTTGGCTCTCTTCAGCCTCTGCAGGAAGTGGGCACGCTGCTGGGCCTTCCTGACTAAGAAGGTGGTATTGAGTGTCCAGTAGGGGTCCTCAGTCATGTGCATACCAAGAAACTTGTAGCTTTTGACTCTCTCCACAGTTGATGTGCAGTCGTGAGTCTCCATGACGGCATCACGGAGCTGGTGGATGTTAGAGACCTTGTGAACCTCCACCTTCCATTTGAGGATGCCCCACAGATGCTCAATAGGGTTTAGGTCTGGAGACATGCTTGGGCAGTCCATCACCTTCACCCTCACCTTCTTTAGCAAGGCAGTGGTCGTCTTGGAAGTGTGTTTGGGGTCGTTATCATGCTGGAATACTGCCCTGTGGCCCAGTCTCTGAAGGGAGGGGATCATGCTTTGCTTCAGTATGTAACAGTACATGTTGGCATTCATGGTTCCCTCAATAAACTGTAGCTCCACAGTGCCGGCAGCACTCATGAAGCCCCATACCATGACACTCCCACCACCATGCTTAAGTGTAGGCAAGGCACACTTGTCTTTGTACTCCTCACCTGGTTGCCACCACACACGCTTGACACCATCTGAACCAAATAAGTTTATCTTGGTCTTATCAGACCACAGGACATGGTTCCAGTAATCCATGTCCTTAGTCTGCTTGTCCTCAGCAAACTGATTGCGGGCTTTCTTGTGCATTAAGAGGCTTTCTTCTGGGACGACAGCCATGCAGACCAATTTGATGTAGTGTGCGGCGTATGGTCTGAGCACTGACAGGCTGACCCCCCACCCCTTCAACCTCTGCAGCAATGGTGGCAGCACTCATACGTCTATTTCCCAAACACAACCTCTGGATATGATGCTGAGTACGTGCACTCAACTTGAGAAGAACCTGTCCTGTAAAACCGCTGTATGGTCTTGGCCACCGTGCTGCAGCTCAGTGTCAAGGTCTTGGCAATCTTCTTATAGCCTAGGCCATCTTTATGTAGAGCAACTTTTTTTTTTTCAGATCCTCAGAGAGGTCTTTGCTATGAGGTGCGATGTTGAACTTCCAGTGACCAGTATGAGGTATTGTGAGAGTGATGACACTAAATTTAACACACCTGCCTTCCATACACACCTGAGACCTTGTAACACTAACAAGTCACATGACACCGGGGAGGGAAAATGGCTAATTGGTCCCAATTTGGACATTTTCACTTAGGGGTGTACTCACTTTTGTTGCCAGAAGTTTAGACATTAATGGCTGTGTGCTGGGTTATTTTGAGGGGACAGTAAATTTACACTGTTATACAAGCTGTACACTCACTACTTTACGTTGTAGCAAAGTGTAATTTCTTCAGTGTGGTAACATGAAAAGGTATAATCAAATATTTATAAAAATGTGAGGGGTGTACTCACTTTTGTGAGATACTGTACATCTGTTTAAAATGTTTGCAAATTGGTGTAGGCTACACATAACATGAACCATATTAGTGGACCCGAAGTGGGCTCCAAATTCCCCAGATTTCAATCCAGTTGTGCATCTGTGGGATGTGCTGGTCAAACAAGTCTGATCCATAGAGACCCCACCTCAGAACTTACAGGACTTAAAGGATCTGCTGCTAACTTGATGCCAGATACCACAGCACACTTTCAGAGGTCTTGTGGAGTTCATGTCTTGACAGGTCAGAGCTGTTTGGCAACACAAAGGGGACCTATACACTATTAGGCAGGTGGTTTCAATGTTATGGCTGATCGGTGTATATAAATAGTTATATGTAACAGATTCATGAGTTTTTACACTGAACTAGCCTGGTCAATTTTCATGTAGGAGCAATTGGTTGTGCATTTGAGCTTTCCTGTGGATACCTCAGTAAAGGCTGGAAATGTTATCATAAATGGTTGCATAAACAAGTCAGCACTAAGCTTGCTTGGCACAGAAGAACAGCTCACTGTGGAGAGAAGTCCAGCAATCAAATGAAAAGCATACGTCTGAGCCGTGGGAGTGAAGTGAGCGATAATACTATTCTATTGAGCTATACGGTTGTGGAGAGAACATAACCAGAGGGCCCTAATGCATGTCTACCTCTTTTATGCTACTTCTAAAAATAAAACTCTTAAGAACATCTCTGCTCACCTTTTCACCTGCTTTTAAAGCAATGTGAAGCAGCAGAATCAGGAGACGATTACATTAGAGACTGATTGTTGCCATTTTTAAGTTATAAGTGAAGTTATATTTCAAGTGAGGTTTTATTCTTTAAGTGCACCAGTTTTACAGTTTTACAGTTGCTTCCATACCTCATTAAAGTAGAAATACCAAGGTACATCAATTATAGGCTTTCTATAAAGTCTATGGGGATGATCACAGAAATCCAGGAGGACAACATATGTCCCAGGAAGGAAGTGGTCTGTAATATACACACCTGGGTGAATACATTTCCTTATGATGGTCATATAAATGCATGATGATTGATCATATATTGTGTATGCTGTAGCAGTCCATTTTGTAGACGTGGATTTTCAGTAGTAAAAAACATTTACAAAATACTGACTAATTTGTCTTCTTCGTCACATATGGACACATACCTGACATACTAAATCTGCATTAACACAAATGTTAGAAACCTGCTAGAAAACCTATACTAGCGTACGCAAGATTAGTGTGAATATTGATACTTAGGCCATCAGTGTTTATACTATTAAATATTTATAGTAATTTAAACCCTGTGGTTCGCAGAAGATTTTTGTCAATACTGCAAAAAAAATAACAGTCTGAAAGAAGAAAGAAAGGTAACTAGGTACCGTAATTTCCGGACTATAAGCCGCTACTTTTTTTCACATGCTTTGAACACTGCGGCTTAAACAATGACGCGGCTAATTTATGGATTTTTACGGGCTAATGAGCTTCATGCCACGAAAACATTTAACCTCGTCACATCGGACCAATGAAATTACCCAACAGGTCTCTGTCATGATTCATTCCCCCGTGAAGCAGCGCGTCATGTCTCTGCCCCGTCTTGTCATGTGCCATCAGGTCACGTGTTTTATTGTATTGTTTTGTTTTATTGTGTTTTATTGTAGTGTTTTAATGATTGGTGTTTAGTTTATAGAGTTAGTGTATAGTATAGCCTAGCCTAGTTTAGCATAGCATAGTTAGTTTAGCTTATGGAGTTAGTCCTGTATCTTGTTTCCTTTTTGTTTTGCTCTCATCGTTTGAAATAAAGTCCTCATTCTAACTGCAAATGCATCCCTCCTACTTTCCTGACGTCACGCCTCATCAATGACATTTCCTGGTAGGCAACTGTATTTTTAAATTTTTTTAACCAGCCCTGTTCGGAATAAAAGCATTTAGGGTACGTATATAATTAAAGCTTTAAAAAATCTTTCTGTGTAACATCTTTCTGTGTAAATATCGCATGTTACCATGTGGACACCTTCGGCTTACAGACAAGTGCGGCCTATATATGTACAAAATTGTTTTTCTTTTTAAAGTTGGTGCGTGTGGCTTATATTCAGGTGCGCTCAATAGTCTGAGAATTACGGTAAGTCTGTCAAAAAAAAGTATATTAATTACTTTAAATATGAACTGATTGAGGTGACACCTCCTGTGAATAAGTAAAACATTTCTGTAATTAACTGCCTTTTAAAAGATTCTACTGTGTCCAATGTTTCCTCTAAGCTGCGCGCCTGCGCAATCACACACTGCTCGCACATTCTCAGCGCACAAGAAAATCTATGCAGCGCATAAAATAAAATTCACCATAAACGTATTAATTAATATATAATTTAGACCTAATCTTAGACCCCTTATCATGGCGAAACGAACAGGCAGCGCCAGCGACACATCCACTCACCAAGCTAAAGTAAAAAAGAAATACGGTTCTTTTAGGATGGAATGGCTGTCGGAGTATGTGCAAATAGAAGAACAAGCGGTGAAACTGGGTGAGATTTTTTCTTTTTCGAGTGAGAAAGGTCTACTCTGCAAAACATGCAGCAAAGCCAAAGTGGCAAATGAGCTTTCGGCAGGAAAAAGGTGGACTGAATGGAAGTTGGACTACCTCAAGCGTCACATTCAGCAGAAAAGTCATTTGAAAGCTGTTGGAATTGTACGAAGACTCAAGATGGGACAGGGGATTGGTACATTATCGCGGGAGAGTGCAAAAGACCGAGAGAAAAGGAACGAGCTGTCACACAAAACAAAATCTGACTCCGAGCAAGTTAAAGTTCTCATTGACAATATTTTACTTGCCATCAAAATGAATACATCAATGCTGTCAGTTCAACAAATGCACAATCACATGACAAAGTATGTGAGTATACCAGAAAGCTTGCGAAGCAAAAACTATGCCTTTGAATTTGTGAACTCAATCAATGAGAGAGTGCAGAATGAGACTATGTGCAGTGTTAAAAATGCACCCTGGCATACCATGATGGTAGATGAGAGCACAGACATATCAGTACACAAAATGCTAGTCATATATATTAAATACAGGGAGGAAAATGATGTTAACTATAAAACTGTGTTTTAATTTGATTCTTTTAATAAGCCATGTAACTTGCTATGATCCAAGGTTTTGAACAGGTGTGATCCTGGTGTGTGGCCACAGCGTGCACATCTGATGTTGCTCACAGTGGTCCTCAGTGTGCTCAGGGAGCTTGTGTGTATGCCCAGACACATGAAAAATTAGAGGGAACATTGACTGTGTCTGTATGCCTTTCTCATTACTAGCGGGTGGCTGTGGTGCAGTTGGTAGAGCGGGTTGCCTACTAATTGTAGGGTTGGCGGTTCGATTCCTGGCATGTGACTCCACATGCCATAGTGTCCTTGGGCAAGACACTGAACCCCAAGTTGCTCCCAATGGCAAGTTAGCGCCTTGTATGGCAGCTCTGCTACCATTGGGGTGTGTGTGTGTGTGAATGGATGAATGAGACACAGTGTAAAGCGCTTTGGCACTATATAAGTGCGCCATTTACCATTTAGTGCTAGTGGACCAAAAAACACAAAATAAAACAAACACAATGACTTTTCATCAAACTTACAAAAAGCTCTACATAACACCTCCATAGCAGTTTGTAATATGTAATGGCATGTACTTGAACTATAATGTAATCTAAATCAACAATGAAAAATTTGAAATAAATAAATAACAATGATTGTATACTCCTGTATTTATCATTTACCTTATCTGAACTTCTCAATTTTCCTATTTCTGATGTCAACTAGTTTAGTTATTTGTTCATTTCCTAATTTACACATTTCCTAATTTATTTATTCTATAAGAGGAGAGGAGAGTAGGAAATGTTGAATGAGTAAAACAGACACCAAATAATTGACTAAACATGTGCTGGGGTAGACAACAGTGACGAGTTGAAAATAATGGACGAATATAATATAAAGATAATATAAATATAAATAGATTTTTGATTTCTTTTATTGACTGTTTGCGACTTTAAGAAATGATCAAAAGCGGTTTGGCACGTGAGCCAACTCACTTTCTGGTACCCTACGTTTTTCCACACGCTTTGAACACTGCGGCTTAAACAATGATGCGGCTAATTTATGGTTTTTACGGGCTAACGAGCTTCATGCCGCCTGTTACACCACGGCCAGCAGAGGGCACTGTGGCACGGCTTCTGACTGGTCACGTGACTTTGTTTTGGTTCGCTCGCTTCCTGCTTGAGTTTCAGTGTCTTTAATGTGCCCCAGGTGTCCATGGTTTGGTTTGATTATGTTTACTATAAAAACCCCTCGGTTACTGAGCACTTCGCTCAGTATTATCGTTTGTAGAGGTTAGATAGGTGATGTCGTTTGTATCCATGCCTTGATTCATGATCTCGTTTTATGCCACAATTCCAGTTTCTCGTTTTCCGGTGAAGACCGAGTTTTCCTTGTTTATTGAGTTACGTGTTTAATAAAGACTTCGATCTGCACCTGCATCCGCCTCCAGTCCCGTTTCCTAACACCGCCAAAACATTTAGCCTCGTCACATCGGACCAATGAAATTACCGAACAGGTCACAGTGGACCAATGAAACTGTTCGAATTAAATCAAACGCACTCGCACTAAAAAGAAATGCATATGATGCCGCTTTCAAGTTAAAGTTGAGCTATTTTATTAACCAGCCGTGTTACAGGCACTGTTCGGAAAAAAAGCATTTACGGTACATATTTAATTAAAAGTTAAAGAAATCTTTGTCAATATCTCATGTTACAATGTGGACACCTGTGGCTTATAGACAGGTGCGGCCTATATATGTACAAATATTTTTTTTGCTTTTTAAAATTAGTGGGTGCGGCTTATATTCAGGTGCGCTCAATAGTCCGAAAATTACGGTAATTTTTTTGTGAATTATATTTTTGACTCAGATAGCGTATTAATGACTTTTGCAGTGTTGGAGATGACAGCACTGCAGGACTGAATATTATTGCAGCGCTAAATATTCTGAATCACCCTAGTCATTGTCAGTCAAATGCCACTAGTTAACTAATTCTAAAAATAGTCTTTCTTTGGATAGGCAGGTAGAGTGAGAGAAACACGGAAGACAATTTAAAGCACATTTTTGTATGGTTTTCATGACTCTTGAGACATGAAAGGAGGCAGATAACAACCTGAGCTCCAGGGGTCAATTAGAGAATAAGCTGCTGCTAAGAATTTCACACGTATTTCACACACACTCAAATGTAATGATATGCTTAATAAGAAAGTTGGTGTTAAATGACTGTCGGAAGGACACATATTGTTATCCCTTATTGTGTACACTCACTCTAGTAATTGACTTGCAAAATGATGGAAATGCCTCATATAACGTGTCCAGTGAGAGAAACAGAAGATACCCTTGTTCCAATCCCATAGTGCCTACTGTCACTTGACTTGCAAAATGGCCAAAAATGCCTGATACAAGATTCATAACAGCAATTACCAGTCAGCGGCTGCTGAGCTTTCAGGAAATTCTCCCAAACCTTCTGATGTTGGCAAACATAACTCCCATTACAAAAACTACAAACAAGAATGTTTGTTGGTATAAATGTACAGAGTTGGGCATAGTCACACACACAAAGTAAAGGGCATGGACTGTCACGGCTCTGTCAAGTTTTTTCCTCCTAGAATGGAGGACTATAATAAACCATTTGCTGCGGACTATAATAAACCATTTGCTGCTCTGTCACTTTTATTCAAGAACCATCTTTAGGCTAATCTTTCAAACATCCTGTGTGGGTGAAAGAGTCAAAAACTAAATGGAGAGAAAAAAAGAAATGGGGAGAAAGAGAACCAGAAATGGGGTTAGCCATCAAACCTATTTCTTTTCTTTTTTTGCCCTTGTGACCTGGATTTTTTTTATAAGCTATGAAAGATGTAAGCCACACGAGCTGTGCGCTCAAAGGCTCCCTAGTGCTCTCTCTCAAACACCAGTCACAGCTAAACTGGAATGAAAAAGAGCAGTGGTGTTCGACTGTAATGGTGCTTTACAACATACCTGGGTCAGATAAGCTTAGATTCCAGAAATGTAGTAATACTTAATCCTTCCTCCTTTATCATTCATGCCAGACTGTTTATTTCTACAGAAAAAAGGCTGCTAGATTAAATGTTCTAGTGTATAATAGATAACAGATGAATGCGCACTTAGACAAATTGATTCAACGAACCTGAGCACAAAAAATGGTACTCTTATAGGAAAGCACTAAAGAGCACTGCGCATTTGGATAAACACAGCTCCTGTCATGCTGGTGTTCATTTTTTCTTTGATTTCATTTAATTCTTTAAAAGCATCACATGTTCATTTACTGTATTTACGTACTAGTCCATTGTCGTCCACCTAAATTGAAGAAATAAGAAAAATGCCATAATGTCTTAGGGATAATGAAGAAATAAACCGATAATAATTTAGTTGGTATGCTGGTTTTCAAAAGCAGGAAATTTGACATGAGTAATGTACTTCTTGTACTTCACTTGTCTGAACTTATTAAGCTTGACGAGTAACACAATTCTTCTTCTGTTTGCGGGAAGTGTGTGTCTGTTTGTAGATGTGGACATGATGCTAGTGCTACATCATCAAGAGCTACCAGGAACTTGTGCAACAGTACATATTGCATTGATTTGGCACTCCAGCACACTAGACGTGAAATGAAACAATGACTTTGTACTGCTGCAAGATGTCCAGACATGTCATCTATAAATCACTGTTAGATAAAGCAGTGATGATGATTAATGAAAGTATTCTCAGTAAAGACCTATCATACTGAGAGCTGTACATGCAAACTATTATACTCGTGAGTTGGAATGTTTTTAAACATGAGCAGTTATATAACTATAAAATTATATAGCCTTAGGCTTACATTTAGACTGTGACATAAGGCTCTACTTTTTCTACAAGCCAAAATGTAATTTTCTGGTTAACACTTGTGAATTGCTAACTTTGTTTGGTACTTGTGCTCTGTGTTCATTATAATAAATGAATGCTCCTGCACTAATGTTGGAGGAGCAACGCAACAGAGGCTGGAACCTTCAAAATCTGATGATATAAGGGACCTCATCTTTCTTACAATCCAGTTTGTGGAAGCTCACTATTTATGCCACCTCACTTCAGTATAAAATACTAAAAATGCAACCCAGCCTGCTTCATATTTTTATTATTTGTTGCACATTAAGTAAAGCATAACTATACACTTAAAAAAGGGAATATTTGGTCAATCAGATTTAGGAGAAAATATTGTAAAGTTTACATAAAAATATTTAGTTTCTGTTCAAAACATGATTTTACTGCATATGCTAAATTTCATTTAAATAAGTATCTAACTTACAAGTTTGAATTATGTAGCGTGAATGACTTAAATTTTATTCCAGGGCTTTGAAAATACACAATCAAATTGCAAAAAACAAATTTTGTTAATACAAATTCTTTCACGTGGAAACAATGTATACATTTGAATTAAGAAAATTCAGTTAATTAATTTTTTTCAGTGTAGATGGTTAGGTTGGGGAACAAGCCAAAATACAGTCAGCCAAAATTTTTATACTGTATTCGGAAGAGCTGCTCAATCTGCAATTATCCAATCAATCCACCAATCAAGAGACAGCAGGACAAATAATAAAATCATACAGATACAGGTCAAGAGCTTCAGCTTCAGGAAAAATGTCATCTTCGAGACTTTAACCCTGGTGCCAGATATTTGAGGTAGATGTTTGATGTTTGCTGATCTCCTGGTATTTTCAGACGCAACGGTCTCTAGACTTTACATAAAATAGTGCGACATCGATTGAGCGGCAGCTCTCACAGCAGAAACATCCTGTTGATGAGTGAGGTCAGAGGAGAATTGGTTTGAGCTGACAAATCTACAGTATCTTGAATAACCAGTCCTAACAACTGTGGTGAGCAGAACAGCATCTTAAAATGCACAATACACTAAACATTGAGGTGGATGAGTCATAATAGCAGAAGATCACACCGAGTTCCACTCGTGTGAACCAAAAACAGGAATGTGAATTTTGGTTGCGTGAATCAGCAGGTGTACAGGGTTCCTGATAAAGTGGTCAGTGAGTGTATGTAGTGATCAGTGGGAATGCTATACCTTTGAAAAATGAAAAAATGTTGTTCATATCTAATTTTATCACATTTATGTATACTGTATAAGGTTTTATAAAAAATGTACAGTGCACACTAGAGTATGAATATTTAAGTAATGTTATGCCTCGCTGGCATGCCAAGCAAAAACAGCCACACACTGTGACTACTACACACATCTTGTTCACTTTACTTTAACTGGTTTACCTTGTTATCCTTATCCTTTGCCCATGTTTTATTTATCTCCGTATTAGCTTATACTGGTACATTTAACCTCTATTTACGTGTCTTAATAATGTATTTATATCCTTCCACTACCTTTATAAAAATTATTTATTTAGTTATTTTACAATTACAGTGTCGCATCACATTATCTGATATATAAAAATACAAAATGAGAAAAACAGGACCTTTTTTTTTTGACTTTACAGTATGACTTTACTGCCATTTATATTTTTTCATTTAAAAAAAAAAAAAAAAACACCATAAAAATTATTTTTTTTTTTATTTATTATTTTATAAAAAAAAAAATTCTAATTTTTTTTTCCTAAAATATATTTTTATTTTCTTTTTACAACCCACCAACCACAACACAAAAAAACACAACAAAAACTTCGCCAACGCTTTTCTGACTAAACACTGCATGACTGCCATGACAACAGCTTATTATGGAATTCTCCTCATGTCCTGTGAGAAACAGTTGGAAGTACCTGAGAGACTTATTATGCATCTTTAAACATGCCTCTCCATGTTTGCCTGGTAAAAAGCAAAGGGCGCTTGGAGGTCACAGAGATGTGTATGCATGTGTGAGTGTGTCCCACCTGTCCAGAGATATGCAGCACAGGTGCAGGATGGAGGCAGTGGTGAGTAGCACGTCCAGCGAGGTGCGCACCAAGCAGAAGGTTTCTCCGTAGATCCAGTTCTGATGGATTAGCTCGATAGCCCCAAACGGCATCACTAGAACTGATACCAGCAGGTCAGCAAAGGCCAGCGACACTATGAAGTAATTGGTCTTAATTTTCCTAAAAAGAAAGAAGAGTCTCAATATTAGCCTTTTAGATAAGATTAGAATCTTTTCCAGAAAACAAACATTACTATTCTGTATTGACCTTATATATTTTAAGGAGTTGGAGGCAAGCTAAAAAAAAAAATCAAATATGCACACATGAATACTCTATTAATGTTCCTTTCCACAAACACCAGAGGCTGAATACTGGGGGAAGACTGAGCTGCACGTTACCAATAAGGTTAATTAAACCTGCCTTTTCTTGTGCATATTGTTTTATTTTTAACAACAGTGCAATAAGAATAAAATTGGTTACTGGTTCTTCCATGCATTTAATTACTAAAACCTCTAATAGAATTGATCAACAGAAAAGAGAAGAACCATACTGTACATGCCAAAGTCAAAGTTCAGATATGTTAAACTACTTATCAAATGCTAGTTAATTAGCAGTACCTCCAGGATTTTGCGACTGCAGAATTGAATGCAAAATCAAGGAAACTCTGTAATATTCGCAGGAGCTTGCAATTTTTCAAAATTACCGCAGATATTCCGCAGATTTGGGCCAAGACGCAATGTGACGTCTTCACAACACGCATTCTGCCAAAGCGCCCCTTCAATTAATGAATGTCGAGCATGAGTTTCATTTACAAACATACATCACTGAAAAAGACTACAAAACAATTTCATACAATTGCAATATTGCCAATTCAAGTAGCAAAATCAAGCATTTTTGTCAGAAACTATCACAAAAAAGATATGAGAAATCCTGTATGGGCTGAAGTAAGATCAAACTTGGAAAAGGAAAACATTTGAAAACATACATTTTAGGGGCTCCTGAAAAGCGTTCACCCTATTGTCAGGAGATGACAAAGCCATGAGTCAAGGGAGCAAAACTAGCTGTGCTCTTGGAAGGAGGGATTACATAGTCTCTCTTCCCTATCAACCACAGAGACACTAGCCAATTGAGGGTACCTGTGAGATCATGTATGCGAAAGAAAGCAGATAGCACAGCAGCAGTTCGAAAAGATTTATCTTGGACTAAGCACATTAGTCTTCACCCTCACAAGTTGGTAGCTGTTGTATAATAGGAGAGAGTTAGTTGGCTGGTGGGTAGGAAGTGGTAACCAAATTGGGGAGAGAAACAAAAACAGCTCCTGATCCAAAAACCCTTCAGTCATAACAATAATAGTTTTTGAGCATGCTGATACAAGATTATATGAGACATACTATACATCATATCTCAAATGCTTGTATCATTCTTGATACTACTTCACAAACTAACTTAGTCACCTCTGACCTCATGTACTGTAACATCATGTATGCAAAGTGATATAATGCAAACTCTCATTCTGAAAAGAGGAGGGGGACTGCAGAATATTTTATTCAGCTAATTTCCCTTTCAATAAAAAATACAGCACTAATAAAAACTTGCTGAAAGTCATTCATCAGCAGGTATTCTTCATGCATCAATACAAAGACATCTAATAATAGATGTAAAACCTAACAGCAGTGATATTATGTCATTCTAGAGAGAAGTTACTCAACTGGAAGTAATTTAAAAGAGTGATATATGAGTAAAAGGGTGCTTCTTTTATAAAAGGAAATCCTCCTTCAAGACACTTTATATTTATTTAAATGAGGTATGTGCTGCATAATACAAAGATATGTGTGTGCGTGTGTGTGCGCAGGTGTGTGTGGTAATCTCTGTATAGAATATCATAGCCTCTTTCACAGTGCTTGAGAAAGACCAGACCCTCTGGCACTCCATTAATAACTATTAAAATCCCAGCTGAGGGAGTGGGCTGTGAGAGCCGTTGAAAACACTGTGCTATATATAGCCTACTGAGAACCTCTAAACAGATTCAAATCACTATCATGTTTTCAGATGCATGGTATTAAAATGCGCTACCCGCTGCCTGCTAACAATATACATCTGTGCAAGAATGAAGACATGAAGTGTACTGACAGTTTTCATTTACCACTGCACATCTGACATCTATTTGACATCAGATAATTATACCATCAGATTATATGTCAGTGTTTACAGAGCCCTATTATTAAAAGCCCATTGTTAAAGCATAATGATGCCAGATGGCTTATATAGAACCAACAGTGATGCAGCTGGATCAAACAATTTTCTGAGCCTGAGTACTGTCTCTGTGATATGCCTACTTTTTGCATCACTGTCACAGGAGGTACTTTTTCCCCTTCAAGCCTAGTACAGTGGGTATAAAAAGCACACCCGGGTGCATTTAAAATCGCAGGTTCTCATGCTCTAAAATATGAAACCAAGATCAATCTCTTTGCGGCACATGGCTTCAGCTGTTGGATGAAACCAAGAAAATGTAAAGAAAATCATACAGAAAGAGTTGATCTGTGTTTTGGATTAACCTGAATCACTTTACTGACTATGTTTACATGCACATCAAATTCCATTTAAGGTCTATATTCGGGTTGGAGCCAAATTAAGTATACGGTGTTTATATGCGTACAGGCATCGGAATATTCCTGTATACACGGTTGTTCAAAGTATGCCTGAGTTGCCTTTACTTAATACCTAACCTACAGCTTAGCATCTGATAGCACCCACAATTCCTTGTGGATAGAGCATGTATTCGTTTTGCATTCATTTGACATGCACATATATCGCAGTAGATTTTCTGAATAAGGTGTTTACATGCAACAGATGTCTGATGAAAACAGGCATATTCCAGGGGTGGGAATCAGAATTTGGGAAATCAGAATATTGTATTAGTCTGTAATATCAATACATGACTCAATGCTAATTAGAATATTGCCAAATTCTGATTAATATTGGAATATTGATGTGCATGTAAACGTAGCCATTGATGACAGAATGCTTATTACTTTTGTGAGCTCAGTCACATGCCCCATTATAAAAGGATGTGAACACTCGTGCAGCCAATTTATTGTAAGTTTTTTCTTTTTCTTTGTTACTCTAAAAGTTTCTATTTCTATAAAGTTTTTACATTAAAGGTAAAGATCTAACATAATCTATCTTTACACTACCAAACTTGGTATTTTAACAGTAGTGTGCAGACTTATTATATCCACTGTATATAATTTGCTCGTGGATGTTCAATCACTGGTCATGGAAAGTCATCTTATTACACATTTATCCAGTCGTTTTTAGTTCCACTTCATTTCTGAGCACACCTGGGCCAGGACAAAAAAGTATATAGGACGTTCATTTGGCTCAGGTGTGCTGGAAAAAAGCAAAAATGCAGACAGGATGAGGATCCTCATAGACTGAAGTGGAACTGATACATTAGCGTGGTTAAAATATACTGTAATAATATTATTTTAAGTGGGCACAGGTGCACTCCAAAAAATGAATATATGTTGAATATAGTCAACTGTCTATAGCAGTGGTCCCCAACCCCCGGGCCGCGGACCGGTACAGGTCCGTGGGTCATTTGGTACCGGGCCACACAGAAAGAATAAACATTATTTCCGTTTTATTTATTACCCGGGTCTGAACGATGTTTTATTTTGAAAAAAAAAAAGACCGGATTCTCTCCGTTACATCCGTCTATGACTCACTCTAGACTTATGTCAAGACGCTTGTCCCGGTCACGTGATACGGTAAGCGTTAGGGGGCAGAGCGGATGTCACTCATGTTATGTTGTTGGCGTGATCTTACTAGGACACTACTAATAAAGTTGCGATTTCACATTGGATCCACGTTTATTATTATATATATTTTTTAAATTAATAAAACCCCAGTTTTTATGCCAGTCATATCATTTTATTTTGTTGTATTATCCGCCACACCGGTCCGTGAAAATATTGTCTTATATTAAACCGGTCCGTTTCGCAAAAAAGGTTGGGGACCACTGGTCTATAGTATTTCCTACTATAAGTTTACAATAAACCAAATATTATTTACTAAACTTATTTCTAGACATTTTTTACTAATTTCAAGTTTGAAATTGTATGCCAATCTAGGGAATAAAATATAGAAAAAGTCTTAATGGTCTTATATTTGTTTAAAAACAATCTAATAAAGAGAAATATTTGTTCAATTTGCCTGTTCAAGATATTTTTACTTTCTAAGCAATATATTAAAATTACAGTTCTCAGCTTTGCTTGCTGTGCCCATCTGGGTTTCCTCTAGGTCCTTTGGTTTCCAAAATCTGGATGGATAAATGGATGGATAGATAAAACTCAGATTCTAACTATGGACCATGGAGTATTGAAGTGGCAATGTTACCCGCTGCACTGCTCTGACTAGTTCATTTTATCAAAAGCTAATAATTACATAATTACCTCAGATTGAATCAGGTGTGTTATAGCAACGCAAACACTATATTTAACACTGCTTTCACTTTCAGCTGGTTCATTAGGCTTATAATGAGCCCAATTCACTGATGTGTGATCTAAAAATGTCACGACATCACTTCCAGAAAATGCTACATTGTTGTTGTAATGTTTTATTTAGTTTAGTTTATTGATTTATAAAGTACATTTAAAACAACAGATGTTGAAACCAAAGTGCTGTACAAGAAATATAAAACAGAATTAAAACTAATTCAAAGATAAAGAAAAACCAAAGAAAAGACCAATGAAAAAATGTACACCCACAATTAAAACATAAAGAATACAAATACGTTTTCAATGAGGATTAAACACAGAAATGGAAGGGGAAGGTCTAAAAGCATAAAAGTCTCCCTTGTAAAAGGTAGAGTTTGATGCTTTTTGGAGTTAATATACTGAATTTTGTCATTTAAAATACTTCTTGATCACACCTCTTACCCCATCTTTTACTTTATAAATAGTATATTTATGGAAATATTACTTATTGATTTATTTAATATACTTACAATATTTAACATGGTTAAGAGGTTAAATGGTAAATGAACACATTTTTTAGGTACAGAAATGTAGCATATAATCTGAAATAATGGGGAAGTATTTGAAAACGAGATTGTAATGTGTTACCACTTTGACATGGTTTCAACAGTCATGACACAATAGGCTGACTTTTGACTGGAAAAGCTCTTTGAAAAGCCACTAAAATTTAGTTCAAAGAGCTGACTACTGAGAATGCTAATTCCCTAGGTTTTACACTCTGGCAAAGATTTCAGGTTCCTCTGACTAGGAAAGAAGGAGGTGGCATTACAATACATGCGGACTGTGTTAATGACTGAAAATCTTTCACACGATGACCTTCTCTACACAACCGCAGTGTTAATACTTCAGATGGAATGCCATTATGTGATGTTATATATGAGGGCCTTCCTTGTAAATGTGGTGTAAAATAATCATCATAGTGTATATAGATGAAGCAAAGGTTTTTGCTGTTGATTATGTGCTCAACCTACAGTATGTCTAAAATTATAAGTGTCCAGTCAAGCAGCTGTTTTTGTTCAAGCAAACATTGTCATTGCAAAAACTCAGTTCACAATAGCACTCTGTCGTCTACTCCATGACCTCCATGACAAAAATCCCAGAAGCATTGTCCTGCTCACTCTAAATGACATGTACTGCTTTCAAATTGTATCTCTGGCATACAGTCAAGTGTAGTCAAGTGTAGATGAGGCTCATATGTTACATAAATTTTTCATTTGGAGGCATTCATGACAAACAGCTCCTGATCCAAAAATCCACCCATTTAACAACAGTAAATGGAAGAACTTTGACAAAATGGAGCTTGAGTCATATTCTGCCGTTGTTGTTTCATCTATCATATAAGCAAGACATCAAAAAACAAGACAGAAGACAAAGAAGTTATGAATGTGTTTTTTTGCACTTAACATTAAATAAACATTAGGCCCTGTTGAAAATATATTAGTTCTCCTGTTCATAAGAAGAGAACTTTTAAAAATAAAAATTTAACTTTTTTTTTGTGGATGGGAAAACGTATGTTTTGAAAGTACTGATATCACAGCATCAACCTGCTCATTACCATTGTGTTTTATAATTTTTTTAATTGTGTGTGTGTATTATGAACGCGCTGTGTTCATTTACCATGACTTCTGACCAGGTTGTTAGTTTGTGGTCTATTACTGCTTGTTGAACATTTTTACAATACTTGAACATTTTTACAATTTAATTTCACTTTGCTTGATTATTACACCTTCAGGAACATGATACACACAGTACTGCTCCTGAACCCCCTGCTCCGGTGGTACAAATCGTACTGCAAGCGGAGATTTTGCGTAAGACTCTTGTTGACTTTTTATTCAAGGGTAACCTTAAGCGGTAGTTCACCTTGTCTAACGCTCAATACGCATGCTCTTCACGTTTGACAAAACAGTTTATGACATGCTATCACTGGCCCGGCATGCTCATGCCAGCATTTTCAAATTGTTTTGACATTTTCATTTGTATGGAAATATTTTCAAAAATGTTGTCCATGTGGACAGGATTTTTTTAATGGAGAGGTATAAACTATGATTCCTGGGATAGGCTCCAGGTTCCCCGTGACCCTGAAGAAGGAGTAAGCGGTAGAAGATGGATGGATGGATGGATGGATGGTATAAACTATGTTTTAAAAAATATCAATATATGTATATGTGGACAAAACTTAGTCACTAACGTGGGTGAGGAGGTTGTTGCAGATCCAAAAAATTGCCAGCAGCCGGAAAATATGGGCTAAAATCATGTAGTGTGAACTCGTTATGAATAGTCAACTAGCCGATACAAACACTGATTTTATTGAAATCATTAAAATTAAAACATCAAAAAAATGGTTGAATAATACCAGAGGTGTGGGGGCCTAACGGGAAAAAAATTGGACAAGACAGAGGGCAGGAAATGAAGTCATGGGTTGCTAGATCGAAAGTTAGGACTGTTTTAACTCTTGAGTTTTTAAATCTGAGCTAATTCTATTCTGGACCTAATCAGACCTAATTTAATTCTATTCATATGCAGTGATTTTGGTAGAGAGAAAAAAGAATTTATATAAATAAAAAGGTGAAGCTTTTCTGTGAGGTTAATAGATGAGTGACAAAGTACAACAAGGAGAACGTGAAGTTATAAGAGGAGGGACTCTGACCTGAGTTGCCGGTCCTTGCAGACAGCCACCATGACCAGTAGGTTTCCCAGGACACTCATAAGCATGACCAGCGACAGGAAGCTGATGAGAGCAACTCTCTTCGCCATACCGTTGCTGTGGCAACAGAGAGATGATAAGGACTTATTTGATAGCAATCAATAGCATGGCACTCACTAATGTCTGATTACAAACAGTTTTAATGAGCTGATTGACATTTCATGGTCCAATGATGAAACAGCAAACCAATGTTCTATTATTCCTAATATTAAATATTACATAAATTGCATGCAAACAGTTCAGCTTGTTTACAAATTGCACACGTAAGCATGAAACATATGAGTGGTTGGATTTGATAAACTGACCTGATAAAAGAATTCTGTCACAAGTAGAAACATTGACATAAGCACTGGCCAGAAATATAAGCACGTCAAAGCAGCATGTGTGTGAATTCATCAGAGTAGAGAAGCCGTCTTTCAGAGTTAATGAGGATGCAGCTTATGTCTGCTGACACTCAACTGACGAATAAAGAAAAATCTGACCTCGATGAAAGAAAACAGGAAGCCATGTCTCTGCCCTCTACTCAGCACCATCCTGCACTTGTGAAAATCTTGTGAAAATATACAGCAATTCAAGATTATTTTAAATTGTTAGAGTAACTTACTACTGTCCTATTACACTGGGCTTCAAAGCCCAATTAAAATGTTAAAGCTGCTGGATGTAAAATTTTAGTAGAAAAATGTCACAAGCTGAACTTTGTATCATCCACTGCACAGATTTATCTTACAAGTGCCAAATCTAAAGATCAAATTTGAGAAAGATTTCAAGGCTGTGTTCAAATCACACTTAGTCATATGACTTAATAGTAATGACACCGAGCATCCATTCATCCATCCATTTTCGTACCATCTACACAGGGTCGTGGAGAGCCTGGCGCCTATCCCAGGGAACTTGGGACACAAGGCGGGCGACACCCTGGATGGGGTATCAATCCCATGACCGGGCACACTCTCACATTATTATATATATTAGTACATTAGTACATATATGGACAATTTAGAGATGCCATGTCTTTGGACTGGGGTAACCTCCAAAGCACAGGGAGAACATGCAAGCTCTGCTCACACAAGCTCTGGGCAGAGGCGGGAATTGAACCCCCAACCCTGGAGGTGTTCACCTCCACTAAGCCACCGTGCCCCCGATGACACCGGCTGTGTGCTGATAAAGTATTTAGTGTGGTATTTGCGATGTAGCCCAAGTATTTGGGAAGTAGCTTGAGAGTGGTGCAAAAGGAAGTTGCATAAAGTTAACAACATTATGCAAATGAAAAGTGAATATCTTCAGGATGTGGGCAATCAGATGATTCTTTTTTAATCTAATCTCTGTATATTGTTGTCCAGCCTGTCAAAAACATCAAAACAGATAGTCTTACCATGCCAGCTAATATGCAAGACAATAAATAAGACCCTGGAGGATTCACTCTCATGTGATATAACCAAGTTAAAAATGCTATAACAAAAAGAATCACACAAACATCTTCTGTTAGTCACTAGATGGTGATTATGAGTTTCCTAGCTAAATAACTTGAAACCTAAATAACTAAACAACTATGTAATGATACAAACTCTACAGCAAAGATAAACTGGCTGACTATCATTTTTCACTCCCCCCAAACCAGACAGCGAATAAATGCCTTACCTTGTCAGCACGAAATATTTTACTCGACCCCCTGACACTGCATTGAATGTGAACCACTATTACAGGATTATCAGTGTGACTGACAGCATCTCACGACTATCATATTATAAAAAATTAAGGTGTTTTCCTGACTCAATAATTATGTTACTTTTCCGTTTTTAACACTGTAGATTTAAGGAACCAGAGTCATTTCTTTCACATTCCATTCCTGAGTCTGACTGTGACCGTGTGGTTGGACACTGTGATGGGAACAACACTCTCCTTGCACGGCAGTCACAGTTGTGAATGTGTGATGTGTGATGATAGTCAAAACCTTTGACCCATTGGGTGTTCTGGAGCTGATGATGTAATCAGCACACAGCAGCTTAATCAAAGCTTTAAGGGAGCTGCCCTCAGGTCAACTAGTACACCAGCCCGATTGTTGGATGGGTCACGGAGCAGCTCAGCTCTGTGCAGTAGGCTGAAAACAAATTTCTCTTTTTAATCATTTAGTGGCCTTTGTGCCAATCACATTAGAGTCAATGCAACAGCAACAATTAGATACTGAATGTGTATAGGGGATATTTACTCTAAATCTACTGACTGAAGTAAATATGGAAATAGAAAGAGAAATACAATGTAGAACAAAAAACCATTTGAACACTTTTGATTAAAATAAACCCTAAAATTGGGACAATATAAAGACCAAAATAATAATTATTCATGTATGTTTTTTATTCTGTAAAAAGTCTCGGTTTGAAAAAGTCTCTGTTTAGTTTATTAATCCATCCATCCATCCATCTTCTATACCGCTTATCCTTCGTTCAGGGTCACGGGGAAACCTGGAGCCTATCCCAGGGAGCATTGGGCATAAGGCACAATCACATACACACCCAGTCATACACTATGGACACTTTGGACAAGCCATTCAGCCTACCATGGAGTACCCAGAGGAGATTTTATATATATATATATATATATATATATATATATATATATATATATATATATATATATATATATATATATATATATATATATATATATATATATATACATATATATACATATATATATATATATATATATATATATATATATATATATATATATATATATATATATGTTCCCTTGCTTCTAAATTCTAAAGAGTGGAGTCACACAAGCAGATCAAGGTCCAACTACACTATATGGCCAAATGTTTGTGGACATCTGACCATCACACCCATATGTGTGTTTTCACCCAAACTGTTGCCACAAACTTAGAAGCACACAATAGAAGTCTGCTTCTTGTTGATAAGTTTAGAACAAATTCTATAGATATATTTACAACGTCAATTCCAAAAAAGCTGGGACACTGTGTAAAATGTCAGTAAAAACAGAATGCAATGATTTGCAAATCTCATAAACTCACATTATTCACAACAGAACATAGACAACATTAAATGTTTAAACTGAGGAATTGTACCATTTTAAGGAAAAAAAATAAGGTAATTTTGAATTTGATGTTCGCAACACATCTCAAAAAAAGTTGTGACGGGCAACAAATTGGCAACAGGCCAGTAACATGATTGGGTAAAAAAATATTATCTTTTTAGATGTATCTACCTTTTCAGAGGTAGATGTTCAATCTTCATTTGAAGACAGTCAATAACTCAGCTGTTTAGACAGCCAGGGGAAGTTTATTCTATCACCCTGAGAGATGGTGGGTCCAGCTGAGCAGTGCTACTGTAGTTGCTCAGAAGGAGAAGAGCAGGGTCTAATAAGTGCATTAAGGTAAACAGAAGCAAGCCCATTTTTGCTTATTATATGTAATATTAAGTTCTTATAGTTATTAACTTTTTTGATTTATCACTTGAATTGAATAGGTCTAATATAAACATAAATAGTTTAATAAAAAATAGGACTTTAAATAATGTCAACTTGAACCTAATGTGTTCTGTCAGTGGAAAGTTCAGTAATATTATTGTACACATTTATATTAATACATACTCTGTGCTGAGGTGGTCCATGGCATTTTTCATATTTCACCATTAAAGAAGACTCTGGCTACAAAAGGACTGAGAAACACTGCCCTGAAGGATTCAGATATTCTGCAAAAGGAATAGGCTTACTGATGAAACCCACTTGAAAGCCCAGGTGAAACTAAATTACTGAACATTACCAACACACAGTTCATAAAAGTAAACCCACTCTGTGAAATACAGTTTTCTAAACAGGTTAATGCTCAAACTCTCAAAGATGTAACAGTTCTGATATTTAGAAACAGTGACTTACAATAGTACATAATCAGGTTTCCATCTTTTGTGCTATAGACTGAATTTCCTTTTGGCAATAAGGCTCGAGTCTTTCAAACCCACTAAGAATCTAGATTTACTGGGAAACAAGGAAAAGCATAAAAGATCACAGTGGTATCAACTTTGTATTGATTTGTGCTGACGCTGCCCTCTAAGAGCACAAATGGGCCTAAAACATGCGAGAAAAAATCCTCCACAGAATAACAGTACAACCATTTTCCTTTAATTTTCACCTGTCTCTATAACTTTCCACTCTTATAACAGGAGCAATGCTCAGCTCAGTCGACTGCACATTTAAGTCAGTCTGTGTGCATCAGAGAGACATTAGTTCCTTCCATACAGCACTGTAGCTATTTACTAAACATGCCACATTTTTAGAGAATAAATCAGGAAAATAAGTCAGTTAGAAGAAAGAATAGACAGGAAGTGGTGTTCACATTCTGAAAAGCAAAGAAATACTTCGACTCATTCCCACACATCCGATGGTGCTCCATAATCTCCAGTTTCATTTGCATATGAACAGTCAGCAGTCGTGAGGAAACAAAATACGTCCATCAATAGAATTGTATTTTTCTAGGCTCATGCAATATTCACACAATCAAATCCATTTCCTGATAATTATCATTAGTGTTTTTGCTTCATCACGATACACAGACTGATGGTAATTAATTTAGAATTACTATAACTAGCACCTGGGAATGGATCAAGGTTCTACAAATGCAGAATTCACAGGCATGTTTCTGTCCCAGGAAACAAACAGGTCTTTTATATTTAAAATCTCTGCAGAGCTTCAATGGATGACTGGCATGGATTTAGACGTGTCTTTAAAAGATTCAAAATGACTGACTGTTTACGTGCTATTAGGTAAATCACTGTAAAGGAGTGTGTGTGTATATGTATGGGCAAGTGGTATATAATCAAATCACAGATACTGCACGTGTGTACAGTGCTCAATTACCCTTATCTTCTCTAGCATACCCTGGGCCCATTCCATAAATCTTCCCTATAGTCCTAACTATTCTCAGTTACTTATTGTGGTTGCTTTCACAAGTGCGGCACTTAGCAGCAGTAGCATATTATACTGTAGCATAGAATCTGCTGTTACAAACCGCTATCTGGGGAAGGGAAGTTTTTTTTTGTGTTGTGTGTGCACGTCCGAACTCCTTCCCAGACTTCCAGCCTTCCCTGCTCCCGCCTCCAGGATGACCTCACTGATTGGTGGCCATTTTTAAAGAGGAAGAAGGAGTGAGAAGTGGTGGGATGTTGGAGGTGGTTATGTGTGATTTGTTATTAGGAGAGTGTTTGGTTTGTGTTGCTTGCCCTTGAGGCTATCAAACTCTGTATTTTGACTGCTGTTCTGGTTTTGACCTTTGCCTTTTTTTTTTGGTTGACCCTGTATTGTTGTTGTGCATTCTCTTCACTTGTGTGTATACATGTTCACTTGGTTCACTGGCAGTAGGGGTGTGGCTGCAATTTATTTTGGGAGAGGGTTCATTTTGTTTCCGTTTCTTTGCTTAGGTAGTTAAAGAAGAATCCCTTTCTTTCTTTTCCTTTTAGGTAAGCTAGCTACCTAAACAATAGAATTATTTTGGCCTTGGCCCATCCTGAGATACACCTGTTTTGGTTAATTTGTACAATTTATGTATATATTGTCTGATATAATATACCGCAACCTTGTTGTGGTGTCATTCGTGGCTCCCTTTAATATTTAAAGATCCCGAGTTGGCTACTCTGTGTGGCCCAACCTAGACTGGGCCGTAACACTGCACGTCAATATGATAACGCATTAATCTATTAGAATAGATTCAACTTGGATCATTAAGTCTTATCATGTCAAAATCTAAACAGTTCTGTAAGGCCTTCAGAAAAAAGGGTTGTGGATACCTGAGTCTGACAGGGCATTTAAAAAGTCTGATGCAAAAAGAAGTCTCCTAGAACCCCACAATTTAATCACAGGATCTATACTAGTAAGTCTCGCAACTGTTGGTGCCAAAGTGCATGCTTCTACAATCAGAAAGATTGCATAAATTTGACCTACATGGGAGGCATGCCAGGAAAAAGCCTTTGCTGTCTAAAAAGAACATTAAAGCAAGACTCTATTTTCCCAATGAGTATATTGGCAAAGAAAAGGCCTTTTGGTGTAATATGCTCAGGACAGATGAATCAAAGATAGCCTCATACCAACTGTGGTGGAAATGTTATGGTTTGGGGTTGCTTCACTGCCTCAGGGACTGTACAGCTTGCATTCATTGATTCAATTATGAATTCTGCATCATATCAAAGACTGCTTGAAGATAATGTGAGGCCATCTGTCCGAAAGTTTTAGTTGAACCAGAAGTGGATCTTTCAACAGGATAATTGTCCTAAGCACCAAAGAATGGATTAAAAAGGAGAAATGAAGGGTTATGGAATGGCCTAGACAAAGCCCAGATTTTAAATAAACCCTCAAACATCTTGCAATTGAAAGGATATTGTATGGTGGAAATTTTTTTTTTTTTAAATTCCAGCAAGCCGATGTTAGAGCCTGGTGGACAATTATGCAAAACACATACAAGATGTTATTTCTGCTAAATGGGGCAATACTAATTTCTGAGGCCAAGGGTGACCTTACTTTCTCTATTGATATTTCTGGTGAATAAATGATTGAAAAATCAAATTTTCCTCGTGGTTTTGTTCAATTATATCATCTTCAATAATAGGCATAGTTTCAAAGATGATCAAAAGTTTGCTTGTCCAAATATGTTAAAAATGCCAACAATTTTCATGAGGCGTGTCACGTTTTCCCCTTGCACTAGCACTTAGCATGAGCGTGTACTTCCGGGTTTCAGTGACATTGACTTTGTTTACTTTTGACATATGCATTTGTTATGATTTCTGTCCAGTCTCCACCCCTGAATTGTCAGTGGTTGTTTCCCATGTGTCCTCATTGTTCTCAGCTGTCTTGTGTTTCACCCCTGATTACGTTTGTTATTTAAACCCCTCATGTATCTATGTATGTCGTGAAGTATTGCGTAAGTGTTCTCACTGTGCCAAGCCTTTGTTCCTTATGTTTTGTTTAATAGTATTGATCCTGTTCTCATTCTCGTTTCCTGTTTATTATTGTTTATTCCTTTTTTATTATTGACATTTGCATCTGTTCTCAACCTCCATCTATCTATCTATCTATCTATCTATCTATCTATCTATCTATCTATCTATCTATCTATCTATCTATCTATCTATCTATCTATCTATATATATATATTATATATATATAATCTATCTATCTATCTATCTATCTATCTATCTATCTATCTATCTATCTATATATATATATATATATATATATATATATATATATAAAATATATATAATATATTTATAAAAGAGCGGCTGTTGAGGAAAACAAGACAAGAAACAGGAACTAACTTTGTTTCGCAGACGTTGCATAACATTAAACATAATTTTAAACCTTTACAAATAGCACAATGTGTCATTCATTAATAAATTAAAAAATTACAATTGCTTAGGATGGTCATGCCAAATAACACCACGCTGGTATGGCTTATTTTCCTATAACAACATGTGCCACTGAGTATTATTTTTTAGAACAACTGTCTTGTGAGGACCTTCCACTGACATAATTATTAATGCATCTAATTAATGCTATGCTGAATCTAAATATAACCCTAACCTTCACTTCAGTAACCCATAAGGATTTTTAAAAATAAACACTGCAGTTTTTGCTTTAAAAATTTTTAAGAAAAAGTTTTCCTAATGGGGCCAGGCACATCAGTTAGATATTCCTAGGCTTGTTTTTGACATTTTATTGCCACCAAGAAATTAAAACATGTCCACACCCCACACAATCAACCATTTAATTACATTAAATTAAATTATTAGTTAAAATACATTCAATATTAAGGATAAAGAATTCAAAATCACAGTAACAGTAAGGTATTTAATCAGTACAATCCTTAAGGTGTTGCATACTGTAAGTACAATCCTTAAGCCAGGAAATGTAAAAAAATAGCACATAATCCAGCTGATTAACACATCAGCCACTTCTTCCTCCTTTATTCTCATTTTGTTGACCGGCAGAAGATGTCATCCACTGTTCTGGAATTCACCTCCAGCCCTTACACCAAGTTCAGTATATATGAGATATGAGATCTGAATGGAGAGATTTACATTCTGCTTTTAGACCCATAACGTGGATCAAAGGGCTTAATTATACTGAATATTTGAATATTTCATTAAAGTACTATAACTATGTTGTTAATTACAATGTTAAAACCAGCATTACCCCAAACTATACATAAGCTGATTGTTTTTCTTCTCAACAACCCAATGAATCCTGTTCTACATTATATTCTTGAGAGACAGCAAAATAAATCTCTCCTGATAAGCATGAATTATAATAAGTAGAAGAACATGTGGTTTGGAGTGATATCAAGCAGTGACACTATAGACCATGCTCAAGGATGTAAATGGAAATGTAAGGAAAGGGGAGAAAAGGCATAATCCATGACTGAACGCAGCACTTGGAGGAGCAGTCGGAGATGATAATCATGAGCTGAGCCCGGGCTTCCTGCGTTTTATCAATGGGGATTTTGACAGTTTTGTTAGACACACTAGAATAGCAATTCACACGGAACCAGGCAGCTGCCTGAACTATTCAACCCTCACTGTGCAGCCAAGGAGAGACTCACACACAACGAGACCTTTGCATCAGTTATTGGAAACCATGCTTTTCCCCCCGCACAAATGAACTACAACACCTGCAACAATGTTCCAAGGTCAGAGAGTCACACTGCCAGTTGCAGCCAAACATCATGGAAATGCCTAAAAGTCAGTCTAAGTTTAATTAGCCTGTTCACTGCTATTTATACCTTCTTCTAGTTCAATGATGCATGAAAATGGTCACAATATCCTTAAGGTTAATTTGGGTGAGCAGTAATCAGATAGAGTAGGTGGGAAAGTTAATTCCAGGAGAGGAAAGCTACGTGTCCGCTGCTGAAAAATGAGCCAGTGCTCAAGATCACTCTCTTACAGCCATTACAGGGGAAGTGGATTGATTCTTCTTCTCCTTCAACGAAGCAGGTAACAGACATAAGCGTCAAGCATCAATAATGCATAATCATGCACCAATAATAATAAACATGATTAAAGCAACTTTAAAGCGTATGATTGAGGATCATTTCTACATGGGTCAGAGGTAGAGCATACATATTAAGACATACAGTAAGTAATGGTTTTCTAACCTCTCACTGGTATCGACTTCCTCCATCACAGGCATCTGGCCGCTGGAACTCAGATTCATGTACCCATAGAAGAACAGCGTCTCTGTAAAATAAGGAGAGATAGACATTAATCTAATCCTGATAGAGATTACAGACATAAAGCATTAGTGAAACTGCTTCTGAGAAACTGCCATCTGTGATTTTCTGTTACATTAATCCTAATCATCACATAAATTTAATGCACTGTACTGTACTGTATCTGCATAATCCCCTGAATAGAGGAAACAATTATATTCTATAAATTGTTTACAGTGGATATAAAAAGTCTACACACCCCTGTTAAAATGGCAAGTTTTTGTGATGGAAATTTTTTTTTTTTAATTACGTCGGAACTTTTCCTACCCTCAATTACAACATATAAAAATAAGTGAAAAACAATCAGAAATGTGTTATAATGTGTTACTGGTAAAATGTATTATTGTTAGAGATGCATCGATACAAAATTTCTCACCCGATACCGATAGATGAGTGATATCGGCTGATACTAATAGTTTGGTGGTTCTGCATTTTATACCTTCTTTTAAATGAATAAAAATTTATTCCACAATTTAAAAAAAATGCAAATAAAAACATTATTCTCTCCATTTCAACAAGTTGTTTCACAGTAACTGGTCTCATAAACAGAAAACACTTTACTCAAATTAACATTAACACATTAACTAAATTCTAAAGATTAAAGTTAAATGTTATTAATTCAGATTAACAGAATGAATTGACTGAATTCTAAAAAAACACCTGTTAGGCTACTTCATCATTAAACATCAAAATGGTAATATATAATAGAAACTTTTTTTTATGATATTAACTCTTAGTAACATTAACTGGATACTACTCTAAAAATATATTTTTCTGTGCAATATATACCTTTTTTGTCAACTTATCTTCATTTAAATCTTTCAACAGTGTACTGGCGTTTTAATTCAGTATGAGTAGCAGTACAGCCGCTTCACTGCTACAGCGTCTGGTGAAACTTTTAGCAGTGCAGAGCTTACAAACTGTAGTTTTGTCATCATTCCACACAAGAGTCACAGCAATAATTCGATGTGTTTTCCCGTCCTCTTTTGACTAACAGCATATACTCGGCCCTGATCATCGGTCAATGGCCAATAGCGTGAAAAAATTTCATTTATCGGCCAATACCAATTATTGTCCGTTACATCGGTGCGCCTCTAGTTATTGTCTAATGAGACCAATTCCAAAAAGATGGATTTTGGGATTACTGGGGTTTTTATGAAGGTGGAGGCAATTAGCAAATAGCAGCCCATTTTAGTGCAAAACCTTCAGGAATTTCACTTTTCAGCAGGACAGTGAACCAAAGCATACATCCAAATCAACAATGGAATGGCTTAACCAAATAAAGATAAAACTTTTTGAATGATCTAGCCAGAGCTCAGACCTGAATCCAAATATAAATCTATGGGGTGACAGGAAGCAGGTTGTGCACTGGAGATGCCCTTACAATTTGATGGATCTAGAATGTTATTGCAAGAAAGAGTGGGAAAATATTGCCAAGTCAAAATGTGCCACGCTGATAGACTCTTACCTAAAAAGACAGCGTGGTGTAATTAAATCAAAAGGTGCCCCAACAAAGTATAAGTTTAGGGGTGTGCACATTTAAGCAACTAGTTCATTGCAAGTTTTTTTTTCTTTTTTCCTCATGTTTTTCCACTTTATTTTATGCTTTGCAATTGTGCATTAAAGGCAAGAAAAAATCTGACATTATTTATTTTACAATAGTGTCATTCTTTTACTTCTCAAAAACCTGCCATTTTAACAGGGGTGTAGACTTTTTTATATCCATTATTTGTATTAAATTAACTGAACTGGGTATACAAAAAAAAGATTCCCTGCCTGTTCAAAATGAATGTCATAAAGTCAAAATAGAAATATAATGACTAATACTTTATACTCTATTATTAAAAGAGCAACACAAAAGAAGTGACTAAAAAAAAAAAGAACTTTTACAGTACATACAACCCTATTTGTATATGAGGTCAAGACAAAAGAATGTTAATTTTGTAGAGTAATAGCATGGGGTGTAGAATTGAGATTAGTTCAACAAGTTCATTACAAATTGCACAAAAAAGAATGCCAGCAGCTAATTCAAAACATATGCATGAGTTTAATAGAAGAATTGGAAAGGAACCTCCATCAACCAAGATCCATTATGTTATGTGTTGAAATCGATTCTTTAAACTTGATTGTTCAATTCGATGGACTGAAATGAACTGGCAGTCTTCTATTTTTAAAATGCATATCAGGTTTTCATAGCCAAGCCCAGAGGTATGCACTTAGCAGGGGTCCTGCCTGATTCACATTAACAGAAAAAATAGTGCAACTTCTCATACCAAGTGCCTCAAGGTTTTCTCTTTACATTTACAGCCAGGAGATTTGCAAGTGCAATAAATGTCTTGGACATCACTGAAACACGGAGATCCACATGGGGAGAAGAGCAAATAGCAAAAGCTCAATGACCCCCTGCCTCCTTTCCTCTCTACTACCCCTCACATAACAGACAGCAATAGAGAGAGAAGAGAGAGAGAGAGAGAGAGAGAGAGTTTTTCCTGCATGGCTACCCCAGTGGGATGCTCATCATCCCCGACACAGTCAGGGGAGAGAATGTCTGCAAGAGCCTACCAGTAGGGAGCCTCAGACATGGCTGACTTCTCCAGATGGCCTCCAGACACTTTTAAATGTGCTGTATAGAGACAAAATAACATTAGGTGCCTGCAGCATCCACCTTATTACTACATAATGTAGAAAAAGTGTTTCCTAAACTTGGTCCTGAATTACCATGATTAGGCTTGTGCGATGTTGAGTTTTACCTGCTTGAGATATTCCATTTTAAAAATATGATGATAAATCATTTAATCGTGCAGAACACAGAATTGGAAACAAGCATTTCTACCATTTCAGGCATTTCAGTTTTAAGCAAAGAGGAGGGAATAATAATATTATTAGCTGTGCAGTCCAGAAATGGAAAATTGGTTGTCTAATGTCCACCTTGCCAACATGTACATTCTCTATTCTGCTGAGCAGAAGAGCTCCAGTCAAAAAATTATCAGCATTATGATTATTTGTAAAGTGTTACATTTGTCACTTCATTGTAAGCCTACTTAGTCTTTTTTTTCAAAAATTTCAACCTTTAATTCTCCATTTTCTTACCATTACCTTATAAAATCTAATCCGTAATAAATATTGTCAATTAATGTGTCTAATGCTAGGTTGAACATACCTTAATTGATTTTGATTGAAATTAATGAACTAAAAATATTTTCCATTTACTGTTGTAAAACGCATGCAAAATGAGAAGGAGGCGTGGGGTTTCCAGGCGATACCAGGTAATATTGGAGAGTTGAAAATCGAGAGGATGTTGCCCCACAAAGGCGCCACCAATAGGGGTGTAGCTGGTCAAAATGGCGGCCACGTAGACAATGATTGTAGAAGGAGCCAACCCTGCTGAGAAACTTGTAGGAAATCCAGGACTGACCCTATTGGGCAGTGTACTGTGTCTAGCTGACATTACTCACATCACGACACAAAAAGTCATCACCTGAGCACATACAATTTCCTCATGGATGGTGCTCTAGCTTTCAACATGGTCTCTACAACCTAAGTTATGAGAACATAACCTATGAGCTGGTGCCCCTCAGGGGCCAGATCTACAGTTTCCATAGTTCTGGCCGAGGATGATAAATAATCCCCAGAAAGGAATTAGTTGTGCCTGCCTGAACAGGGGGCGTGAATGTAACCCTCCCTGGTGGTTGATAAATGAGACCACTGCAGTTTTGACTTTCACAAGTAACACATGGTGACCTCTCCACTGCACATGAAAGCCGCTCCAGAGACCGTGAGCTGGACAGCCGTCTAAATCCGCGCCCCAGCCCATAATGGAGGCATCTGTTATTACCAGCTTGTAATAAGGAGAAGCCCCTAGAGTAGCTTCTAGAACCCTCTAAACCCAAGGCTAGAACCCTCTAAATTCCCGGAGCACGTAGGCATCACCGCGTGACACTGATTACTCTCAGTAATCAGTACTGAAATCTCACTACTGAAATGGTCTCATGTGCAATAGGCTTGTTGGTTGCTGCTGCCATAAGTCCCAAAAGTCTCTTGTAGAGACCAGAGGGGATGCCGAGATCCATCTTTATCTTGCTCAATGTTGATAGGATTGACCCTACGCATGTTGTGGATAGAAATGCCTGTATAGTAGTAGAATCCCATATAACCCCTAGAAAAGTTTCCCTCTGCACTGGAGAAAGCATACTTTTGAGGTTCAACCTGAGCCCCAAGCTCTTCATGTGGGCGAGAACATCTCAGTGTTGAATCGCCAGTTCCCTGGATCGTGCTAGAATTAACCAGTCATCCAGGTAGTTTAGTACAAGGATGCCCTGGAGTCCCAAGGGAGCCAGAGTGGCATTCATGCACTTTGTAAAGGTGCAAGGAGATAAACATAGCCCAAAGGGAAGAACCCGATATTTGTACGAGTTTTCTCCAAACCTGAACCTGGGGAAGTTCCTGTGATGGGGCGATGTGGAAATATGCACCTTTTAGATCTATCATCACAAACCAGTCCTCAAACTGAATCTGTGGAATGATAAGTTTGAATATCTTGAACCTGTATGTCCGAAGAGTACAGTTCAGATGACAGATATAAAATTGACCGCATACTCCCATCTTTTTTGCAGACCAGGAAATAATGGATGTAAAAACCTTCCTCCCCCATGGAATGGGGTAAATATTCTATGGCCCCTTTGTCCAAGAAGGATCTTACTTCCTGCGTTAACATCAGGCTCTGCTCTGTGCTGACTACGGTGTTGAGCATACCTCTGAACCGGGGGAGTCAAGCTCTGAACTGGACCTTGTAACCCTTTTGTACAGTAGAAGTGAACCCATGGAAACAAATTTGGCAGTAGTTTCCACGCTGCCAGATTGTGTTTTTGTGACGCTAACTCTAAAAGCATCAGATTTTCGTTGCTCTGTGACAGCTGGCTGACCAGAGAAGATTGAAAACTTGGGACAGTCTTGGCTGTGGGAGGCCCTAAAGTAGTACTGGGGGCTAACTGCCCTAAAAACCTATCGTACCCTGATACATGTTTCATGATACTCACCTTCCTTGCCTCCCCGGCACTAGCGCTGGCCACTTGTGCATGTGCCGTTGAACTCAACATGATGGGGAAGGAACTGGCTGAATGCAGCCATATATCGTGCTCATTCAGCAGGTCTACTTGGAAGACCTGCAACAGTGCAGTGGCCCACGATGACCCACAACCGAGACTCGCTGCCGCATAGACCTTGCCCACCAACGATGAGGTGGCCTTACATGACTTGGATATAGCGCAATGACCCCCAAATTACCTGCTGTCGATGGAGAGAGGGAGGTTTCTGCAGTGTGGGGGAGATTCATTTTAACTGGGGCAGCGCATATCGCATATCCAGCCTGCTACGAGCCACTTCCTCTTCCCTGGCCAGTCTAGATTATGTTTTCAGCTGTCTTAGTAATCACTTAAAGCAGCTCTTTCTATGCTTGAGAGCTGCTCTCCATTTTTGGTGCAATGGCATGCCCAACTGGCTCCTCGGAGTCAGATAGTGGGGTTTCCATAGTGGAAGGAGGAGTCGCAACGCAGGGTCCAAAATCCGGCGGAGATCCAGACACAGAAGACAGAGCAAGAGATAGAGCAGTGCATGCTTCTGGCGCCTCTTCAAGATCCCGAGGACCTGAGGCGGCTGAGTGTCTCCGCAAGCTGCGCTGCCTATTTGTAAGGCATTCACAATGCGCACAGTCAGTCCTCTTGAGGGCTGGTGTGCTCCAACCCTAGACACTTCACACAGAGTTATCTCTCACTCATACTTTTCTCTCTTTTTTAAATGGACAGAAAAGTAAAGTGATTCTTCTTTATTTTTTGTAAAAGATAGAGAGGAAATGAAGAGTCTTTTTGCAAGCATTACACAAATGACTGACATGCAGTCTCACTGAAGATAATAAGGTATGATGTTATACAAGCTTCAGATACTGGTCACGTGCGAAGGCGCTTCCCACAGTGTGAAGCTCATGCAATGTTAAGTTCCCTTCGAAAGGGACCCATAATTCTTAAGCATAGAAGGTGCTGCATGATCTAAATATATTTCTTATGTATTTAAGGATTAAATCATTCACTTTTAGCATGCACTTAAAAGCAACCAAACCAAGAAACAACCTAATTTATTGACTGCAAACATCCATTCTGAGAGGCATCCTCTGTGTTTGTGTGTGTGTGGAATGTGCACATTGTTTTTATGTTTTATTTATAACACACAGACAATTTATCTACTTTATGAACAAGATGAGAGAAAGAGAAATTCTGTTTAATTTCTGAAACGTCGTAAAACCCTCCGTTACCGTATGTTACCCTTCATGGTCCTTACGGCAAAAGGTTCATCAGGCATCATTCAAGCAAAGAAACCTGAGATTAGCACAAGAAAACATCCATCTCAATGAAACAAGTCTTGTTCAGTCAGTAGTTTCCAGGACACAGCTTGAATTAAGAGTGCAGACTGCTTGTTAATGTATAGTCTGTCGAAACGGATGAGGCATAGATGAGCTCGGTGGTCAGCTGTGCTCTGAGTGTGTTGTGGAACGCAACTCAGAAAGTCGTTCGTTTAAAAAAAAACAAAAAACATTATGTCATATACCACACAAAATCTCTCATCACCCCAGTGCACTTTATGTTTCATTTAAATAGAAATTTTGGCTTTAATAATGATCTCGGGGAAGCCAGTACTTGTTTATCATTGCCTGGGTGGTATTTAGAGAGAGCCTGTGCTTGTGAATGGCGCTCCCTGCTCCACTCCATCTGCTATGAAGATGAGGGCTACACTAATTTACCACTCCATTAATATTGCAGATCATGAAACATGTTTCACTCAAGAAGGCATGAAGGATTACACTGCTGTAGACCAGCTCTGAGTTCTGAGGCACAGACTATAACATGGAACTAATATACTCAATTATCAAAGTAATTGGCTTATGGAATTACTGTCACATGCCTAATGGACAATAAAATATAACAATTTAATGCGATGCCCAAAACACATAATAAATAATAAATAAAATATTGTTTTGTTAGTGTGCTGAAACATAAAGCATCGCATAGTTTAAATATAAAAGGCTTCATGATAATTGGCATACGTTACTTCAGTACATGGTTATATATTACATTACTGACCTTTGCTAGTAGAAGAAAGTAAAGGACAAGCAAATACATGAAGTAGCAGTAATAATAGAAAAAAAAAACATAATGCACTTGAAATACACTGCAGAACTGCAGCCCTCTCTCGGGAAAATAATAAAATAATAATGACTCATCTGATTATAGTGCACCTGAAATAAGAAGCTTTATGGCCAAATGCCCAGAGAAAGAATAAAAAGTATTCTTAAAAGAAGTGCAATAATCCCTCTTTTTTATTTGTTCTAATAGCACATTATAAGTCATTAGATATCTTGCATATGAATATAGATAATTAATTGTTTTAGGGAAAACTTTTTGTAATAACTCTTGGAGATAAATTAGGGTGGTGCTTGAGCCTTTAACTTTAAGAAAAGCAACAACAATACCACACTGCAGTAATATGAAACATAACATGAGAATTTGTAATGGAAAGTTCGCACATATCAGCAAATGTTTGCACGTAAAACAGAAAAGGGAAACATAATACACCAGTCTGCCTCTCATGAGCAAAAACTAGCACCGTGATGCAAAAGGAAATGCAAACTGCTCCATATAGACACATGTAGTTCACACTGAGCTCCCCTGGATCTCAGACTTCACTCTCCCTGATCAGCCTGTGATCATGCAAGGGAGCAGTGTGAGGTGTAAATCCCCACCGACAAATTATAATCAGACATAGAGAGGTGTGCTCAACAAACTAACAGCAACCACACTTGTGACTTAACACATGCATCTGTAATTCTCTCAAGGCCAGTCGGCTTCTACACACCCTTCCATGTGCCAAAGTTTACTTCCTTCTTCACTTCCTGTGTTAGCATATCTAATGCAATAAAAAAGCCATATTTCTACATTAACACCCTCTAGGATTCACATACTCAAACGTGTTTCCTCCTGAATAACCATCCACTGGGTAACCTCTTTCAATCACTCGCTCCACTTCAGCCAACAGACTAATCAAATACTCACTCCATGACTGCACAGAGCCTCAATCATATGCACAACCTGTAGAGAAATAAACAACACAGTTCTCTTGGGCCCTCTTGGCCTGATGAATTATTAATCTTTGACAAAGGCGTGTTATCTGGAAAGCTCGGCACTTCAGCGTGTTTCAACTGAAAAGGACTCTGTCCTTGCTGTCAGAAGCCTATCCTGATATAGAAAATATATAACTTTTTTTTTGTCATTGCACTTTCTATTAGCTCAGTTGCCTGAATGCACATGCCCTTTGGCGAGCAGGGTCACACCAACATGCTTGCTTTATTTATATTTTGCTTTGCTATTCATCCGTCTTCTGCTGCTTACTCCTTTTCAGGGTCACGGGGGAACCTGGAGCCCATCCCAGGGAGCATCGGGCACAAGGCGGGTACAATCCATCTCAGGGCACAATCACATACACACTCGCTAAAGTATTATTAATAAATATCCCTATTTCTGAGGGTTTCAAATGTTTCAAAGTTAATGTTTAAAGAAAGTGCACTTGAGGATGTGTCTGAATAATAAAAATGAATAATAAAACAAGAACATTAAAGTACTTAGATTTCCTGATATCACCTGTAGTAGTATTAGCTGATTGAAAATATTAATCGATTATCAAAACAATCACTAACTGCAGCCCCACTCTCAATAAATAACGCATTTTGTACATGGAATGAATATCAATGAAAAATGTGCTTATTGGACAATGACACAGCAATATATACTGTTATGCTGTTACCTAGTAGACAAGTGGCATTTCTTTCTCTAATGCACAAAAACCCATCTTATATAATTAAATATTAACCATCACACTTAGCATTACCATTATGGTCCTTGATATCTGAGTAGTTCAGTGTGTGGGAAGTTACCGAAAGTATTGATCCCTCACACTGATCCCAGAACAAACTTGATTTAAAATACCAGAGCAGTGGTTCACAGAACAGTTAGCCTTGGTATATTAAATTATGGTTGTTTTGGTGTCACGTTTCAAAAGCTTGCCTCAGCACAAGTTGGTACCAACATTTCTATTTCTCACCTTATCCCTCATCTGACATCACCCAGAGGCCCGCTGTATACTATAAACTTTGAAAATGCATGAGAATGGTATGCCTGATTGTAAAAAGCAAATTCAAAATAACAGTATGAAGTCTGCAGTGTATAAAACATGATGTCTATACAGTAATTGTCCCTGGTATAATATTTTCACTTTCAGATAACCGCAAAGTGTATATCTTTGATTAATTTCCATATATTACTTCACTGCATTACTCTATACTATTCAATACCATTACATCACAATATCTGAAAACCTTCTATGGTTCACAATATTTAGGTTTTTTAACAACTATTAAAATAAATTACAGAGTGGGGAAATCTGTAAAAAAATAAATAATTAAATTTGAAAGATTTAGTAAAATTAAGATAAAATCAGCTCTTAATAAGGTACTCCATTCTTTTTGTTAGCCATGATATCTAAGTAAAGTGTATTGTGGTATATTTTATAATGATATTGTCCAGCCCTGGTTAAAGGTTAAAAATTTTGGCAGTGCACTTAGACTTAGATTTTTTAGACTTTAAACTTTGTAGCTCTGGTACAGCTTTTGCTGATGTTGCTTTACTAGAAAAGATTAGTCTGAATAACATTATCTGAATATGCTAATAGCATTAGTATTAGCATTAGTGTGTGGATGAGGAAAAAGTGATCAGGAAAACAAAAGCTATTGACACAATTAATCTGAACAGCTTATTAGCCAAATTAAATAATTGTTAAAGATAATTTCCTTCTTTTAAAGGGATATGAGCTTCTTGCTGGACTAAATGGAAATCTCTCAGGATGGGAAATAAAAGTTTGGGGAAATCTGTGTTGATCGCACAGGTATGCCAGAATGTTCTTGTTTTTTTAACCTGCTGTGGTACAAGCTAGTGAAGAGGACAAACAAGCATTTAATAGGGTAATAAAATGCTCATACCACCATGTCAGGATAAATTATGGTAATTTCTTACTGGCCTTTCCACAAAGTAAATAGTTCACAGTTTGCTGTCTGGGTTTCATGCACTCTTAGACTAAGTGTCATTTGGGGAACTTTTGGATTTTGCCAAGCAGAGGAATTCAGACTGTGAGCAAAGCTTTGTAGAGAGACAAGGAAAGACATTTAGTGAATTAAATGGATGGCTGTTGGAGCCCAGTTTATCCTTTGTTAGTGTTAACCTGAGGGCTCACCATACCTAGAACTCATCTGTGTTCTAGTATATACTGCATTTGCTAGAGAGAAAGATTGGAAAGAGGGAGACAATGTAGTCCTATCCGTCAGCCAGGTTAAAGGTAATATTCAGACAATCAGTTAATATTCACATCAAACATCAGAATGGGAAAACAATTGTGATCTTGGTTACTTTGACCATAACATGAGGTTGATGGCAGATAGGCTGGTTTGAATATTTCAGAAACAGCTGTTTTTCTTTCATGGACTTTCATTCTCAACAGTCTCTAGAGTCTCTGGTTCAACCTGGCATGAAAGTTACAGTAACTTAAATAACCACTCTTTACAACTGTGAGCAGAAAAACATCAACACATGAAACCTGGAAACCTGGGCTACAGCAGCATAATACCACATCGAATTCCATTTTTTAGAACATCTGAGTGGCCAGGAACAGGAATGTTCAACCTGTTTCACAGAGGTACAAATATAAGGTAACACATAGGCCAAATTCCTTTAGTCATTCATAACAATGGGTAAGACCAAGGAATATAGCTGTGATGTTCGGCAAAAGGTTGTTGAGCTTCACAAAATGGGAAGTAGCTATAAGAATATAGCAGAAACATTGAAAATTTCCATCACCAGGGCAATAATTATGACATTCCAGTCGACTGGACATGTTAGGATTAAACCTGGAATTGGACGTGTGTCTATATTGTCACACTGCACTGTGAAGAGGATGGTTCAAGTGGCCAAAACATTTCTAAGGATCACAACTGGAGAATTGCAGAAGTTAGTTGCGTCTTGGGGTCAGAAAATCTCCAAAATTACAATCCGAAGTCAGCTACATCACCACAAGTTGTTTGGAAGAGTTTCAAGACAAAAGCCTCTACAACAAACTCAAGTGTCTTCAGTTTGCCAGACACTAATAGAACTTCAAATGGAATCGGGTTCTAGGGTCAGATGAAACCAAAATAAAGCTTTTTGGCAATAAACACCAAATGTGGTTTAGGCACACACAGACACACAGGTAGCTAATTGGAAATGTACCTCATGCTCACTGTTAAATATGATGGTAGCTCTTTAATGTTTTGGGGATGTTTTTCTGCCAGAGGACCTGGACACTTTGTTAGGATACATAGCATCATGGATTCTATCAAATATCAGCAGATATTAAATGAAAACCTGACTGCCTCTGCCAGAAAGCTTAAAATGGGCCGTGGTTGGATCTTCCAGCAGCACAATCCCTGTCCCCTGACTTGAAACTAGAGCTGCAACTAACGATTATTTTCATAATCAATTAGTAGGCTGATTATTATTATTATTTTTTTAATTGATTAATTGGAGGGAGGGGGGAAACTTTCAGTACAATTATTTCATTTATTTAAAATAAAATCCACTAACTGAGTGCTACAAATATAAACTTCAGATTAAAACTTTATACAACTGTTTGTCCAATTATGTAAGACTGATAACAACCCAATAAACACAGACACCTTGGGGTGAACTGGAGAGTCCATGGACCTCAAAATTTTAAGGATCTGGAGAGATATTTTGCCTAAGTAGGCCTCATTTTTGCCAATGATTATCATTGGCAAAAAGACAAAGAAGAAGTGGTCAGGACGGGCCACGTAGGGAGTTATCAGGGGATAAGAGGTTGTTAGGGCAGTTAGGTCCCAGTATTTCTGTAGGGCCCCCTCAACCAAGTCAATGGCGTCCCAAGATTTCAGTTTTCTCTAGTCAGCAAGCTGGGCAACAAAAATCTGATGCTTTCTCTCCAACAAAATGTGGAAAAGTTAAAATTACTGCAAGACCAAATGGCAGCATGGAAACTACTGCCAAATGTATCTCCATGGGTTCTATCCACCATAGACAATGTTTACTGGGTCCACCTGGTTCAGAGGTGTGCTCTCCACAGTAGTCAGCACAGAGCAGAGCCCAACATTAGCGTAAGAAGTAAGATCTCTCTTGAAGAAAGGGGCCATAGAACATGTACGTCTTTCTCTGAGGGAGGGACGGAGGGAGGGATATAAAATTTTTATTTATTTATTTATTTATTTTTACAGCTGTTGTACTCTTCGGACATACAGGTTCAAAATATTGATGCTCAAACTTATCATTCCACAGATTCTGTTTGAGGATTGGTTTGTGATGACAGATCTAAAAGACGCATATTTCTACATAGAAATATTGCCCAGGAAGTTCCTGAGGTTCGCTTTTGGAGGCACGGCATATAAATATAGAGTTCTTCCCTTCAGTCTAGCTTAATCCCCTCTCACCTTCATGAATGTACTAAACTACCCGGACAACCGGATAATTCTCTGAGAGACTATTGGGGCTTATGGCAGCAGCAATCAACATCATACCGTCTGGCCTATTGCTGAAAAGTCGGGGGATTCATCTGAGGATAAAACACCTAAGACTTATCAGTGTCATACGTTGATGCGTAAATGCTCTGAGAACTTGGAGGTGTCTTCGGTTTCTAGCCTTGGGTCACACTCTAAGAGCATCTGCTTATCAAGACAGTAATAACAAACGCCTCCTTCACAGGCTGGGGCACGGTCCTAGACGGCCATACAGCTCACGGTCTCTGGATTGGCGCTCATCTAGACTGGCATATAAATTGTCTATTGTCTATTCAAGCCAGAGGGTTGATTTATCACCATCAGCTGGAACTCTGGAAACTGTGGGTCTGGCCCCTGAGGGGCACTAACTCATAGATTCCGGTCTCTCAACCGAGGTTGTAGAGACCATGATAAATACTAGAGCACCATCCACAAGAAAACTGCATGCGTTCAAGTGACAACTTTTTGTATCATGGTGTAAGGAATTTCAGTTATACCCTGTAAACTGCACAGTAGCAACAGTCCTGGAGTTCTTACAGGAATGTTTCTCAGTAGGGTTGGCTCATTCTACAATTAGTCGCCGCCTCGAAGCATTTATCTAAAGAGGCACATTTACAGGATGTATGTGCTGTGACAGGGTGTTCTATGCCGCACACATTCATTCGGTATTACAGTTTGGACATGGATTCCATCCTGGGCTCAAGGGTCTTGCAGTGACCCTCAGGCAGACCTTTTTGGAAAGACCATATCCACAATATGATGGAGTGGCTATACTCATTCCCACAGCATAAAGCTCACACAACGTTGAAAAGGAATGTCTGGGTCACGCATGTAATACTGTTCACTGAAAAGGGAATGAGACGTTGCACAGCTTTGTCATACTTCGCTATGCTTGTAAATTGTGTCTTCACTTCAGGCAAAGAGAAGCTACTGATGTGCTTTACAGGCACCGTTTATAGTCACACAAAGCGCAAAGTACCACGTCACCTGCCTACACCAAGCCTATAAATTGCTTATAAATTGCTGTGATTTTACACAGATTCAGATACCGGTTGTGTGCGAAGGCACTCCCACAGTGTGAATCTCATGCAACATCTCGTTCCCTTCCTAGGGAACAGGTTTACATGCTTAACCCAGATGTTTTGCAAAACTCATTACAAATAAGGTATAGTTTACGTGTGCTATCAAAATGTATTCATGTGCTCTGGGTTAAATTATTCACAAGGTGAATACAAGAAACCTGCATTTTTTTCATTTGTGCCCCTCATGCATTTTGTAATTTGTGCTTCCATGCATGAACAAAAAGAAACACACTGCAAGCCCCTTATTTATGTTGTGTTCAACCTTCACATTTAAGGGGGAAAAATGGCAGAAAAGTTTATTAAAGATAAAAGGTCTGTCTATGTTGCATTCATTAGATTTTTTTGGTTTTTGATAAAAATATTCATGGTTTTCTTGGCACCCAGTATAATAAGAAATTAATTCACAATACCCAATATTGAGTCCTTTTTATTGTTTCTACTTGCTTCACAATACAAAGTTTAGAAATAAAATTTTCATGAAATAAAATATGAAAAAACAAAATGCCCACTGCAGTCCATTTTAGAACAGTAGTTCAGTTCAAGACACAGAGTTTCTTGGAAGTACAGGTAGTCTTATCTACAGGCTATTCTCTGGAACCGTATTATGTTTTCACAAAAGAGCTGATTAAAATAGGATCCACATATGAAGAAATACATTTTGAATAAAATATCCAGGGAAATCCAGATGAAAAGAAAAGGTAATCCAGGAAATCCTGTAGATACTTCAGCCTATTATAGGAACGCTGGGTGTGAGGCAGGAATACACCCTTGATGGGAAATCAGTCCATCACAAGCCACAAAGCACATACATTCATACACAATTTATCTCAGTCAACCCAACTACTGGCTGTTTTGGGAGCTATGGAGTGACAACACTACCTGGTACACTACCATTTTGCTCTCAAACGAAAAACAAATGAACACAATGAACATGGCTCAGAAAAGTTAATTAATCTGATTTTTAAATGAGGTGCAAGAAATAGGAAATTGATGGCCACTGTCAATGTGAGATGTGCTTTGGGACAACCTCTGAATTTTTCTCTGTAAATCACTTGGTTTTAATGGGGTAACATGGATGGAAGACAAGTTGGCAGGGTTCGGTAATAATTCTGCAAAAAAAGTGCAGTTATATCATCTGGCTCATAGCAGTTGAGTCTTTAAACATGTTGGAAATCTGTAGCTTGAGGAATTAATCAAAGAAAAAGAAGCTGTTAGTATGCTTAGGGTTGAGTGAAGTTAATTTATCAGCTCAGCAGCAACACAGAATTCAAGGTTGCCTTAGTCGACCATTCCTAACAGGAGAAGTTACAACTGTGGTAAAATAATTGGTGAAGGCCTTCTGAAATATCTTTATTCAGTAGCCAGTGTGGCACTGTTAAACTACTGAATTCTCCCTACTCATATGAAGGTGGATGTTGTGCTCTTCTGGGATGCCTGCAATGAATGCCCCACACTGCTGTCTGCTCTGATAGACCTCTGAGTAGAGAAGAACCTGACAGAAATGATGGTTGTCAAGCAGCTGGGCATCCTGTCCAAGTCTGTCAAGTTTTTTTGTGTGTGTAAATACGCTGATTTTAAAAAACTGATAACTCAGTTTTTGATTAGACTAATGGAAAATGTATTAAATGGGAAGCCCTTTATATCACAACTTAGTAAGTGGTAAATACTTTGCTAATGTAGCTGCAAAAGCATTAGAAGGTTTAAAGGTATGGGCATTGGAGGTCTGGCATTTGATAGAAAAATGGTCATTCATTGAATTAGACTACATAAGAAGTATAAAAATAAAGAGATGGTTGTTATAGATTTGTTTATTTTTCAGCAAGTGCAATAGTATTGGAAGCTGCTCAACTGCACCATGTGTGTCTTTCTGTAAGAATATATGGAAAGAGTAAATGGGTGTTTAAGAGTTATACTGGTCTATAGGAAGGTATTTTGGTGAAAGCCATGTATTGTTATAGAGCAGTCTGAAATGCAGAAGCATTTGTTTTGGTTTTAATGGTTTGAAAACATGCAGGCGTAAATACTTTATATAAGACCTGTAGAGACATCTGTTCAAAAATGTTTAAATTAGACTCCGAAGTGTAGCAACAGAAAAGTGTTTGCCTTATTGTCGTCTCTGGCCTGGTTGGGATTCAAACTCATAAGCAAAATTGGATGTGCAGATAGGGCTTTCTTCTGAGTGTGTTAGGCCGCCATGCAAAGCAACATGAGCAGCAGTTCTAAAAAAAAAAAAAAAGTGGTTGGCTGGCTTCAAATGTCAAGCACGTGTTAGCCTTCACCCTCCCTGTTTGGTAGCTGTCATGATAGGGGAAAGCTGGCTGGTGGGTGGGAATTAGCAGGTTACAAAATTGGGTGGGGTAGGGTAGATGTTCAAGTTGCAGGATTGCTGAGTTTAGTGTTCTTGAGCATGACGACATTTATACTGGCTTATCTTTGAAAAAATCCAGTATTAATATCTGTGGTATAATAATAATAATAATAATAATAATAATAATAATAATAATAATAATAATAATAAACGCACTGTGAAGAATAAACTGAAGAATAAAAGTAAGTTTTCAACTGTATTCATAAAGCCAATTATATATATATACACACAATAATCTCCCAATCCTCTCTCTCCCATATGCCTGGGCGTTATGGCCAAAATATTATCACAATATTTTTTATTCATATTATTCAATACCGATATTTATCAAGATATACATTCATTTGTACATTGCACATTTTTTGCAATTTCCAAGTTGCCAGCCATAGTACTTGGAAAACAAAGAAAGATAAATCCTAAAGAGTCAGGATAGTCTCTTCAAAACGGCATTCTGGGCCCAGAGACAGTCTAGGCACTGGGGTTTGAAGTGTACTCAAAGGTTAAAATATTTTATAGAGTTCATCAATCGAGTGCAGTTGGACATGAATATTAAAAGATAAGACCACCATTTTAAAGCTTAATGAGAGCAATCTAGTATTTGAATATGTTTTCAGATATATTTAGATTCAGATACCCAGAGTGGGGGCAAAGGAGGCCTTGTGGCTGAGGAATGATACTGTATTGAGGTTCAGGGGAGAGAAAATTTAGCAAAGCTTGAGTGGACCATTTATATATTTTCCTTAAAGTAAGAAAAACAACTATCTATTGCTATAGTAATTTTACTTGTCTTCCTTGTCATCCATGACATCTCTGAATAATCTTCACACAATTTGAATGAATAATCTCTTTGTTTATTATGAAAGACTTGTAACTGTCACGCGAAGCAACTGCACTACACCATACCACATGCACCTACCATTTTGTAAGCACCAGTGTATAGTGTTGTGTTGTAACCACTCGCACTTTACACACTACATTCAACCCAGATTAATAATACACAATCCACTGTACTAGTAAGTTTTAGCTAGGTCAACTGTACTGAACTAGCTGTAGGCTCAATCCTTGATGGCCTTCCTGCTGGCTGTGGGCGCCTGTGGCCTTCTGCTGGCTGTGGACTCCTGGCCTTCCTGCTGGCTGGGGGCTCGTGGCTGTGGACTCTTCCTGCTCGGCTGTGGACTGGCTTCCTGCCTTGCGTGGACGTTCGGCTCTCTCGGCTGTGGACGTCGCCTTCCTGCTCGCTGTGGACGCTCGGCCTTCCTGCTCGGTTGGGCGTCTGCTTCTGCTGTTGGGCGTCCTCGGCCTTCCTGCCTTGGACTCGCTCGCCCCTGCGGTTGCTCGCTACCCCTCACCTTCCTGTACGGAAGGAGAACTCTGCGAAAAATGAAAATGATTCGAGGCGGGACGGAGGGCCCATTGAATGTCAGTAAAACCAAGCCATCAGACTCACTACACCACCTGACCACATGCACCTACTCACGTTTGTTAATTAGCACCATTGTGTATTTATAGTTTGTTGCACTTGTCTGGTCTTTCTTGTTATAGACTCACGTCACTTCTGTCTCGTGTTTTTTTTGATAGTGTTAAGTTGTCTAGTTTTTGTGTGTTATTATTTTAAAATATTTAAAAATCTGCGATTGCTTCGGCCTCCATTCGCCAAACGTGACAGTAACATGCTATTAATAAAGCTAAAATTAGAAGGGAGAGAAGTTATCGTATAAAAGCACTCTGGAACCACATAAACTTTTTCACCATATCATGTCCACTCACGTGTGGAGAAAATAGGCATCACGGGCTTATATGCAACCTGAGGGGAACTCTGACCAATCACTTGCTCGCGGGAGAACCACTAAATGTGTTTCACTTGATAAGATGTAATAAACGAGAAGGTGGTGCAACCACAAATTCGGTCTGTCTGGTGCATGATGACAGGTGAAGGGTTCTGCTAATGTTCGTCTAAAGGTAGAATATAGGCTAAATATCAATAATTACTCGAAAGGTTATTATTGATATTGTGGATTTTTTATCACGATAAATATCAAGATCGTTTTATCTCCCAGCCCTACTCTCTCACCACCAAATTTAAGTGAAATATACATTAACATAATTACATAAATTAATTATTTATTATGAAATATTATTAATTATCCAATTTACACACTTATTAACTGTAGATTTCCCCAGGCCAAATTTGGAGAGGAGAGAGGTGTAAATCAGTGGCAAGGTCCCCCACGTATCATGCAGGCCCTGGAGAGCATAAGTACTCTGTTCCTGTGTTTGTTTTCTGTCCACAGGGAGAGCTGAGGGTTGACAGCACCAGGAGTGTATGTTTTCATCTAGTAGGCACTCATATCATGAGGCAGAACAGCAAGCTCATGTTGTCTTGCTGCAGGATAGGACTGGACAGCTCACTTTGTGATACTGTTTTTTATTATTATTATTATTATATCTGCTATAAACAAAACGAAATAGATCTTTGGAGGGAGTAGTTTTAAACTGAAGCACTTGTTTTTGACGGGGAGAAATAATGGAGTGTTTTACCAAACACATTTTTAAATTAAAAAAAATGTGCAAACAAAATTAAAGCAAACAACTCAAGGTGATATCAATATCACAATCTCAAAGGATTGATGTAGATTTAATCCAAAATTTGCATTTAATACAATACATACATATAATCCAATTTTCTGCTCATAAATACTAAATACTACCAACTGTTAACTTAATGCATTTAATAATTTCCAAACAAGTGCAAGTCTAAAAGCAAGACAAGCCTGTTAAATATGTAAAACACTTGCCATCAATTGCATCCCATCACTCTGAGATTATTAACTAAGAGCTAGAATGATGAGGATAAATAAAAATGTAATCAATAATAATTTATCCAAATGTTTTGAGTATTTGGTGTCCAAAATCTACATCATAAATACTAAATTATTAAAATTTTTTGGATTTAATGGTCTAGAAATATATGAAGGATGTACCTACTTTATATTAGTATGCAAATCTGTAGAGACATCTGTTCAAGGATGTTTAAATTCATATGACAATGTGAATTAATTGTTTCTCTTCTGATGTGATGTGACTGTTTACAATAATAAAAATACATACATTTTGCATTTGGGCTTGTGTCGTGACAAAAATCCTACCAGACTGCTCAGTTACTGCTTTCTGTGTGTTACACTGTAACAGTACACTTTCTCTGCAAGGAACACCTAGAGTCAGAACCTTTAGCTGGACTAAATGAAGAGTAGCACAGGCCTAATAGCAGCACTTTCTCTGCTCCACAGAAACACACATTGCTCTGATCTTCTCCCAGATGCACTGTAATGCTGCTGGGCCATGATAATGCTAATGAGTGGGGAACAGGCTGTGATATCTGAGGTTTGCACCTCCAGTGTAACCATCTCTGATGCTTTTCTGTCCCAATACATTTTTGAGATTAAAAAATATATATTCCAATAGGATCTATCCATCCATCCATCCATCTTCTACTGCTTATTCCTTTTCTGGGTCATGGGGAACCTGGAGCCTATCCCAGGAAGCATCGGGCACAAGGCGGTGTACACCCTGGACAAGGTGCCAGTCCACCGCAGGGCACATACACTATGGACACTTTAGACATGCCAATCAGCCAAATGTCTTTGGACTGGGGGAGGAAACCGGAGTACCCAAAGCACAGGAGAACAAACTCCACACACACATGGCCCCGGCGGGACTCGAACCCCGGACCCTGGAGGTGTGAGGCGAACGTGCTAAAAAGATGTTTGGATTTGTTTTAATAAAATTCATTCATTTATTGCTCATGTGAGTCACAACTGGCAAGAGAGAGCCTAAACTAACTAATCATGCAACTGTCTGTATTGTGTTATGTCAAAAGCAGGACTCCAGACAAAAATATCTATTAAGGAGCCATTGGCTCCAATAAGAAAAAAAACAGATGCCAAATGATTTTTTAAGAACTTAAAATTTTTAAATCACTTACTATCAGTCATCCTGTCATGTGTCATGACAGGATGACACATCAGCAAATTTAACATTTATCCACCTAAAATTTATCCAAGTTCTCTTAAAGTGGGAACTGAATGTCATTTAGTTCACATATACAAGACACTGCTTGTGCTAACTATGTTTTTTGTGGAGTATTCACAGTTTCTTTCTTGAAATGGTTCGTTACGGTAATGAAATCATATTTCTTCTGCTCGCTTTGGAACAAATGTCACAAAACATTTTAAACATTTTATTTGTGCGATGATCATACCTGAGCCATGCAAACTCTTGAATCCAAGAAGGCTTTCTGCACTTTTACCTGGGCATTCATTTATTAGCATGGAAAGATGATCCTCGGTGTCTCTTGTCATTTTCTATCCCTCTCATGCTGGCACAACTGGAGCCTGCTTTTTTATTAGCAGGTGTGCCATCAGCATTGGTGCTTGACAGAGATGAGGATTGTTTGAAAAAGTCTGATATTTTCGTTTTGACATGTCTTTCTGACGCGGAACGCTGATCTTCACTTTCCCCGTGCGTATTTTGGCACTCTGGATGAATTTTAACAATTTTTTTCCCCCCAATGAAACTTTCAAGCGCAGCATCTCATTTTATTACGTTAACACAACAAATTATGTGAAAGGCTACTCAGAACACATAATTAAAAAGATATTACATGCAATTTTTAAATCAAAAAATTTCATTTCTTTGGTTTTAAATGAAAAATTTTTGATCCTGATAGTATTCCCATAATTTACTAAATGTACCTGTAATCTGATTTCTTTGTTTTATGACGTAACTGTAACGGATTACAGTTACCCGTTTTGTATCCTGATTACATAACTTCATTACATGTATTCCATTACTCCCCAAACCTGCTTAGTTATTTAAGTTATTTAACTTAGAATCAATAAACTCTTGTCAAAAATTAGTTACCAGAATAAATTGGTAAATTGACAGTAAAATAAATATTTTTTTATAATATATAAAAGTTATAAAGTTTATAATTTATGTATAAACTTTATGTTTAAGCATGTCCTGGGTATAAAAAAAATCCTATTCACAGTGATGCTAAACAAAAATATACATGTTAAAATATAAATTTATTCTTAAAAATATAGATTCTTGAATAGTTCTTTACAGCACAACCTTCTTCTTGTCAACAATAATTTTTCATTGTATATGGTTCTTGAGTTGAGCTATATGGGTTGTTGGAGATTTAAGAAGTTCTTTATGTTTCATTATAGTTTCTTCAGCACAGTGTACTGGTTCCTCAAGGTATCATCCCTTAACAGGTTCTTTGTGGGACTGGAAAATTTATCCTGGCATCACTCATAAGAACCTTACTTTGGTTCCTTAAAGCACTAACTAAGGGTTTTTAGAGAACTTGTAATAACATGGTTCCTGGGTTCTTTAAAGCATCAGTAAATAGATGGCTCTCTAAAAAATTTGAGAGTAAAAGGTTCTTTGCGCAACTTAAAAGGGTTTTCCTTTGGCATTAGGCTGAAAAACTTTTGTTCTAATTGGGAACCTTGATTTTTAAGGTCAATTATGTATTAAGTTATCCTTATACAGTAGTTAATATTCATGTTTTTAACTTCAGGGAGCACTTATTATGAACAGGGTCACAGTGGATCCCGGGAAGGCTGAGTATGAGGCGGGAATAGACCCCGGATGGGATGCCAATCATATCTAATCCCACTTTAGACTAGTCATCCACCTACTGGCATGTTTTTGGGAGGTGGAAGGAAACCAGCAAACTCCTGTGGAAACCCACATGGAAAAATGGAAAACAACCACAATGATAAAAAACAACCAATTGAATTTAAATAATAACTTAATTCAAATACAAATATAGGTTCCATGTATGTTACATAAGTAAATTTGTTTGAAAACATGATTTCATCATTTATTTTTGAAGCCCTGAATGAAATCAGACTCCATGCTCTCTTGAGCTGTGGATCGAAACCAGGCTACTGGCATTTGGCAACATCCACATAACAGCTGCATTATTCTACTCTATGCGTTTGGGCCCTGTTAATTTAATACTAAATTAACATACCCCCATCAGTCCTCTTGAGATTTCATAACATGATTGTTTATGTTAATACTGTGTGAATTGATCATGCCGAACGTACATAATTTAATCTAGTAATTAGATACTTGTTCAAATTAAGTTCAGTATAAGCAATGAAATCACATTTTGAGGAGAAATGTATTATATATAACTATAATTTAATGTGTTCTCTTAAAACTGACTGAAAACATTTTTTAGTGCAGGACCCTGGAGCTGTGAGGCAGCACTAGCTGTACTAGCTGCATTACCATGCCACCTTATCTTAATTTTATTTAATAATTTTTACTGTAATTGTGACGACAGAAGATTAATATTAGATTTACAAAGCTCATGGAGAAATGACCTAAAGATAATGTGATTTAATGTGGCCTTAACACGACCTTAATACCTTCCTTATTGTAATTAGAATAACAGCCACCAGCTTGGTGTATTGCATTGTATCAGTATGCTCTCTAAAATGTTTCTTAGCTCGAATGAGCAGGGAGGGGTGATGGTACAAACTGTATTCATCATGATGTAGGGTCAGTGGCCATTTTTAAACAAATGAGGCAGAACAAGAGCCCAGTTCCCTCCAACAACTGTTACATTCAAGGCAGCTCTGTTTGAATCATAACAAACACACACACACGAACATACACACGCGCACACGCGCACTCACACACACACACACACACCACAGATCTCTTTACATCTTTAAAGTTGAGTCAAATCCATTAGCTCTTAATCATATTGCTTTGGTATTTTTTAAACAACTACTTTTAAAATTGAAAGAGGCACTATGATTAATCTTTATTTACACACTTTATTTACACAAAACACAAATTGAGGAACAGAGCCATGTGTGTCTAGTTTAAACACAAAATTAAATCAAACAAATTACCTTAAGAACATTACATTTTAAACAAACAAATGAATGAAATATGTACATAATTTAAAAATTATTGCCAGTTCTGTCAAAAGGAAATGAAATATCCATCATCTCCCATCACTCAAGTCTCTGACAAATAAAACTAGCCACATTATTAATGAGTTCTTAGCAACTGCCTCGGCTCACTACTGTATTAGGCTTGCATTCTACTTTATTCCAGGAAGATGGAGATCTATATCTATGAAGGATCTTACCAAGGCCAGAATTTACTTTAGAAGTCTGTAGAAGAAATCATTTGTGAGACTCTGTTCCAAACTTTCCACTATGGCCAAGACCAAGGAGCTCTCCAAGGATGTCGGGGACAAGATTGTAGACCTACACAAGTCTGGATTGGGCTACAAGACCATTGCCAAGCAGCTTGGTGAGAAGGTGACAACAGTTGGTGCGATTAATCGCAAATGGAAGAAACACAAAAGAACTGTCAATCTCCCTCAGCCTGGGGCTCCATGCAAGATCTCACCTCGTGGAGTTGCAATGATCATGAGAACAGGGAGGAATCAGCCCAGAACTACACGGGAGGATCTTGTCAATGATCTCAAGGCAGCTGAGACCATAGTCACCAAGAAAACAATTGGTAACACACTACGCCGTGAAGGACTGAAAGCGCCCGCAAGGTCCCCTGCTTAAGAAAGCACATACAGTATACATGCCCGTCTGAAGTTTGCCAATGAACATCTGAATGATTCAGAGGACAACTGGGTGAAAGTGTTGTGGTCAGATGAGAACAAAATGGATCTCTTCGGCATCAACTCAACTTGCCGTGTTTGGAGGAGGAGGAAAGCTGCCTATGACCCCAAGAACACCATCCCCACCATCAAACATGGAGGTGGAAACATTATGCTTTGGGGGTGTTTTTCTGCTAAGGGGACAGGACAACTTCACCGCATAAAAGGGACGATGGACGGGACCATGTACCGTCAAATCTTGGGTGAGAACCTACTTCCCTCAGCCAGGGCATTGAAAATGGGTCGTGGATGGGTATTCCAGCATGACAATGACCCAAAACACACGGCCAAGGCAACAAAGGAGTGGCTCAAGAAGAAGCACATTAAGGTCCTGGAGTGGTCTAGCCAGTCTCCAGACCTTAATCCCATAGAAAATCTGTGGAGGGAGCTGAAGGTTCGAGTTGCCAAACGTCAGCCTCAAAACCTTAATGACTTGGAGAAGATCTGCAAAGAGGAGTGGGACAAAATCCCTCCGGAAATGTGTGCAAACCTGGTGGCCAACTACAAGAAACGTCTGACCTCTGTGATTGCCAACAAGGGTTTTGCCACCAAGTACTAAGTCATGTTTGGCAGAGGGGTCAAATACATGTTTCCTATTTAAAATGCAAATCAATTTATAACATTTTTGACATGCGTTTTTCTGGATATTTTTGTTGTTATTCTGTCTCTCACTGTTCAAATAAATCTACCATTAAAATTATAGACCGATCATTTCTTTGTCAGTGGGCAAACATACAAAATCAGCAGGGGATCAAATGCTTTTTTCCCTCACTGTAGATACTTCACCTAGATGTTAAGCAACACAGTATCAACATAGGATAAAATTTTGTCAACTCTACACTACCTCCCCATCACAGAAAGAATGCAGTTATGCAGTACAGATTAACTGAGATCAATGGACAAAAACAAGCCAAAATGTGACATGGGAGTGTATAAGGTGCAGTGTCATGTTGTTCTACGTGTTTATTGAGTCTGGTGTAAGTTGGACTTTAATCATTCATTCATTTCAGTAACTGCTTTATCCTGGCTAGGGTTTCTGTAATTGAATTACTTATTTATTTATAATTTGTACCAACTAAATTCATTAGAAAATATCACATAGGTACAGGCAGGTACAAACAAGAGGGCAGGAACAGGATTAATTAATTAGATAGATAGACAGAAAGACACACATGCAGGCAGACAGAAAGAAATAAAGGAAGAAAGTCCTGTACATACCTCTACTTTTGGTCAACAGTGTCAAACTCGCATTATGTCTGGGCCATAAAACACCTGATCGTGTAAATGCATAAGTTACAATAGATAACTTTTCATTTTATTTTAAATAACACAACACTTAAACTACCTGTAATTGCAAATAAAATAACTAGCAATCAATTGTCATTAGCACATGCAACTGTAATCCTAACTGCGCAAAAGTCTTATGCACCCTGTTTTTTTTAGTACAATCTTTGTAATACATTTTTATTTTATGAATTCTACATTATCGAGTCAGTACAAAAACATTTAACATTTCCAGACATTAGTTTTCCAGCACAAAATCTAATTTTACAGAAAAATGTTTGTATGTCAGTAAAGAAGGCAGCATATTAAGTGGTAAGAGACACTTTTCAGACAAAAAACATAATGATGACTGCTGGATGTTGCTGCAAAAATAAGAAGCAAGTGCTTTAAATTTAAAGTCTCCATAAGAACCGGTTCTGCAAGATGCTCAGTAAAACGTACCTTATAAAACTGCACTAATTCTACCTGAGACTACTTTTTTTTTTTTAAAGCAAAGGTTCGTCTCACCAAATATTGCCTTCGTTTCATTTATTTCTGTTTACTGCTCTTTATAGAATTTTTTTAATGGAGAAACATTTCATTTCAGTAATTTTGAAGGCATCTTTGCTAAGGCTTTTGACCAGTACAGTATATTGCTCAAATAAATATAGTTTGCTCTGTTTAATGTGCGGTGTTTGAATCATAACTTAAATTCATTCAGTAACAAAGAATTGTTCTGCAATGGCCTGTCTTACAGCCCTGGCCTCTGATTGTTCCATGGTGACAAGATGCACCAAATCAGGGATTCTTTTCTTGGTAATTGTGGGTATGCTGTGCAGAACTGTTATGTCACATGCTTTGGCTAGGTCTACACTTGACAGTCTTAAACAATTGAAGTTTGACTTGAAAGAGGTCATTTCCATCCTGACCCTAGAAGTGCTTAAATAGCCTCTGAGGTATAGGCAGTGGTTCTGGATATGGAGTTGTCAAGTACTTCTTGCAGGTGTACCCTCTGTCTCCAAGCAGCCTGTTAAATTGATCTACAATGCAGAATGGACAGGAACATTTTAACGGTAAAATAGTGTGGACTCCCTGAGAATATGATTTATGAACTGACCCTGGCCATTTTGCCTTGCTATTAATCAGGAACTGATTACAGTCATGTAAACTCAGGATAAAATGCCTTAAAGGGTTCTATATTCTTGTTCTGTTAAAGCCCAATTTGTTACTAGTAGATATTTTAGGAAGTGTGTAAATTTATGATGCTATGCACTGACTTCGTTTTCATCCAAATTCACGCACTCACAGGATGCTCTAATAGTGATGTGTGTGCAGTCTAATGCAGTGATTACTCCTATTAGGCTACAGACAGATTATAAAAACATACACCAAACAGCCATAACATTAAAACTACCTGTTTAATATTGTGTAGGTCTCCCTTGTGCCACCAACACAGCTCTGACTCATTGAGGCATGGACTCCACAAGACCTCTGAAGGTGTGCTGTGGTATCTGGCACCAAGTCATTATCAGCAGATCCTATAAGTTTAAGTCCTGTAAGTTGTGAGGTGGGACCTCCATAGATCAGACTTGTTTGTCCAGCACATCATAAAGATGTTCAATCAAATTGCGATCTGGGAAATTTGGAGGCCATATCAACACTTTGAACTCTTTGTCATGTTCCTCAAACCATTCCTGAACAATTTTTGCAGTGTCGCAGGGTGCATAATCCTTCTGAAAGAGAACACTGCCATTAGGGAATACCGTTGCCACGAAGGGATGTACTTGGTCTGCAACAATGTTATGGTAGGTGGTATGTGTTAAAGTAACATGAATGCTAGGATCCAAAGTTTCCCAGCTGAACATTGCCCAGAGCATCACACTGCCTCTGCCAGCTTCCCTTCTTCCCATAGCACATCCTGGAGCCATCTCCTTACCAGGTAAGTGACACACACGCACCTGATTAGATGATGTAAAATAAAATGTGATTTATCAGACCAGTGTACCTTCTTCTATTGCTCCTTGGACCAGTTCTGATGCTTGCATGCCTTTGTAGGCACTTTTAGTCATGGACAGTGGTTGTCAGCATGGGCACTTTGACTGGTCTGCGGCTATGCAGCCTTATACGCAAAAAGCGGCAATGCACCGTGTGTTCTGACACCTTTCAATCAAAGTCAGCATGATCTTTTTTCAACAAAAAGTACTACAGTAGCTCTTATGTGGGATCAGCCCAGATAGACTAGCCTTCACTCCCCACACACATCAATGAGCCATATAACTAATGTGCTGTGATTCCTATACCTTTAAAACAATTTGGATGTCAAACTCAATACCTGGACACTAAAGCTGAATGTCTGCATTTTAAGATCATATTATTTAATTCACTGTAGTACACAGCTAAAATAACAATGACTTCATCAATATCCAAACTTTTATGGACCCAACTGCATGTCAAGTATGTTCATCTATCTTCTGCTTAGTCTCCCATCTGTCTTGTCTTTATGCTCCATCAACTTTTCTCTCTTTTTTGCTGTGAATTCTAGTTAGTGTGAAAATATTGAGTAGCAGAGGTGCTATGGGCCATTTCAACATGATGTTTTGAAAGTATGTGCACACCAAATGAAACGAGGCAGTGGGCTGTATTCAGCTGGCGACCCTTGAGGTTGACGCATGTGCTCTGGAGACCAGACTTTTCTGAAAGTTGTTGAAATCGATACTCTACTTAAATGTAAGTTAATACTACATTTTCACATATTTGAGAAGCATTTACACTTTTGTTTGGACTATAAAATAACTTGCATTTTACTGTGTAATTTATGGATTTGTTTTATTTATTAGAAAAACAAATATTTAGTTGTCATTCATGAGATCTGAGAAACTGGCTCAAGCATGCATTTCCTCGTAGTTTTGTGGTTTGGCTTTATGTAGAAAATATTGCTAAAGTGGCGTTTACGCTCTTGGTTGAAAGATAAGTTTTCTGTGAATACACACACAGATTTCCAAGTCAGAACTTTAAAGGACTAAACAATCAGTCAAATCTATTATGTACAATAAATAATGCCAAATGATGTTGTATGGGTATATAAATCTGTGAGCTGGATAAAAGTCGATTTTTTTTTCTGTATTGGTTTCATCAAACAAGTAATAAATAAGCCAAATGAGTAGGTGAACAGCAGCAAGCCAGCCATGTGTGTCTGCCAAGCTAAAAGCACAGGAATCTTTTACTGCACCTTTAATCAACATTTGCACTGATGGCATACAGTCTACTTGCTTCCTGCTGGCTCTCTGGTTTCATCTTGGTATTCCGGGTGAGAGTGAAACAAGGCCATAATGTGACATGACAGTGGGAATACAGTACACTGATCCACTGATGGACGGTCTATGCTGTGCCGTCTATCAGCAAACATCCTTTCCACAGCTGACACTCTGTCGAACAATGCACTCTCAACTGCATAAGCACAAACTGACCTGGCAATCAGGTGTGTCTGTGATAAACTTTTTCTGCACGCTCTTTTATATCAGCACATCCATGTGACTGTGTGAGGACAGCTTCCGCATGAAAACCCCTGTTGGATCTGCGCTTGACACCCAAACATAAAATAAACATGGGCTTTAAAATGAAAACGCACCAGTAAAATGTCTGGGATGTCTGGGTTCCCTTATACATGACTAAATAATGAGCAAAGGGAACTGAAAGTGTAAACATACTGCAAATGCACTCACATTCCATAGCAGTTTAACTCCTCATCAGTGTATACGCTCAAAGCACATGTTCATGCGGCTGACTTTATCTAACACACTTCCAGTGGCTCTTGAACCTTTGACCAAGGTCAATTACCCTGAGAGAGACTGTAGTTTCCATTAAGCTACTGTAGATTATGTTATACTGTGTCAAGTATCGCACACCATCAATATAATGTTCAAAATAAGGAAAAATTCCCAGAAGACACATAATAAAATAGCACATTAACTGCATGTTAGGACAAAACAAATTTGGATTTTGAGATGCACCATTTGTGTGTGTATATATATATATATATATATGGAGGGGTGTGGGGGATGATCCTCGCGTTATTGTTTGTGGATTCCAGGATTCCAGTTGAATGAAACGTGACATTAAAGACACACACTATGATCTGTTTGTCTCATTTATGATAAGTTCTTGACTTCTTCAATTAGTTCCTGAGCATATCATGATGTCAACAACATTCTGTTAATAAACAGAATTAGCGTATAATAATAATAATAATAATAATAATAATAATAATAATAATAATAATAATAATAATAATAAAGCGATCAGACGTTCGGTGTTATAGTTCTTTTCTACCCGAACACACGGGGGGGGGGACCAAGAATAAATCCACATGAAGCGGTGTTGATGTGGAGGGATTTGAGCGCGCGCCGGATACCGAAAAACTGTTTGCGTTTTCTCCAAAGCTACAGTTTACACATCAAGCCTTTCAATTCAGGAAACTAACGAATATATGTGGGGGAATTAGTGAAAGAAATGACTTACCATTTTCTCGAGGAAACCCCGGGTCAAAACCATGGCACGGCTCTAACCCCTCATGTGAGGAAGCACATCCTCGCATCTGAATACGCTCGTACACACGGAAATGGACAAGTTCTCGGTTTACCGATAACTCGCGCGGTGTCAGCCGAACACAAGTGACAAATGAACATACAAGCCAAAATAATAATAATAATAATAAAAAACTAATAGTTTTTCCACAAAGAGCTTTTCCAGTCAGGCGACGGTGTTGTAGAGAGGGAAACTGAGAGAAGTGAGCGCCTCTTGGCGTACGCGAGAGCCCGCGAGATGCACAGTGGCTGAACTGTGTCGGCGCGCGCTCGCCCGTCTCCACGGCGTGAAAGTAAGCTGGCCTGTCGAGTCCCCTCCTCTCTATGATCTCCACTGTCCACATGGCGTGTCACAATATCGCGCATAACCACAGACACCACTTTGGTTTTGCATGCATGAGGCACATCATCTTACGCGTTTTTGTGCAAGCCGTGTCTTTTCAATGCACATCCGCTTCCTGCCACTTTCATTCCACTTTGTTTTACTGTCGGTTTAGGAGCACGACATTAATACACAGCAAGACTGGAACAGACTACACTCATGTCTCCAAACATTTATTATATCATATTATATGCAGCACAACAGCGGGTACTTTTTATACTCCTTATTCACAGATCTTCTACTGTCACTCAGCCTTACTATTTTCTTCTTAACTTTACATTAGAGATTTTTACAGCTTCAACACACAGAGATCAGATGAGCACACACTTCTTATTCACAGATCTTCTGCTGTTGCACAGCCTTACTGCTTTCGTCTTCACTCTACATTAGGTAGATCTCTGTAAATCATGTTGAATTTTTTATATCCTCATTTACTCACAAACCAGGTAACATATTTCAGAGGAAGTCCTAACAGTTCCCTGTCTGCCAAGGCCTTTCAGTTGAAATATATGTGTTTGATCATGGAAGAGGAGCTTTGGAGTGTCACTAATTTGGTGAATAACAAGAGAAGTGGTCAAATTGCTTTAAGTGGTGAAATACTTTCATTTCCCTCTCAAAAATTTGTCAGTAGAGTGGTGCATGATAATAATAAAAAATCTATTGAACATTTCTGCTGAACACTTCTGATTAACATTTCTACAGAACATTTCTACAATTTTTTCTAAACATTTCTAATGACCAGTTCTGCTACACATTTTTGCTATACATTTCTAATGAACATTTCTAAAGTTTAATTTTTATTGAACATTTCTACATTTCTACGTTTCTTTTTTATTAAAAATTTTTGCTGACCTTCTGATGAACATTTCTGTTGAACTGCTAAGCCTATCTTAGCAGTTCAAAAAAGCTTTTTGTTCTCTATTTCTTATGGCATTAGTGACCCGATGACAAAAACAGGAAGACATTATCTGTCAACTTTTTATGGTCATACACTAAACGTAATTTGCAACTGTAAATAAAGCTGATATTACATTTGAAATCTTGGTTCTCCACGCCCAGGTTTATGGCAGTAAACGTTCAATAGTCACCAGACAAAAAGCAATAGAACTAAAGGCACCTCATGCCCAGCCAGACTATTTCCATTCGTTTTAGGAGGAACACATTCTTCATTAAAGGAGGCATAAGTATACTCTAGAGCTGATTTAGCAGTAGCAATTATAGACTAAATGGTCCATTAAGCCCCTGAAACACTAGTGCTTTTACTTAAATATTTTCTTCCTTCAGGACAATGGTATGCTCTTCATCCGAGCACTGCTGCACACAGCTTAACGTTCTGCTTTTCTGCATATCATTTTATGAGTTGCCCTTGTCTCATGCACACTGACTGCTGTCTGACACTGAGACCTGTCTCTGACACCTACCAGGCAAATCATTACCAATCAGTTGGCAGGGTGGCTTTGGCTTCCGCCACCCTGTCTCCAGCCATCATGAAATCTGAAATAGTGCTTTCACTTCAGCATTGTTATTTCTGACAACAAGGATGGGTATACATATACTGTTGATCTGAAGATCTTATAAAGTCGCATAATGTCTTCTTTTTTGGCATATCATACCACATTTTGCTCTTGTCTTGTGTGCACCCAGAGCCAAAATGCAGTACTGGTGATAGCGAAAATGTCCATCAACAGTCAGGTTGCAGTGTGCAGAATGTAACATGCTCTCCATTCCTCTGTCTTTGGCCATGTGTAAATTGGAAGGTGTTTTTTTTTGCAACAAATAGAAAACACTGCAAAACAGTAGACGTGGATGATCGCCAGGAACATCGCACTCCTCCGGATGCGTGACAGTTACGCCATCATTCTGAATGGTAAAGACTTTTGATTAGGTGCCACAGCTGAAGAAGCCTGTTAGCTTCTCCTCACTGTAATAATGTCTAAGTCTCCACCTACCCTTCCTTCTCCTGACAGTCCAGACTGTTGAACTGATGTAGCCTGCTTCACATTCGTAAGGCCACCTTCACTGTCCCTGTGAAATCTCCCTCCCACTCTACACACTGACATGACAGCAGACTTGAAAATGATCACCCTTGAGACACTCTCCTGACATTCCACAGAGAATATTGCCTCCTTTTGGAAAATAGCCATACTTGTGTATGCACTTATGGCTTGTGGGTGGGTGAGATGTCAACTAAGGTTACTCTTGCATCTTTCATGAATTTTCATGCTTCTATGTTAGAAAGCCATGTGTTTAATTAATGTCATTAATGAGCTCTTAAGGTCGCATCTTGAGAAAAGCAGTGCATGCAATGTGCTATTTGTTGGAAATGCTCTTATGGACAAATGGACTGTAGGTGAGACATTCCATCAAGCAAACCTAATGCATTTTTGACAAGCCTATTTTATCTGGTTGTATCATATTGCCTTAAGATGTGGCCTAAATTAGATTCAGAACCTGTGTCCATCCACTTACTGTGCATCATATGTGCAGAGACAATCCTCGATCACATTAATCTTAACTGTAATGACTGCGGGTGCATGGTGGCTTAGTGGTTAGCACGTTTGCCTCACACCTCCAGGGTTGGGGGTTTGATGTGTGCAGAGTTTGCATGTTCTTTCTGTGCTGCGGTGGTTTCCTCTGTGTACTCCGGTTTCCTCCCCGAGTCCAAAGACATGCATGGTTGGCTGATTGGCATGTCTAAAGTGTCCGTAGTGTATGAATGGGTGTGTGAGTGTGTGTGATTGTGCCCTGTGATGGATTGGCACCCTGCCTTGTGCCCGATGCTCCCTGGGATAGGCTTCAGATTCCCCGTGACCCTGAAAAGGATAAGCAATATAGAGGATGGATGGATGTATTGACTGCCATATTGCAATCATCTGCATCTTTATGCTCTCCGTACAATATTAGATCATTGGACCAGATTATCTGTCAAATCTCTGACTTAAAGACATTAATACTGAGTGGAACCTGCTCTGTCCTGCCTTGAATCATGAAGCTAACCTTGGTCAGGATCTGCATAGTATGTGAGGTCAGGAGGCTCAAATCAACTGATAAATACAATCAGGGGCCTGTGATTTATTAGGACTGAGTTAGTGAACCCCTGGGAAGGAGAGGTCACCGGATTAGGAAAGTAGTTGGTGTGCAGAAAACAGGCCAGGATAAGTGCTGCTGCAGTAGGATGATGTTTCACTCTTTGTTTCCTATCTTTATTATCCACACCTCTTAGTATATAGCTGCCTGGATGCAGAGTGGTGGATCTTAGATCTTAGTCAAATAGATCAAGAGAAATTAGATCTGTATGCTTTAGTCTGCAGTTTGCCAGCTTCAAATTACTCTGTACATAAGGCCTTAGTTTGGTGTTACAAATGTCAATGCATGCATTCAGGAATTAGGTTGGTCAGAACTGCATGGAAGCAGCTCCATCACCTTTGGTTTGTGTGAATGGCAAAACTAGCTGAGTGCCTGTACTGGAATGGATGAATACAATAGATTTCTTTGCAAATAATTACTAATCTTGTGAAATTGTGAAATTGATGGGATAACCCATAGACACACTTTAGCTAAACTAATGTATCTAACTCTTTCCCATGTGCTGATTCATGTTCCATGTGGCTTCAATCCTTTCTATAGTTTAAAAAATATATTTTGAAATAGCTAAATAGCTAGTTAGACTGGTAAAAGGCCAGTCAGTAGTCTGCTTTGCTTAGACGTGAAATTGGCACCACTGAGCTTGAAATAAGAAAAGAATTCAAACAATGTGATTTTCTTAAACTTAATATTCAAATTAAAGTTTAAATTGCAAATTAAACCTATTATGGTTTTTCAAATATTGTTATAGAGCTGTTTGCGAATGTAAAAACATCTGCAAAGTTTGAAAAAATCAAAGCGCACAACAAACCGAGTTATTGACTTCCAAAAGAAGGAACCGATTCTGAACGGCTGAATCGAGTCTTTAGTAATTCCAGACCTACTTCCGGTACAGACTTAAGTAGGTTTGTAACAAAAAGCCTCACCTCTGGTCTTCAGTGGCTTCTCGCAGACAGTTCTTTGACCTTGGATGCATGTAAATCTATTGTATGAGACTTCTTAAACAAAATGAATCACGTTTCAAAACCATAAGAGATGTGCCTTAAGTTATGGTGGTTACTATTTTGATACTATGATGTTGCTAAATGCACTCTAAATGCACTTAACCAAGCTAATTATCTAATGGAATTAAATTAATTTTGCTATTCAAAATAGATTCTCAATTTCATATGGTTAGCAGATGCGTTTTGCTATATAAATGTTTGGCAGAAAATATTCTGAGCAAAGCAGAATAAACAGAAAAGGAATACTGAAAGCCTAATGTCTACCCACCCAATTATGGTTGGTTAAATTAATCCTTCAGGACAGAAATAATTACATACAAAAACAATTGAAATTACATTTCCATGATATTCATGAGAAAACTCTGTATGACACGCAAATTGTACAGTATCACTACCACTGCATGCACCTCCTAAATCCTGAATGTAAAAATGTCCATTGTTAAAAGCACAATACAAATAAAATTTAATTGAATTGAGTTGCAGGCTGTTTTTATATCATGCTGACTAATATATATATATATATATATATATATAAAGTTTTCAACATCATCTGCACCTCGTAACGCTTTTTCCACAAAAAAAATTCCACTTTCACTGACGTAGATTTTTATTTTTTTTTACCAGTTCTGATCATAATTACCAAACATTCATTCATTTTCACAATTGTAACCCTTTAAACGCCGGTTTCTTTGCATAATGCAAACATTAGCAAAGCTCAGTAACCTTCTTTGACTCATATACATGGGGTGGGATTTGCTATTTCCAGTACAATATAATTTCTTTCTTTCAAACCACACACACACACACACACACACACACACAATCTTCAGTACACACATAACAACCACAACTCTGATATCCATACAAACACACCCACACAGTTATAGCTGCATCATATATTCAGTTGGTCTGCTGTGCTACAGCAGAATCAGAAAAAAGGAAAATCTTGTATTTTCTCCAGAGGCTAAACCTGAGAAAATAGTACACATTTCAGAAATGAATTTTTTTAAAAATGTTTTGAAACCTTGTCAATAAAATGAAAGGCTATTAACTCAGAATGCATGATTTTATGCTTAAACACAGGAATTAAATACTGCAGTTTGGGTTTCAGTTGGGACAGATTTGTCCTTAAGATCCTGAGTGTAACTATTTTGTGTAACTAGTTTAAAATAGATTAATGAAAGCGAATGAGGGTGAAATATTAAAATTCCAATAAAAGTATGTTGCAAAATGTATGCTGCTTGTATTAACACAGATAAAAAAAAAAAAATTATATATATATATATATATATATATATATATATATATATATATATATATATATGAAAAAGACAATCATTTCCATAAGGATGCACAAGGGTTAAGCCTTTTAATATAAAACATTATTATACTAAATCATAACATGCAACTTTTTATACAAGTTTGAGATTGGTTTCAAAAGATAAACCAAAAGCACTGCATCCATGGACATTAAAACATCTCATCAGACAGATAGGGGAGAGCAGGGTGAATAGAAACACATTTTTCTATCTTATGAGTAAAAAAACTGTAGTCTAAATCTCCTGACATATGATGGGTACGTTTGCCAAAACCTAACGACTAATAATAAATAAATACAATTTTCATGTTAATATTTGCCTCACACATCCAGGGTTGGGGGTTTGATTCAAGCCACTGCCCTGTGTGTGGAGTTTTCAAGTTCTTACTGTACTGCAGGGGTTTCCTCCAGTTACTCCGGTTTCCTCCCCAGTCCAAAGTCATTGGTATGTCCAAAAGTGTCCGTAGTGTATGAATGGGTGTGTGAATATGTATGTGATTGAATTTATGTATGTGATGGATTGGAACCCCATCCAAGGTGCACCCCACCTTGTGCCCCATGTTCCCTGGTTTAGGGTCCAGGATTCCTGTGATCCTGTAGGATAAGCGGTGTAGAAAATTGATTAATGGATGGATTTTAATACCGGATGATAAAGGTTTAAAGGTGTTCCTATTAAAGTTGTTTCTATTAAAGTAGACAGTGAGTGTATATACAGTCTTTGAGCTTCATCATTGTACCACAAAGACATTTATCAAGGCATTTATCAAGTGGGTGGAATCTTTTTTGTGTTTTGTTAGATAAATAAAACACTATTAAATAAACACTTATATCAGACACCTGATTTTTGACCCTCACGATCTTGAAATTTGCACTATTGTCTATCTAATTAGAATATCTTTTATTGTCTACCATCATTGTCTACTATCAGTCATGCTACTTCTATGTTTTATTGTGTGATTGACAGCATTGTTTATTTTTAAACAAAATTGGTTGTTTTATTCACTGCAAACATAGCACTGTGAATATACAAAGGGGTAAGTATAAGTTTTATGTTATAACTTAAATCTTCATTAAAACAGTGTTATTTGTTACAACCATTAACTATTTAGTAGGCTATCAACTCAAATGTATGCTCATTTATGTTCAAACTAGGCATCAAAAGAGCTTATTGCCAGGCGGTGCAACCGGCCACAGAGCTGTGATTAAGTTGCTATTCTTTCGCAGGCAGGTAGCGGATGCTACATTGCATATGCAGATTGAGTGTCACCACATTAGCTTATTGCTGATTGGAGCAATTAATTGTTACAACTGATCCTACTTACCCTTAAGACAGTTGATAGAAAATATATCAAGGAAGTACAGCTGGATTTCACGTTCATAAAAGACAAAAAAATGTCTGAAATACACAACACTTTGTTTAAAAAGGTGCAAAAGCTCAATTTACACCACTGTACACAGATGTCACACTCAAAGACTCAGATGATATCACATGCTTGATGTCTGACAGTGGGTTTTGCTCATTATATTTTTTCTGAACTTCATTGCTGTGCTGTGGTCTAGCATTTTGACCTTTAAGCTGCACCATACTGATACAAAACAAAGATGAATCATGCCTCTTTTTTTATCAAGCTGATTGGCATCAAAAGGAAAAGACAGAAAACTAATGCCTGTCCACAAAATAAAACATGCATGCATCTCCAAGCCCACCCATGTGCAATAGTTTCCCCCCCCCCTAGCTGCTGGATCCTTATTGATTTCTCTGCTTGTACAACACTTGCCTGTTAGATGTTTAGACTCCCAGTAGACTTGAAGCTAACCTGAAAAATAGGTAGCAGCATTTGACAAATTTAGCAGGTTTATTCCATGGTGTTCTTGGCACAGTCCTTTTCAGCAAAACCACAGCCACAGATGTGGAAGAGTAAATACCATTCATGTCATCTTGTTAATGCCAAGAGAAGAGTTGATCTGCAATTAAAGTAAAAGACATAATGATTCACATAAATGATACCAGAATAGCAATGGTGTATCAGGGTAAAAACAGACACTCTGTATTTAGCTCTTAGGACACCATGGAAACAGGATCGTTTGTTTTTATTACCCTTAAATGAAATGAGGCATTTAAATGAGTTCCTTTTAGCTCTTTTGTTGTTTGTGCTTGTACACAAATAATTGTTTGTAAGGATTCAATCCTTATATTGGAACATAAATCTTTGGCAATGGAATTAATTAATGACAATGGAATTAATGATAGATCCCCGTCAAAGCAGTTCTCAAAATAAATTACCCAGTGCATCCAGTCAGCTGCCTTGCCAACCGTTTCTAACTCTTCATTGCGTTTGACTTCTGTTAAGTAGGCAGGATGAGTCACAGCAACTGAGTGGAAAATAGCGGATTTCATAAATCAAGACCTTTTCTAATATAGCAATGACAATTTTAAAATGCTGAAAGTTTCATATTCATTTATGAGGCTTATACATTCTGCAGTTTAATGACGTTTATGGAACTTACAAGTCATGTACCTGAAATCACACTGTACTAATATTGGGTAGGGATTCCCTTTGCTCTCAAAACAGCCTCAATTGATTCCATTAGACAATGGAAAGATTCTGGTCCATGTTGATATGATTCCATAACTCAATTCCCGCAAATTTTTCAGGTGCACTTTCATGTTGCGAATCACCTGTTCTACCACATCTCAGAGATGTTCTATTGGATTCAGATCCAGTGACTGGAAAGGCCACTGAAGAACACTAGATCTTCAGTAGATAGTAGATCGGTAAATTGAGGCCATGAAGCACATTGTCCGTGTAGCAATGTGGCTCGTTTTCGCAACAACTATGCTACGTGTAGCAATGTGGCTCGGTTGTTTCGTATTATGCCAACTACGCCACCCCGAAAAAATGGGGAAAATAACCAAAATAAAGACACACAAATATGTTGCACTTAGAACAGACAAGAGGCATGGGTTTCCATACAAAAACACATTTTATTTTGAAGTTAAAAAGACTGGTAAAAACCAGCGGTTTAGACATTAATGGCTGTGTGTTGAGTTATTTTGAGGGGACAGCAAATTTACACTGTTACACAAGCTGTACACTCACTACTTTACATTGTAGCAAAGTGTCATTTCTTCAGTGTTGTCACATGAAAAAAGATATAGTCAAATATTTACAAAAATGTGAGGGGCGTACTTACTTTTGTGAGAAACGGTATATGGTACATTTCATGGTGTGAGGGAAACACACCCATGACACCATGAAAGATTTCATATCAGGTGTAGTTAGAGCCAAATGAATCCATATTCTGTCTGATATGCTCTTTACTAGAATGACAGTATTGTCATGAGAAAGAGCTTCCAAGCTCTTTGCGTAAAAGAAGATCCAGACAAACTGGTGAAGGAGTACATGGTCTCTATACTCAAATACTATTCAGATGCTTTGTTCTTCCCCCCCGCACACACACACACACACGCTCATGTGCATACACTCATGCACTCTCTGCCTCTTCCCATCCATCCATGCATCCATCCATCTATCTATCACACAGACAGACAGACAGATAGGTAATCTATCTATTTGTCTGTCTGTGTCTGTCAATTTATCCATCATTCGTTCATTTGTTCTTTTCTTGTGCCTTCCCTATCCCTGTTTATCCCACCCTTTATTTCTCCATGCCCCCTCACTCTTCATTTTTTATAATTCCACTCTTCCTTCCTTCCTTCCTTCATTCCTTCCTTCCTTTCACCCACACACCCTTCCTCTCACTCACCAATCTGTATGCTGATCTTTCTATTCAAATAAACATCCCTCTGTACAATCATTCATCCATCTATGTAGCCAGCATGCCTTTCTTTGTTGCCAGTGGTTTAGACATTAATGGCTGTGTGTAGAGTTATTTTGAGGGGACAGCAAATTTACACTGTTACACAAGCTGTACACTCACTACTTTATATAGTAGCAAAGTGTCATTCCTTCAGTGTTGTCACATGAAAAGATATAATCAAATATTTACAAAAATGTGAGGGGTGTACTCACTTGAGATACTGTATACAAAAGGGGAAAAAAAAAAAACATACCCCAATCAATAAAGAATTAAAGAAAACCGATCTTAGTGACAGTAACCAACACAAAGCAACAGAACAAAATAAAACCAAATCAAAGCACAAACAGGCAGAATCAAGCAACCCCAAAGCAGCAGAAAAGCAGCAACGTGGCTCCGCGAGTGAGGGGGAAGAGCTATGCCGAAATGACCACCTCTCACTCAGCCCGCCTTAACACATGCTAAATCGAGGACCCGTGATCCGATGACATAGTACTCACAATGGCACATACCGAAAATCATGATAGCTTCTTTAATAGTTGTGACGGCAATAGCTTGCGCTCTGACTAGAGCTACGTTAAACTACCATGCTACACAGCTGGGAGCCTTGACGGCACACCGCACGGAGAGTAAGCAGCACATCACTCCTGCACACAGTCTCGGTAGCCCAACGTCACACTAAACAAGAAAATTCCATGGTAAATGGACACCGCTAGCATCCAACAGCTAAACAACAAAGCTAAAAACACATACAGTACCTCTGTAGTCCATAGCAACGAAACCATGACACATTCTGGGAGGCATAAACAACTACTTATATACTATGGTAGGGAGAGAGCCCATTGGCCACGTAGTTAATAAGGGTGACACTTTAACCACAACAAACACCCCACTACATCAGCAACAATACCCAAAAAATCTGTATTCCAACATAACCAGACTCTGAATAAGGAGATCTTATAGTTAATAAGATTTCTAGATAAAACAATACATATAGAGTTAAATCCCTGCTTAAATATTGATGTAGCCTTTGAATATAAGTCACGAATACTATGTGAATAACATGTACACTGGAATGAATTATTTCTATCCTATACTATATTTGGCATAAAATATCAGAATTAACACCAGACTAAAAGGGACTATGCATGAAGGGAAGCTACAATATGGTGTATGCCATGCAAGGAGTATTAATTTACATATCCCATCAGTTAAAATCCTATTTTTCTTGATGTTGGTCTCTTGAAGCAAATGTAGACATGGTGAGTCAGCTGGCAGGTGACCATGGTTACAAGGCCACAGGCTCTAGCAGTGTTTTGAAAGCACTGACGCTTGATCCATCTCAGTGAGACCGTCTTTGGTAAGGCTGCAACTGTTCAGTTACAACAGGTGCCAGAAAGATAGATCTGATTTTTTTTAAGCAAAAAATATTACCCACTATACTCGACACACTCCCTGCAGCTGTGTTATGTGTAAACAAGACAGCACATTATGTGGTAAATATTTATATATATAAAAAAGTTTTAATCAATGCAGCAGAAGTGATCTGAGCACACTGAAGTTGTCTTTCAGAGAATTCATGCAGCTTGGATTTGTCTGTTTTTTTCCCGATATTCCTCGAAAAACTGCACTATTAACAGAAAACATATCTGTACGGAAAAAAATTGGTTCATTGAGAAAGGAAGAGCTGTCTATTAGTGACACTCATTATAATTAATGTTGACAGGTCATTCTTCTTGTTGAAGACCCAACAATGACCATTTTTTAGTAATCACAATGACCTGCCATTACCGGTTTTTAAAAAATGAGATTTGATGTCAGCTAAATGCCTAAAAGAGAGATCATTATATTCCCACAGTAAGGTCTCTTCCCCCCCAGCAATCATAAAAGCCTGCCATTAGAGTTTTTTTATGCTTTTGATGTCAGCTAAATGTCTAAAAGAAATATTAGTGTATTCCCTAGCTTAATTGACAGTGACACTGAAACTTAATTACATTTTGAATCACAGGAAGACATGGATCTATAAAAACACCAGCTGCTCATGAAGACTGTACACCAGTATGCTAATTTTATTAGCTAAAACATTTTGGATAATGTGGATGTGTGTATTATTTTATATGGCATGGGTGGTCACATTTAGCAGATATTTGTTAATTAATTAAAATAATTACAAAATGCAACAACTGTTTCTAGTAGAAGGCTATATCATGCTTGGCCTTTAAAATATCTATTGTGAATTCAAGGCTCAAAATCCCTCAAAGCATCTATATTATATTACTTCAAAAGAGCAAAAGTTATATGTTTCCATGGCCTGAAACACAGCAATATGGTATTGTCAATTTAAGAGGTTTGGTCAGAAAGGCCGCCACAAATGCTTATCTGTGAGATGATCTGGGGGACAAAGTGCTTTGCTTTGCTGAGTTAATTGATTGCCATTCATCTGCAGTGAGGACTTATAAACAATAGTGAGCACAGTCTAGCTAGGGGATTTACCGGAAAGAGCCTCAATGTCATAATGGATTCCTGTGACCAAGCAATAAAACGCCACAATGGTTCAAAAGATTGTTATTAAAATAGGATAACAAATTTGAGTAAATTATTTCGGTAAAACTGTGTATCTTGTAAATAATAGCTAAGAGCATAGGGACTGAACAGAACACTGGATTTAAAAAACAACGAGTTCCTTATTTAGAGGTGGCAGCTTGATATCAAAGGATAGATGTTCAAAGTACAGCAGTGGACCATAAAATTATCTGTTTTATTAGTACAGCAATGCTTTTGTGTGTTGCGGAAAAAAGGCTTGGCATGATTGGAAAGAATAAACACTTTAAAAGGTGTCAAAGAAATGACTGCTCTCTCTGAAGAGCAATTAAAGACAATTAAGTTTATGAGTAGGGATTTGAATTACCAGAAGACTCAGAAACTCATAATAGAAACTTTAGCACAGCAAATAATGAGCAAAAACCAAAACAAAATAACTAATCTAATTAAACTGTATTTTATGTTACAAAAATATTAACATGACAAAAACAAGACGTCTCTATTAATCTTGTTATAAAATCCACGATGAATGTTTCAAGTTGTGGAATATAATTTGAACAAAGTGGGGTAAGCAAAGTATTGTGGTGTGGGTCAGCTGCTGTGTATACAGTGCATCTCATCTTCATGGACTGCACCAGTTTGCTCTGGCACATCTGCAGTCCTCACGCCTCCCTGCAACAGGCCTGTGGCATGTTCATGCAGGGTGAGCAGGAACCCTAGACATCTTTCTTCTGGTGTTTTTCAGAGTCAGGAGAAAGGTTTCTTTAGTGTCCTAAGTTATTGTAACTGTGACCTTAATTGCCTTCCACCTGCAAACTGTGTCTTAAGGACTGTTCCACAGGTGCATGAGCATTTTTAGATTTATTGAACAAGCATGAAAAACATTGTTTAAACCCTTTCCAATAAAGCTCTGTAAAGCTTATTTGGATTTTACAAAATTATCTTTAAAAAACAGTTCCTGAAAAAGGGACATTTCTTTTTTGATTATTAAATCCCATCCAAGTTGATATGTTTATAAAAATTTCATTACATCCTGTGGGGAAAAAAAATATGTATATGTTTCAGTACGAAGACACTACAGGAAGCACTAACACCTGCCTTTTCAGTGAAGTGAAGCTCATGGTGGTGTTATGTAAGTTATTGAGTTGCTTCCACAGGTAAAGCCTACAGACAGGTATAGACATGCACAGCCACAATATGTGTTCATAATAAAGGTAATAACAATAAGTTTGTAATAAACTTTCTGGTGTATGTAGTAGCATGGAATTGTTACTGTTACAACTATGCACACATTGACAGTAATACATATGTTCAGAAATCATTTGCCATCTGAGTGTACTTTATTCATTCTTGTGTACTTTGTATGAATCCAAGAATCCTCAAGCCAATATACCACCTTCAACTCTTACTTCCAAGTTAGCATATTTGTCATACTGTTAGCATATTTGCCATACTGACCTCATAAAAAATTGCACTGAGGTATTTTATATACTCTTAACACACACTAACAAATGTACAAACAAATAAAACTTTTTTCTCCCACCAACAGTTTTTTAATTTGAAAAACTATGAAGTTACTTTAGACCACACATCCTGCTGACACATTTTAGTGAATCTGCTCATATCCCACAAGCTTCAGTTCCTTATTTATGCTTTGTTTTCTGTTGAAGCTTGCCAGAGAGTCATCCTTCTAGATTAGAAACACTAGTGACACTGATAAAGGAGAATTAGAGGTGTCGAGATCCAGATTCACAAGCGCAGATGTTAGAGCAGTACTCATTTGTTTTCTCATTTTTATCTCTGCAATTCACAGTTTGAATGAAGTAACTGTTACTACTGAGAAACAGCACTAAAACAATTTAACTCCGATGTATCTCCATTCCATAGCACACCACACTGATTTAACTGATACAAATATAATATACTGATTCAGATCTAAACAAAAGGCAAATCCAGATGCTAATAGGAAGTGCACTATTCCTTTTATTTATGTATTTATTTATATATTTATTTTTTTAATAAAAGCTTGCTAGAAAGGTTCACAGGGCATCCGGTTGAGATAAGAGGTGTGCATCGGGATTGGTATCCAACAGTATGCAATAAAAAAGTCCATACAGGATTGGAATTTTTTGTGATTGTTGTTGCTCAAAAAAGGCTTGATTTTGATGCAGCTCTTTTTTTATTTTTTTAAAAAATTTGTGATGCAACTTGCAAGGATTTTTGTGCTTTTTTTTGAGGAAAACTAATTGAACTGGCAAAACTGCAGTTGCACAAAATTGTTTTGCACTGTCTTTTGCAGTGATGTTTGATGGTAAATGAGACCTTTTAGCTCTACTCAAGTTTGACGAACGTAAATTGAAGAGTGCCTTGGCTGAAAGTGCATGGTGATGACATCACATGATGCGTCTTGGAGCAAATTTTTTTTAAAATGACAAACTAATCCGAATTTTGAGGATGGGAGACTTTTACTTTCATATTTTCATACTCCACACCCACTGAGGATATATATATATATATATATATATATATATATATATATATATATATATATATATATATATATATATATATATCATGATTATTAATATTTTGAGCATTGAGCAGATATAGATTACATTACACCCTTACCACATACATTTAATGGTTTAAGCCAATGCCTACTTTATGAGCTAATGTTTACAGCAACATAATTAAGACTACATATCATTTTTCATTCTCTCAAAGAGTGCAATACATGGCAGTGGAATTGAAATATAATCACACTGGTGCAGCTTGGATAAATGGGCTAGCAAGCTAAGGCCATCTGTCTTTCAAAAATAAAAAAGGCATGAGTATAATGATTCAGATTATTTCCTGTAAACATATGTCTTAAAGCATAATGGTCATAAGAAAAATACACAGAATTACTCGAAGAAATGAGGCTGGGATTGATTTATTTCTAGCCCAAATTGTAGATTCATGCAGTGTGAAATGCCCTGTAGATGTAATCTCCATTTATACTGATATCTTTCAACCCATGTCACTGACACATCCACATTGTCACCAGCAGTGATTGAGAAGGTGAATGTGAAATGCAACCATGAAAATGAACATGAACAAGTTGGATTATTTACTGTCTTATCATTTTATATACAAAATCCAAGTGATTTTGGTTTGAATGAAATTGTTACTTCTCTGTTTATCAAGTTCAGTAATCACTGGAAACATGTTATAAATCCAGTAGAACATTACACATTTGAAACGTGTGTGTGTGTGTGTGTGTGTGTGTGTGTGTGTGTGTGGTGTGTTAGTTGGCTCCACATTTTTCTTATTATTCTACTGATAAGACCTTGTGATGTAATTTATTACATCACAACCCTAATAGTTTCATTAACAAGCTATTGATGGATAATTGACTTTAGACCTCCCACATAATACCACAACCAGCCATCACTGAAAGTGGCTGTGAGAATCTCTTGGGTGAAGGTCATTGGTCCTGTGGCTCCCAACCAAAAGTGGGAAATGGAGTTTGTCTTTAACAGAGTAAACTGTCTGACAGGAATGATCAGCTCTCTGGACTCAAAATGTAGGGGAGATGCAAAGAGCTCCCAGAAAAGTCAGACCTCCTGCAGGTCATCTGACAGCAGCCATGTGGAAAATGGGAGCAAACTGCTGCGTTGACTAAAGACATGCAGAAGCTTATTTGTTTGGCCAAGTGCAAATGGCAGGAAATTAAATTCCAGCTGGGCAAAATGTAAACACCATTGAATAATTGATCTGAGCGCATGTGGGCAAGTTGCAGGTCTGTAAACTGCACAGTGTCTCAGCTGGTAATGTATACTGCCATTTATTTCACATGATGGGCTGGATTGCTGGTAGTAACCCCAAGGATGTATTATCAGTGATTTCCATGTAATGCATTATGCTTACCAACATAGCCCTAATGCACCAAAACATAATGTGAGAATCAGTTGCCAGTTAATCTTGATTGGAATGTAAATCATGTTTTACAATGGGTCAAGTAAACTTTCCATTAGTGCAAATTTACAAAAGCTTCTTTTTCACTCCCTTTGGACTTTTTTGGTATGTGTATATCTTCACTTTCTTTATAATTTTAACCACTCACCCTACTGTTACAAAGCTTCTCTAATATTTCCTACTTTGTCTCATTCTCTTTGTTCACCTAGACTAATTATTATTACACCCAAAGTCTTTAGGACTTTCATGATATCCTTTCTGGAATTTGACACGGACCACAATTTAGCAAAACATATCTTCATTTTGGATTTGATTAACTAGGCAGTTATTAGAGCCCATAGAACAATGATTAACCCTGCAGATCACTATAGTCCCAGGACCTGTCTCACTGGACTGTTATTGAAATACCATCTGTGTGGTGTAGGTGGATACAGAAAAATTAAATGCCATAACCTATAATTCTCCTTAATTTGTCAGATTTTTGCCAAATAAAATAGTGCATTACAGAATGATGAAGCCAACTACACAGGGGTGGACACATTCATTCTTCACACTTTTCTCACACTGCTCTTCACCCCTCTCTCCTACTCGCCATTTGGTTGGTTTCAAGTAGGCTGACAAGGCAAATTTGGCCTCTTCCATTCAACACTGTCTTGGGAAAAAAAGGTGGCTCCAGGGTCCAATGTCCTGACAGAGCTTGGGTTACTGTTTGTGTTGAGTTTCTATGCATTATGGGTTCCCTCAGATTTCTCTTCTCCCAAAAACCAACCAAGGTGTATTCCTGTCTTATTAAAGATGAATGAATGGATGAATGAATGAATGAGTGAATGATTGAGTTTCTTACAAATCATTTGCTCCAACAAAGTGCCTTTATTTAGATGTGGCCAGAAAGCAAAAGACCTAGCTTTTAACCAGGTGATGTAGGTTTAAAAAATGTATGAGCCCCCAAACACTAGGGCCATTTCTTTACAAAAGCAGAAAGCATTTACCGCTCCAAGGCAAAAAAAAAAGAGCCCATCTAATGTAATGCAGGCCCTGGAGGAATCTCTATTCTTAGTCTATTCAGCCAAATGTCAATGATGTGGGGTTATGTGCATCTGCATATGTCAAGCTCCTTTATTGTTGCTAATGCAAAAAGAGCAAATTGGACTGCGTTTGTCAAACCAGGCTCTTAAAAAGACTGTTACAGGATGCTAAAGTGATCTTAAGAGCCATCGGCTCTAAACACTCTAGTGGGCTAGCATGTGACATGATAATGGGAGAATCTAAACGTATGTACACCTGCTCTGATGTGATCTCTGCCACTTGCAAGAGCCACATGAGATACATCATAGATGGACCATAGATGCATCATTATGCCTTGACATTTCAGAGATTTCTTTAAAATGGTGGATCTCCTCAGTCCATTACATCTTGTGCAGGTACTAGCGGGCAAGCATAAATGTCAAGGGTCTCAAGTAAAAGCTTCTCCTGCAGCCCAGTATGACTGGCCATATAAGCAAATTGCATTATTTAGATTGAGGAGGAGTTTGCCAGATAGGCCTTAGTTCCAGCTTTATAATTTTATCTGAATTTGGAAAGAGTACAAAAACACACTGACTTGAGTACAAGTGCTGCTACTGTATAATAATTCAATTAAGTAAAAGCAAACGAAGTAAAAGTAGTTTACAGAAGTAAAAGTGAAAAACTACTTGAGTACTTTACAAATGACTTTACATCCTGAGCATTACCTATAGGCTGTAGGTGCACTTTGATTTATTTAACACAACAGGCAATCATTTCCGAACATCGAAGTGATATCTTAAATTTAAAACAGAGCTTTCATATACTTAAAAAAAATCTGGCTGTGAATTGCTGATATCTCCATGGATTTGGCTCACATAATTTGCAGATCCTTATCACACTATTTTCTTTCAAGCATTTAATACAGAAGATAGCTCATCTGTTTCCACTATCTCAGACATTACTGCTGACTGAAGCATTTTGCTAAAGCAAGCATAGATTTACTGCAAAAACACACAAACAATCAAACAAACCCTAACAAAACAACCCTACTTCATTTTGACTAGCTCTCAAAATGAAATTAAAATAAAATACATACATTTTGCACATATTGTCTTTTAATTGGCTTACAGTCTGGATTAAATGTTTTTTTTAATACTCTGTAATGGTGATCAAAAATAAATGTCCATCCCTGTGCACACATCTATCCTTATAAACTGACCACTCTGCATTATAAGCAGGGTGAGATATGTCTTAGGAAGAAATATTGCTGTATCTGTCTGGGATGCCTGACCATAGTGGACAAGAATGTAAGAGAAAACCATTAATTAAGCAAATGTTTATAAATGCTATATATGTTTAAGTGTTTATCGTGTCCGTCCACTGATATGCACACACCTCACAGAGCCAACCAGCATCAAATAAACAGCACCTTCATGGTGTAACTTCTGATTGCTCATAAAGCATTTCCCATGTCAGTTATGTGATGGTGCTAGTGGTAGTAGTAGAGTGGAGTGTCACATAAATGAGGGTTTAAAAAACAAGCAACTGATCATTTACATGCAACTGTTGTTACAACTGGATTTTTGGCTGCCTGTCAAAGAACGTTTAGTGGATTGCAATTGGAACAGAATAGCTAATGTGGTTTCTAAATACAGGTCTGCCACACACTCTGTTAGGGACAGTTAAACACTAATCACTTGGCAGAGCCACGTACAGCATGTTGGTATGTTAACGGCATGGCTAAGGCATATCGAGATGAGGTTTATTTATTCACTTTAGTAGTCTGGATTGTTTTAGGGTGAAGATCAGGGCAGCGCATATTGACCACAATGTGCTTGAAGTCTACAGTTTTTTTAAAGGTCTGCACAATAATTTTTTTGTTGTAGACATCCACTGGATACATTTTTGTAATAGCCTTAAATGGAAATACTACATAGTGTATTTGTTTTAGTTGTAGAGTATGTCTCAATCAGATCCCTCGTTCAGTAGTCAGGGCATTGATCAGGGAGTCGGCCATTTTAAGTGCTGTCTCAATCCAAAATCCTTCCAGTGCACTGGAACGTTTGCTCCCTAAATATTCCCACAATGCACTGAAAAAACCTGGGAGCATCAATGCTCACTATGTTCCCTTACTGGAAATGAAGTCATGTTTTCTGAAGCCTTTCACCTCGAAAAAAAAAAAAAACAAAAAACTCTAAACAAACTCTCAGTCAACTTCCATCTACAAATGTGAAATGCGTGTGATTAGCTGACAAATTTAAATGACATATTAAAAAGTTTATTTTTGGTGATGTTTTACAACACGACTACATAGTCATGTCACCAGAAATTGAGTTATCATCCTAATGTCTAGTGAGCCAAGGTCCTTAACAGTGCCCGAACTCGTGTACACAATATACTGATTCACAACCTAGGGAGCTAGGGAGCTGATCAAGATACACCTGTAGCTGGAAAATTTTTTAGTGTGCAGATTGGGGATTGGAGGTTCACATACATTAGATGAATTATTTCAGGCAGTCATGGAGTACAAGGTATAGTTGACAAAACTGACAACATCCGCTAAGGTCATGAAAACAGTGTGATTCCGGTATCAGAGATTGCAGATGTTTGGATGCAAAGGCAGGGTTAAGCTTAAAAAAAAATCAGGCAAAGAAATCGAGGAAGTGGTCAGAATAACAAAACATGCAATAGTTAGGAGAACTCCAACAATCTAAGCTAGTCAGAGGTTGGCAGAAGATATCAACACAGGATCAAGACTTCGCAATGGACTGCCCACAGTCTGGGTTATTTGAAGTGAATGACTTGAGTGGGTGCACATTTACTTAATTAAAAGGCAGGACACTGTGAATGAGAATATGTTGCTTGTGATTGTGATATTTGTAGTTTGTTGACTGGCTGGAGATAATGGGAACTGTAAAGGCAGGTGCTGACATAGATATAACAGCATGCCTGAACCAGAACAAAATAGAACATTATACATTTCATCATTTAATTTGTTACTTTTATTTAAATTCTTTGTCTAATTTGATTCAATGAATTTTTTTTGCATACATTAGAGCCTAAAACGTGTCTCATTTTAAGAGTTTGAGAAACTCAATGCTGAAGTTGGAAAAGCTAAATGAAATAAGTAAACAGTGCTGAGCCTTCTTATTGTACCCATACTAAGCAGTTAACTGTTGAACAAATAATGTACTGCTGCATTAGGACAAAGAGTGAATAACTTCTCAATTATCCCATGGCCAGTTTGTCTGTGTGTGTTTGAATGTGTGAGTGGGTGGGGGTGTGAGTAAAATGCTTTTTCAAAACCATTTTATCTGACACACAGTCTTTTTCATACTGGCAGTCAAGAATGAAAGAAAGTAGAATGTTGAGGTGGAATTGTATCAAACAGTAAAAAATATTGACACATGACATATTGACACATGATAAATCTTAAATCTGGTCAGAATTCCACCTATGCAGCTTCCAGGCTAATTGCTGTTTTCCACTGTTCTATCATCTGCATGACATGACTGATTTGCTGGAACCCTATGACCAGACTTCAAAACACATAAGAAATCCAGCAAGGAGCTCAGGGATCATTGGGTCTCTCTGACAGTGTAGTTGAACTCTTTGAAGTTTCCTGCTGAACCAGAATTGTCTACAAAGCCACTGACTGAATTAATGTGAATTGATGTGGGATGAGGCATACAGCAACAGAGTGTAGTCAAGGCAATGGGTGACCTCTAAACAGGACTAAATATGAGGATTCCATAAAAACTCAGTTTGAAGCTTCTGATTAGTAAAAAGTAGCTTTTATCTGAGTCTGATGTACCAGAGAAAATACATTTTGGAGCTTCCAATCAATCACACAGCATTGAATCCATTACAGAAAGGTCACAAGACTTTCACACATGAATAAGCACAGGATGTGAAATTTACACATGCGGCTTTTGCTGATATTGTTGTTTTATTTTCATATCTATACAATTTTGAAATATAATTTATTTTCACATTTAAATTCCTTCCACATGATTCATTTATGCTGATGTGATTATTTTCACATAATTAACTTATTTTGAAATGTGCCCCCCCCCCCTCCCCCCCTTATTTATTTATTTTCAAATACAGGGCATGCGGTTTCATTTTTTTTATATGTGATTTTCCCCACATGATCCTTTTTTTTCTCACATGCTCAGTAATCCCACACCAAATACGTATATGCCCTTGTATTCCCATGTGTAATTTGAGTTCATAACACGATGAAATGCAGCTTCACAAAAACGTGTATGATTTTTCCATAAGGTTTATGAGCACTAAAGTGGACTGAGGCGATGAAGTGGAAAAAAGAAGCACATCAAGGGAAAGGGGTTATTAGCTAATTCTCAAATACATTGAGCGAGACATTAATCAAACAATGAATCATATCGACTTTAATACTTGCATTAAATGCATTACTTTTAAGAACTGTCATGTATGTTTATTAAAGCAGCAAATCTAAAGCTAAATGTGAGTAAATTTAAATTAAAATTTGGGAAAGTAGTGAAGTAAATTAGCCTTATCTCAGAGGAATTCTTTGCAGGATGTGCGCATGAAGGATTTTTTTTCTTCATTTACTGCTACAGTGTAGTTATGAAGATTAATTAGCTCAGTAGGAGAACTGAAGATGAGCTTGGAGTTTCAGCTCACTTGAAGATAGGATGAGCAAAGATGAGTTCCATCTTCCATGTAGCACTTGTCCACTGGTAACTCAATCACACAAACTGTATCTGTATCTGTTTAGTTTTCTTATACAGTACTTATACAGTATCTAACTGTATGAGGTATGTGTAGCCTAAACCTGAAAGGTTTTTTTTTTGGTTCATTTTGTTTTGTTTTTGTTTTTCAATTCAGTATTAATCTAGCTTAATTTAAACCACCATGATCATTCAGTTACTAAAGACACTGTAAATGCACCACATAGATCTGCATGTTTGTGAGTGAGGAGTTTCTTTGTTCTGCATTCTTATTTGTACCCACATGGAAGTAACCAAACCCCCAATCTAGCACAAACTCAAGGACATCTCTAGTCTTAACCAGTTAAGTTTAAGTCTCAACCAGATGCCATGTGAACCCTTCTGGCAAAGAAACAAAACATACAAACAAACAAATACAATAGCACACCATCTATTTGTATCTGTATCGGTTTTGAACGCATATATATTTGTATTCAGATTCATCCCTATTGCAGTTTATAAAGAGGTTAAGGCATTGCTTAGATATCTGAAAACATCTGGAATGAACACAACATTATAACAAAACTAAATGCAAAATATTTTTGCTTTTTAAGATAAACAACAACAAATGAATCACACTACAACACAAAACTCCAACTGTCCAAGAGAGTCATTTTATTAACCCAGGAAACAGCATCAGTCATCTGAGCATGAACAGTTTGTCTAATATAATATAGACAACAATAACACTGAACCAGAAATACAAAAAAACAACATCATCTAAGTAGGTAATTTATCCATAGTTGTACAGGTTTTAGAGTTAGACAACTTAATTGTGTGCTGGTTTGCTCATCCGTTGAAAGCAAGGCATTCATCTCAATTATCCAGGCACAAGCTTTATATATTGAATCAACTATAAAACTTGCATTGTGTACTGTAGGCAATATCGGGCAATAAGAAACTCACTCACCATTACAGCAACCTCTCACATAAGATCTAGGCATCATAAATTGTTTACAATTGCACATGAGGTACAGTATATCTTTCTTTTGCCATTATTTTGTTATTGATATTGTGTGGACAATAATTTCTTAATTTCTTAATAGGAAAGCAGTGACAACAGAGTAGAAGCCTGACACTATGTGTGTTAGAAAACACAGGATACTTTTGAACAGGAAGGGAAGGCTATTATTTATTGTACGATTATTAATTTTACAATGAGGAATTTGGACACTTCCTACACGTGGTAAATGGAACAGTGTAGTGTGCGGGTGAGAACTGGAATACTACTCATGCGTTTAGCATGCATTCAGTCATCTCATTAAACATGCTGGATTCAAGATAATTACTCCAGATAATCCTTGGATAATTACAGAGTGATTCACAATGCAAAATTCCATACATTACACTGAGATTTGGCAATCCTTACACAGTGCATTGCAATTTATAACCGAATCGTCCTTTGTGGCTGCTGTAGTAGCAAACAGACTTTTCGGGTGCACTCAGAGCATTTACGGATGTTTCACTGCATACTTTGAAGTAAATGACTCAAATCTGAGGAAATCAGGAAGCAAACAAGTTCATGCATCACATCATCTTCTTCCAGTAATGCCAGCCCTGTTTTAAGCAAGCTTCTTGATCCTGACCTTGTATTTATTTTTGCAAACACGGCTATTTGTTCGAGCATTTTACTGAACCATAGAACTGTAGATCACAAAACTCTTTATCATTACATTTGATATTTAACTAACCTTGTAGTGTTTTCTGCAGCTAATCTTTTTTCACTTCAGCAAAGCATGGAAAAGGCAGGCCTTGAAAAATAAAGCCATCAAATTAAAATAAGACACTGGGGAGGAAAGGTTATACATAGGCAACACAGGGGACTGCTTGAATGCTGGTGAGAAACACTGGTGGAAAGGATAGGATGGTGCAAAGGGACATAATGTGGTCATGCTTCACAGGTCATTAAGTCTGACTATATTTCCCATGTATACTGGAGATAAATTTTTTTGTAATGCATGATGCAGCTCTGCTCCAAGCTCAGTCTCTGAATGACGGATTCACACTAGTCTACAGGAAAATGTTGGACAGAATTGTGGGATAAATTTACAAGTTTAATTTATGGTTTACTGTAATGTCAGTTAATTTTGTCAGACTATCCAACATTGTTTCACAAGTTCTATTCAATGGGAATTTATGCAGCTGTTTAGGTGCAAGCTAAACTCTGTCATAAGCACATAAACTGGTGGATTACTGGCAGCCCTCAACATTTCTTTATACCCTTTCTTAACAACGTGGCAGCACACAGTATCTTGTCTGCCTCCACAAATATGACCACCTTTACCGACTCTCTGAACTGTTCAGATGAGCCACTTATTCCAAATTCAATACAAGGATTAGTGCAATCAAGAATGTCTCCAAATTTTAAGGTTCCATAGACTTTTAACCATGCTGCAAATCCGAGCTTATTCACTCATGTTATCTTTCAAACACAGAGAAAGAGCAAGGTTTCTGGGCAGCTAAATCCGATACTAGATGGAGAGAACACATGGCATAGCAGAGAAGTAAGCCGTATTATGCTTCAGACTGAACTCCATATAACCCACTAGCAGTAGTATGTAAAGCGAAATAATCAAGTTGCACAGTCAGTGTCACTATGCAAATGTCTGTCAGTCGACTCTTCCTACTGTGCCAAGCTAGAGACGATCTCTGATTGCATTATTATTGCTGAGCTGCTTTTGGCTGTTGATGGCAGGAGTGATGGCAAGTCCCATCTTTGTTGACTGGATATGATGAGAGTTTCCTACAATGGCTGTTGGAAGAGAGAGCAACATGTTAGGTCTCACATCCAACAGTCACCATCAGCCAGCAGCATGCCTCTCACCATTACACTCCAATCCGATTGGACTGACCTGACAGCTGTCATAGCTTTGGAGGAAAATCCCAGCAATCTTTTCAAGTTCAAGTTCAAGTTCACTTCTAGAAACCACCCACAGGAGGTTGGGCCCTGGGAGTAGGCCTGAGGATAAAGCCATCCTGGGCAGCTGCATTTAGAGATTACATGGTTACTTTACTGTATATAGAAATATAAAAAAGTAAAACTGTAAAACAGATTCTTTCAAATAATAAATTCCCCTGATGTTCCTGGAGGCACCATTGCAGGCTTTGAGGCAGTGTACACAGCTTACAGTATATGTTACATAGCCTTACATACTTGGTTATGATTTTAGGATTAAAGATACCAACAGAAGGCATTCAAACAGTCAAACTGATTTGTCAGTTCTTGTCAACTGCAAGTCTCACAGTGCTTAGAGTTTCCTCTCAGGCTATACATGACCTTATGACAGTTCAGAAAACAGTGTGCAGACAATACTTATAACGCAGGTTTGGCAAAGCGCTTACAAAGCATTTACAGGTTCTCAGTATTGAAAAGTATCATTCACATGGAAGGGTTCAAAATATTTTTTTTTAAATAGCTGTACCATGGACCATTGTGAAGCGTGGCATAAAACTGCCAAATCAAGATTTGCTACTGTAAGATTTTAGACTCTTACCCAAAATGACTGAGTGCTGTATTACAAGCAAAAGTATTAGTTAAGGGTTGTGCACACCTGTGTAACCAGGTTGCACAATGGTCAGTTTAATATGATAAAATTATTTTTAAAAAATACAAAATATTTTTTTTTTGTTAAACCATCACCAGTGCATGAAAAAAAATATTATACAACCAAAGTGTACAGGAATCATTATATGAATGTTTAGCCTGATTAATGACAAACACTCCATAATTAGTCGACAGGACACAGTTAGTCCAGGTAACCAATTACAGCAATTTGGTGTTACAATCGTTACCCTATTCAATCAGATGAGCTTATAGTGCAAGTGTAATACAACATCAAAATGTAGGTATATGCTAATGCATTCATAAAAAAACAAAAATACTATAGCCCAAATCAAATGAATCATTCATAAGGCTGTATACACTTCAAACAGAAAATCCATCGAGCTTCACACTGCAATAAAATTAGTTCAGTATTATTGTTGTTATGACAAGGGGAGACCCGATCAATGCCTATGAACTTAAAATCATTAAAATGTCATGTGACTGGAGATTTTGAATGCTGTGTCCAAATAGTGTGCAACATTCTATTGCAGTGCGATGAAATATTCATCAGAAGGCAGAATAAAAAAAATTGAAAGAATCAAAATCTCAAAAAGGCTTTAAAAACACTTGAAAAAGGCTTCAAGTGACACAAATTCAGCGAGGTTCAGCATCCATAGGACACTGGAATTGTTCATAATGATTGCTGCTAAGAGAGTTAAAGGAGCCGATGAGACAACCGAGTGGGAGTTCAAATGTTAATAAAGTACTCTAACAACTAATTACATTTAATTTAAGCAGAGTAAGTTTGGTTAATTGAAGATGTGAACTCAAAAGGTTCAAGTGTCAGACACGGACACGTGGCAGGCAGGCAGCATACACACTCAAATCAGGGGCCAAAAGGTTACCACGAAGTGAAGGTTTGGTACAGCAGTTTACATTTCCTGTGTGTCTGGACATCAGGGGCAGGCATTAGAAACGAGACATTAGCAACGGAAACACAAACGGAAGGATTATAATAAGATGCAAATGACAGAAGTTAAATGCAGTGAGACATAACATGCATGGTAAAATGAATGAGACTCAAAGGAATCAGGGTGGTGCAGGTGTGCAGAGAAATGATATAGTCAATGGGTGAGAGATGAGTATGGCAACGGCAAGGAGATGTGTGGGTAAACAATAGTGACGGCTGGGCACGATATTAGATGGGAGGGTTCAAATCTAATATCTATTAATAGCTTGAAAATGAACTTATAATTCATCGGTGGCATAACAAGAATGATGTGGGGCAAGCTATCACACACACACACACACACACACACACACAGAGGCAGCTGCAGTTTGTAATGCTCTACTGAGTTCATGCCATGTTTATAGTTCTGTGGTCTGTCCTTTTGTCTATCAAAGTACTAAAATTTTAAATAGATAAACACACATTGTCCGTTCAAAAATGATGTGTTACAACTGTGTCAGTGACATGGGCTGAAAAATATAAGCCTAAATGGAGATTAAATCTAGTTATAACTATCACTGATCTGCTGCATCAATGTACAATCTTGACTAGAAAGAAATCAGCCCTAGGATGCATCTTTGTACCATTCTGTGTTGTGCTTAATTCCAGAAAAGTCTAAAATATTGCAATCAACCTTATGACATTTGTTAACAGCACACAATCTGATAGAAAGGGTAAGTCCTCATAGTCCATTTATACCACCCAAGCAGAATCTCACCCACGGTCGAGGGAAAATGTTATTTTTATTTCACTGAAACTTGGTGCTGCTACTTAAGATGGGAAAGACATGAAACTTCACTGTGGGCAAGATGCCTGCTGTTGCCCAAACAGTGGTCAGTGTCTTATTATAAGGTCTACAAGCTCCATAAGGAAGGTCACTCTGACCTGCCTGTGGGGTTTTGATTTACACCACAGAGGCTCGCATCATGATGCAGATTACGCTCCTTGATGCTTGTGGGATCATGCCATTATGAAGCCTGTGACCCTCAGTTTTTCTGATCTTACTCTGCTCTGCTCTGCTCTGCATGATTAAACTTTTGCACTCTGTTTTCCACAATAGCACATCATATCCAGCCAGGGAGTGCAATGAAATGAGAATGTAGTGATTCTGTGACCTCTCTTTAAAAAGATATGCTTTTTCCTACTAGGTTGTTTTGATGAATGCATTATCCATGCTCGAGAATACTGACCCTGCTATTTTAGTGTGCCTCAACTGAGCCTCATCAGTCTATGTCATATGACCAAACTACACTAAGCACGTAGTTTAAGCATTCCTCAGTGGTGAGCATATTGTCTGGAGAATAGCCTATGATTTTTCTTCAGTTGGCAAACCTGGAAGAAATCACCAGGCAAATGGTTCTCATATCAAGTGTTGACAGATGTCAGCACTCAACAATAAGCTTGCTTTCCAAAGCTGCATTAATCAAGTGAATCCATCCATGTATACATCCCTTTTGGGATAATTTTTATGAGGGGAAGAGATATCACACACTTTCCCAGAAATCATCACTCTGGACAGGACATAGCATACGGGTAATCGATTTCAGTGGACTGCCCTCATACTCGCAATAACTTGTGAACTAGTTTGTGAATTATAAAAGGAAGTGGTTTAAAGTTAAAATGCATAATAACTGCAAGCTGTTTGAAAAAGTAACACTTTAAGGTTATTTAAGGTTATTTAATACATTAGTTAACATCAACAAACTATGAATGTCAGCATTAGTAAACCAAAAGTGCTTTCAGCAAAGTAACACACAGGTTAAATGTTAATGAAATACATCTGCAGCAACTAATATATATTCAATTCATGAATAAAAATAAGTCTACATAATTTATTCAATCATTCATCTTCAGTAAATGCTTCATTCTGGCTATAGGCACAGTGAATCCAGGGTCTATTTTAGGAACACTGGGTGCGAGGTATAGACCCTGGATGGAACGCCAGTCCATCACACAAGATCATGCACACACATACACAAAGCTAGATTCAATTTAGCCCAACCTACCAGCATGGTCTTGGGATGTAGGATGAAATCACACGTGACACCCCTACATAACACCCCTACAATTTCACAGTAACTGAATTCATAAATTTTTACGTGATATTTTTGTTGAGAGAACATAAGCACACCAATCATTAAATCAACCAAAACCACTTAAGCAAAATGAACATAGCTGGGTTGTGCTAATAATGTTGCAGAGACATGTCACACTCCAGACAAACCTGGACACATGTTTTTAAAAGAGATCTGATAGTTATGATGAATGTCATAGTAATAAATCTGTCTTAATGTCACAACTCCTGGTTGATGAGTATCCTACTTTTTCAGGTGTTTAAATTAGTTAAAGCTACAAATAAGCCTTTTCCTGTGACCTAGCCCCCGCTATAACACGAGTACATTTGAAAATGCCAATTTAGCAAAAATGAAAGTTTTAAATTTAGCTGTGCTATTGTGGACTAAGCACCAATTGTGTGTGTGTGTGTGTGTGTGTGTGTGTGTGTGTGTAGGGTAATAACTGTGCCAAAGGCATGCCTTGGCGTTGGAGATGTTCAAATGTTGGAGATGTTCAAATATGATAAAACATTGTTCATATTGCTGTGCCAGCACAAACATTAAAGCTATCTACTTTACTTAAGCTAACCTATCTTTTGTTGCCAAGCAGAAGTGAGAGGAAATAATGCACTTTATGTTGGGGGGTGCAACAAAATGCAGAGAGGAGCACTGTTACCCTTTACCGGGTACATTATTTTCCTATAGAAGCACAGTCTAGAGTGTGTTCAGCTTATACCACAGAGATTTGCCAATGATTACAACATTTAATATATTAATGAATGACACGTCACCCATTTAACTGTTTATAGTTAGATTTAATGCTGTGGAACATCAGAGACAGAAGTTAGTTCCTGTTCTCACATACCTTATAGCTGCAATAAAAGGAAATTCCCTCTAGCCATTATTCTCTCTCTCTCTCTCTCTCTCTCTCTCTCTCTCTCTCAGCCTTTCATTTTACAGAGAAACCTCTGTTGTGGAGATTTTCCTGAGATGGTGGTCTTTGACTATTAAGATGCTTCCAAAAATGTTAAATAAATGTCCCCTTAAAAAACGTCACCACGTAAATAATGTAATTGTTGGGAAACTTTCTATTCTCTATTCCCTCAGATATGTATAAGTATGTATAGGTTATAGTTTGATTTCTGTCTCATGCACTTTTCTGGACCTGTCAGTTGTGTACATGCCAGTTAAAATGTCACCATACGAACTTCCTCTTTTCTGTGTTAGGCGAACCCTACCATCAGAGCATTTATGTTCAAGAAAGCTGTACATTCTTGTATTGACTAAGATGTTTTCCACGTACGTGACCAGACAATTTAACTGTCATATTATTTCAACATGAGTACGCCTATGCATAGCTATTTTACCTATATAAACCTCTGTGAATCTGTAATAAATGGGATATCTCTTTGAACTGCTCTGGTTGCCAGTGTGTTCATTTAGACTCTCCGGCGCCATATATGCTCCGGGATAAACCACGTGCGTTAGTTTTTCTTTTGAGTAAATGAAATATCATTTTTAACAGATACTGTGAAGAAGCTTCACATGCCAACCCATCTCATAAGATTTAGCATGAGCTTGCTGAACTATACCTCAGTGTGTCCAGAGTAGATGGGGAAATGTAAGAAGTTTGATATAGTAGTGTCTAGTAGGCATGAATGTCTGAAGCACTTCAGACTGCAGCAACATAATTATTGGTGTAATCAGCACTATCCATGCATATACCTCAGCTGCCCATGTACTTTAAGCCATGAAACACTCTACATATTAGTTTACGTAGAGTCCATGCCAAGCTAAATTCTCAGGAGCTTCTGGAATTATCAACATGGTTGTTATTTGTGCCCTTGCAGCAACTTGCCGACAGTGAAGGAAAACTTCAATCACATTAGCAATCACCTTGAAAGTAAAGAAACTGTAAATTGCACGTTTGAGGGCTGTAGTTTTCAAACAAATATACAGTATCTCACAAAAGTACGTATACCCCTGAGTACACATACAATGTAAAGTAGTGAGTGTACAGCTTGTGTAACAGTATAAATTTGCTGTCCCCTCAAAATAACTCAACACACAGCCATTAATGTCTAAACCGCTGGCAACAAAAGTGAGTACACCCCTAAGTGAAAATTGGGCCCAGTTAGCCATTTTCCCTCCCTGGTGTCATGTGACTTGTTAGTGTTGCAAGGTCTCAGGTGTGAATGGGGAGCCGGTGTGTTAAATTTGGTGTCATTGCTCTCATACTCCCTTATACTGGTCACTGGACGTTCAACATGGCACCTCATGGCAGAGAACTCTCTGAGTATCCAAAAAAAAGAATTGTTGCTCTACATAAAGATTGCCAAGAAAATTGCCAAGACCCTGACACTGAGCTGCAGCACGGTGACCATACAACGGTTTAACAGGACAGATTCCACTCAGAACAGGCCTCGCCATGGTCAACCAAAGAAGTTGAGTCCACATACTCAGCATCATATCCAGAGGTTGTATTTGGGAAATAGACGTATGAGTGCTGCGAGCATTGCTGCAGAGGTTGAAAGCGTGCATCAAATTGGTCTGCATGGCAGTCGTCCCAGAGGGAAGCCTCTTCTAAAGATGATGCACAAGAAAGCCCGCAAACAGTTTGCTGAAGACACGCAAACTAAGGACATGGATTACTGGAACCATGTCCTGTGGTCTGATGAGACCAAGATAAACGTATTTGGTTCAGATGGTGTCAAGCGTGTGTGGCGGCAACCAGGTGAGGAGTACAAAGACAAGTGTGTCTTGCCTACAGTCAAGCATGATGGTGGGAGTGTCATGGTCTGGGGCTTCATGAGTGCTGCCGGCTCTGAGGAGCTACAGTTCATTGAGAGAACCAACATGTACTGTGACATACTGAAGAAGATCATGATCAGTATGCAGTATTCCAGCATGATAACGACTCCAAACATACCTCCAAGACGACCACTGCATTGCTAAAGAAGCTGAGGGTGAAGGTGATGGACTGGCCAAGCATGTCTCTAGACCTAAACCCTACTGAGAATCTGTGGGACATCCTCAAATGGAAGGTGGAGGAGCACAAATTCTCTAACATACACCAGCTCTGTGATGTCGTCATGGAGGAGTGGAAGAGGACTCCAGTGAACTCCATGCCCAAGAGGGTTAAGAAAGTGCTGGAAAATAATGGTGGCCACACAAAATATTGACACTTTTGGCCCAATTTGGACATTTTCACTTAGGGGTGTACTCACTTTTGTTGCCTGCAGTTTAGACATTAATGGCTGTGTGTTGAGTTATTTTGAGGGGACAGCAAATTTACACTGTTACACAAGCTGTACACTCACTACTTTACATTGTAGCAAAGTGTCATTTCTTCAGTGTTGTCACATGAAAAGATATAGTCAAATATTTACAAAAATGTGAGGGGCGTACTTACTTTTGTGAGAAACGGTATATGGTACATTTCATGGTGTGAGGGAAACACACCCATGACACCATGAAAGATTTCATATCAGGTGTAGTTAGAGCCAAATGAATCCATATTCTGTCTGATATGCTCTTTACTAGAATGACAGTATTGTCATGAGAAAGAATAAAAGAAGATCCAGACAAACTGGTGAAGGAGTACATGGTCTCTATACTCAAATACTATTCAGATGCTTTGTATTTCCCCCATGCCCCCAGCCCCCCCACACGCTTATGTGCATATACTCATGCACTCTCAGCCTCTTCCCATCCATCCATCTATCTATCTATCTATCTATCTATCTATCTATCTATCTATCTATCTATCTATCACACAGACAGACAGACAGATAATCTATCTGTTTGTCTGTCTGTGTCTGTCAATTTATCTATCATTCGTTCGTTTGTTTGTTCTTTTCTTGTGCCTTCCCTATCCCTGTCTATCCCACCGATTATTTCTCCATGCCCCCACACTCTTCATTTTTTATAATTCCACTCTTCCTTCGTTCGTTCCTTCCTTCCTTCCATCTTTCCTTTCACCCACACACCCTTCCTCTCACTCACCAATCTGTATGCTGATCTTTCTATTCAAATAAACATCCCTCTGTACAATCATTCATCCATCTATGTAGCCAGCATGCCTTTCTTTCTCACTTCCTCTATGGCTTTTAACCTTTTCACAGTCAATCCCATTCCATTTTTGCTGTAAAGCTTTTAAAATGATCAGTTTCTCACCTTACAAGCACTTCTCCAAAAATGCATTTCTGCTTTTTTCTTGTGAATAGTTTAATAATGAATTGTTTGCATTGTTTGACTTCATTTGGTTACAAATTCAACAATGAGATAATAGATGTTGAGATGTATTAGTTACACAATGTTGTCATGGGGAAAAGAAAGATTCCATGGAGAGATGGCAGAGATTCCAATTGCCATCTATGTTATTAAACATGAAGGTTCACTGCCTATGACCCAGAGGACATTGGAATCATCCTGGAAAGGGTTGAAATGATGAGAGCCCTCCATAGTGTGGCATTTGAAGTGTGAATGTTGCTGTGATTTATATATGCCTCAACCTTAGCAACCCACCAGAATTACTTTGAAGCTCTGCAGAAGATTGCCTTGGAGCATCAATGAAAGTACAAGCACTGAAATCTGGAAAAGTGAAATTTGCTGTCACTGAGCTATTTGTGCTTGTACACTGATCAGCCATAACATTAAAACCACCGGCCTAATATTGTGTGCCGTGCATCTGCACATGCACTTTATGTAGAAATGTGTAGATCTTATTTAGTTCTGTGTAGTCTCATGTGGTTAGTGTGTTGTTTTATGTAGCACCATGGTCCTAGAGGAATGTTGTTTCATTTCACTGTGTACTGTAACAGCTGTATATGGTTGAAAAGAAAAGAAAACCACTTGAACTTGTGTTATAAGTTACCAAGACAACAGTAGCAGATCCTTTAAGTCCTATAAGTTGTGAGGTGGGGCTTGTTTGGCTTGTTTGTCTAGCACATCCCATGGGAGCTCGGTCAGAATGAGATCTGGGGAATTTGCAGGCCATGTCAACACCGTGAACTCTTTGTCATGTTCCCCAAACCATTGCAGAACAATTTTTGCAGTTTGACAGGGCGCATTATCCTTCTGAAAGAGGCCACTGCCGTTAGGGAATACCGCTGCCATAAAGGGGTGTATTTGGTCTGCAGCAATATTCAGAAAGGTGGTATATGTCAAAGTAACATCCACATGAAAACCCAAGGTTTCCCAGGAGAACATTGCCCATAGCATTATCTCCGCCAGCTCACCTTCTTAAAATAGCGCATCCTGGTGTCATCTCTTCCCCAGGTAAGTGACGCGCATGCAACCAGCTGTCCACATAATGTAAAAGAAAACATGATTCATCAGACCAGGCCACCTTCTTTCATTGATACATGACCCAGTTTTTATGCTCATCTCTCAATTGTAGGTGTTTTCAGTCATGAACCGGTGTTAGCATAGGCACTCTGACTCCTAACTATCATAGCCAGCATGAACCTTTTCAGTAATTTATCTACAATAGCTCTTCTGTGGGATCAGAAGGATATCCCATGCCCATCAATGAGCCATGGGTGCTCATGACCCTGTTGCCGGTTCACCAGTTGTCCTTCCTTGTGACACTTTTTGGTAGGTACTAACCTCTGAACACCCCACTCGACCTACCCTTGTAGAGATTCTGCTAACAAGAGTGAAATATACCAACACTAGCCAAACACAATATCTTGCTCAACCCATCTATTTAAATTAATTTAATGCTGTCAGTGCAAATGAAGTTCAGTCGATATTATTAAATTATGATTGATCAACTAAACTGAATCATGTTAAAAGGGAGCAATTTAATCACATGGAAATCCTTTGCATAATTAATGTATGTTCAGGTAACAAGATATTTTCATCATTGTGTAGTGGCACTAAATGGTGTTAAATGAAGTCTATTTACCTAACTTAAAGAAACTCACTAAATTAAGTGTACCTTCTTCAGCCCACCCATTAAAATTAGCTTAATATTGTCAATAGAAATTAAGTTAATTGAATATTACAAAATGCTAAGAAAATGCAAATTAATTGTGTGGAAATCCTTTAGCTCAATTCATTTACATTCAGGTAATGAGTGCAACATGTCTAATGTAGTTAATTCAAGTGTCCAGGTGTAAATAATGCTAGTTGTTTCTTAAATTCAAAAAGTTCAAACATGTTAATTAGATTTGGTTCACAATGATATGAACATTTGTTAATGCAGGTGTTGATTTATCAACTTCATGCAAACATCAAATAATTTTAGTTGCTGTGGTGTCAAAGTACATGGTTAATTAATGTGTTAAAGATCAGTTAAAGGAACCTTAATGTAAAATGTTGCAAAAAAGCCCCCACACACACACACAAAAAAAAAATTGCATTTTATTAAGGGAGCATTTCTGAAGACATTTTCATCAGTTTTATTAAATGGCTGTTTGCCATGGAACACAGGCATCATAATATCTCAGATGAATGCCTTCACTACAAGGGATTGACTACTAGGTCAATGTAATATCATTCGATTTCTGTCTCTCGTGGCTCTGGGGCTTTTTTTTTTGTGAAGTGAAGTGAATCCAATATGTACCTCAGAGGGAATCAATACCTTAGCCACTTACTAATATGTGTAATTAGTAAGTTTATTTAGAGGATACAGTCATGGACGAAATTATTAGCACCCCTGGAACTTTTCCAGATAATGCACCATTTCTCCCAGAAAAGTGTTGCAATGACTAATGTTTTGGTATACACATGTTTATTACCTTTAAGTAATATTCCTTTAATTGGAACAGCACAAAAAAGCAGAAGAAAAAAGGCAAATTTGACATCACTTTACACAAAACTCCCAAAATGGACTGGACAAAATCATTGGCACCCAATTAAAACTGTGGGTAAATAATTTATTTCAAGCATGTGATGTTTATTTAAACTCACCTGTGGCAAGTAACAGGTGCTGGCAATATAGAAATAAAAACTGAAGCCAGTTAGAGTGTATAGAAGTTGGCTCAACCTTTGTGTTGTGTGCCTGTGTGTGCCACACCAAGCATGGAGAAGAGAAAGAAGAGCCAAGAATTGTCTGAGGACTTAAGAAGCAAAATTGTGAAAAATATCAACAATCCTAAGGTTACAAGTCAATCTCCAGAGATCTTAAAGTTCCTTTGTCCACTGTGCGCAATATAATCAAGCAGTTTATAACCCATGGAACTCTGGCAAATCTCCCTGGACCTGGAGGGAAGAGAAAAATTCATGAAAGAATGCAACGCAGGATAGTTCGAATGGTGGATAAACAACCTCAGTCAACTTCCACACAAATTCAGGCTGTCCTGCAGACTCGCGGTGCATCAGTGTCAGCTCGAACCATACGTCGTCATCTGAATGAGAAGAAGCGCTATAGCAGGAGACTGAGGAGAACCCCACTTCTGACACAGAGGCATAAAAAAGCCAGACTGCAGTTTGCAAAAATGTACCTGAGTAAGCCTCAATCCTTCTGGGAGAACGTTTTGTGGACAGATGAGACTCAGGTAGAGCTTTTTGGCAAAGCACGTCATTCTACTGTTTACAGAAAACAGAAAGAGGCCTACACAGTACTTACAGTCAAACATGGTGGAGGTTCAAGGATGTTTTGGGGTTGTTTTGCTGCCTCTGGCACTGGGTGCATTGACTGTGTGCAAGGAATCATGAAATCTGGAGACTATCAAAAGATTTTGGCCCATAATGTAGGGCCTAGTGTCAGAAAGCTGGGTCTGTGTCAGAGGTCATGGGTGTTTCAGCAGGACAATGACCCGAAACATATCTCAAAAAGCACCCAGAAATGGTTGGAGGCAAAGCGCTGGAGAATTCTGAAGTGGCCATCAATGAGTCCGGATCTAAATCCCATAGAACACCTATGGAGAGATCTCAAAATTGCTGTTGTGAGAAGGCACCCTTCAAATCTGAGAGACCTGGAGCAGTTTTCAAAAGAAGAGTGGTCCAAAATTCCAGTTGAGAGGTGTAGGAAGCTTGTTGATGGTTATAGGAAGAGATTGGTCTCAGTTATTTTCTTCAAAGTGTGTGCAACCAAATATTAAGTTGAGGGTGCCAACAATTTTATCCGACCTAATTTTTGAGTTTTGTGTAAAATGATGTCAGATTTGCCTTTTTTCTTCTGCTTTTTTGTGCTGTTCCAATGCACTTAAAGGTAATAAACATGTGTATACCAAAACATTTATCATTGCAACACTTTTCTGGGAGAAATGGTGCATTTTCTGGAAAAGTTCCAGTGGTGCCAATAATTTCGTCCATGACTGTATGTGGCCTCTGTGGGATGGTTTATGACACGCAATCATTAGTTGATTAAGAGGAGTCAAGTCATATAGAATAGGACAATGTGGGATGTGTGGCATTGAATTAAATATTTAAGTGGAACAACATGCTCAAATTTGAACTATGGTGTAGTGTTTATCAGTGTGAAAGACAGAATGCTCTTATTTCTCCTTTTACAGTCCCTGAAGATGCCACATTGTATACATAGGTTTGAGCAGAGAGATTTATGTAGTTTTTCCAATTGTCATTCGCATATAGGTGATTAAATAGTAAGAAAACCATATGCAATGAAATAGTGCAAGGGAATTTGAGTATTGATTAGTAGATTGATTAGGAAGCCCTTCACTGATGATGTGCTTTGGGTTATATGTGACCTTTCCTGTAATAATACAAAAAAGAAGCTGTACTAAACAAAGCTGAACAAAGTAGTATGCATAATGTTCAATGTATAATGACCAAGGAGCATATTTGTAGCTACAGTATACAGCCTGACAGCTGACAAAAGAAATTGGTAATCAGCCTTTTATTCTGAAGCACTGAGAACTGAGAAAAAAACAACAACTGAGAACTAAAGCAGTAGGCCTTTGTTAAGAGCAGAAAATTTAGTTATGTCCACAAAACCTTTGCCCTTTGTTTATTAAAGTTGCCAAAGGATCATAAAACAAATGCATGCAAATTTCACCACCAGTTTCCTTATTCATCGATTTAATCATTTAGCCAAGATATTTAATTAACAATCTGCAAAAATGCTTGATTTGCAGAAAAATAATTTAAATGAATATCAAAGAAATAAAAAAATAAATAAATATATATTTTTAATTAAATTAATAATAAAATAAAATAAAAAATAATCCTTATAGCAAGTATACTAATTCTATTAGTTTAAGTAATAACAATGAAAGTACAAATAATGTTAATATTTAGATGTGCATGCAGGAACCTAATATTAAAATGGGGTTTAGTGTCAACATGTCAAATATGATTCAGAGACACCTTTTTATCACCTCTTTAGAATTTATCACCTGATTAGTCCTTTATTTTAGGCACGTTTGCATAAAAGAGGCAGCAAAAAGTACTGACCTGAATGTGGAGTCTTGGACAGATGAATCACATGCTCTGGACATTCAAAGACCTTTGCATATATGAGCTATAAATAGATATCACTTTAGGTAAGGTTGGGAAATGGTTCAGATGTCAACATGGTTATGGTTTTAAACAGACAAAGGGAATATATTTCTCACCACATTTACTTATTTCCTTGGAACTTCCACTGATCTTGATGAATGCTATTCATTTATTGGCTCACAATAATGATACCTGCATTAATTAGGATGTGCTGCATGTAAAATGTGATGTACTGTATGTGAGGGTCATTTGGGGTGTGCCATATGTATATTTTTTTATATGTTTGTGTTAAAAACAACACTAAATCAGATGCAGATTAGTCCATACATCATACTGTACATGCAGATGTGTGCTTGCAGCTTTGCAGATTTGATAAAGGGCCAGTATGTGCTTACTTGGTGCAGTGTAGAAACAATTAACAAGGACATGTCTCGGGTGAAACATGGGATCATACAACTGCATGCTATAAAATGGCTACTCTACACAGATAACGTGACAATAATTTTGACATTATCTCTATACTAGTTATAAAAGAGCAGGCACATAGATCCTATGGTTCATATAGCAATGCTTACATGCAATATATCTAGCATACTTCTAGAGCTCTTGGATGAAAACAATATAAAGTCTTAGTAAGGTGCTGAGCCACCACAACATCTTCAATGTGTCTTACCAAAATTCTACAAGTATCTGGATGTGTACTTGGAGATGAACATGGCTCTTCCAAAAGATATTCCTTCAGCTGGTGGTTTCATGAGGATGAAAGAGAATGCTGTGTAACATATTCTAAAATTATCCACAGGTGTTAAATCCGTTGGGATCTAGTGACTGTAAAGGCTGTAGCATACGACGTTCATCATTTTGATGCTCAACAAACCATTCAATAAGCCCTCATGCCCTGTAGATGGGGGCGGGGTTATCCTGGAAGAAACCACTACCATCAGGATAGAGATGTTTCATAATAGGATGAACATGATCAGTCAGAATGATGGCACTGATTGCAGTGATGCTTCCCTTTAAAGGGAATAAGTGGACCTAAACCATATATCCACAGCATAACAGAGCCACCATTTTCTCTTTAACTTGTCACCCATCTTTATGTTCAGTGTACATAGAGTCTATTTTAAAACATGCATGGGTTCTCTCACAGCCAGCCTCTGAAAGAGGACTAGGCCAACAGGCTTCTGCTTAACCTTGTTTGCATCTGTACTGACACGACAAAGTGTGTGTGTGTGTATATATAAATATATATACACACACAGTGAGGGAAAAGTATTTGATCCCTGCTGATTTTGTTCGTTTGCCAAGTTCAGTTGATGCCAAAGTGCTCCATTTTGGTCTCATCTGACCACCAGAGGACAACTGGGTGAAAGTGTTGTGGTCAGATGAGACCAAAATGGAGCTCTTTGGCATCAACTCAACTCGCTGTGTTTGGAGAAGGAGGAATGCTGCCTATGACCCCAAGAACACCATCCCCACCATCAAACATGGAGGTGGAAACATTATGCTTTGGGGGTGTTTTTCTGCTAAGGGGACAGGACAACGTCACCACATCAAAGGGACGATGGACGGGGCCATGTACCGTCAAATCTTGGGTGAGAACCTCCTTCCCTCAGCCAGGGCATTGAAAATGAAAAGTAATTACTAAGTCATTACCAAGTACTAAGTCATGATTTGCAGAGGGGTCAAATACATATTTCCCTCATTAAAATGCAAATCAATTTATTACATTTTTTGACGTGTTTTTCTGGATATTTTTGTTGTTATTCTGTCTCTCACTGTTCAAATAAACCTACCATTAAAATTATAGACTGATCATTTCTTTGTTAGTGGGCAAACGTACAAAATCAGCAGGGGATCAAATACTTTTTTCCCCTCACTGTATATATGGAACAAACTGTATCTTTGAATTACCTGGTTCACAACAACAATCCTCTCTACTGACCAAAATCCATAGGGTAGTTAGCTTTATTCAGGAAAGCAACAGCAAAACAATGGTTGTGAAAGCAGTGAAAGTTTGAGGCATGCTTATTTATGTGTATGGATAAATATGAATGAAATTGGCCTTTTTCTTACTCTTGAGTGTGATATATTAGTGTCTGGGACTGCTTTTCTTATTATGTACAAAGCAATATGTTTGGTCTGCACATTTTTGTTTCTTTGAAATGAGAATAACTAAGAACAAGGACTAGATGTGCCAGAACTGGAGAAGGACTTGATGGTGATTGCCTAAGTTCATGCTGAGCCAAACTTCATGAATATATAAATTCAACATCTTGGAGCATATTTGCTGGCCATCTTTGAGGCGCAGCAAACACCTGCAGAACTAACAAAAAAAAACCTTGTCTTAGACAAGTACATACATCATACCCTTTGAATGACATAACATAAATATATGAACAGAAAAAAGCTTAGCTTCCCTACAACGTACTCCACAGCACAATCATCCTAAATCACACCCTCCTTGCAAAGCTGTGATTTGCTCTGTGTGCTCTGTGGGAGTTTGAAATCCAAAAAGACATTGCTGAATTTTGCATGATAGGCCAACCAGTTTCAGAAACAGAAAAGATGTCTCCTTTTTTTATTTTGTTCTGCTCCGTCAATTTTAGCTTACTTCTTTGATAAGTGACAGCTACAGCTATGGTAACTAAGTTTATGCACCATATTCATGAAATCGGAGCACATGTCTCTGATAACGTGAGTACGGTATGATTTATTATTATTATTATTATTATTATTATTATTATTGTTGTTATTTTTATTTATTTATTTATTTATTTATTATTTTTATATGGGGAAAATCTGCACATATGCAGATGTGCAGGATGCTGTTCTGGCACAAATCATCTACTGCTTGTTAGGCTTTTAATAAAATGCCAACCACAATTTAGTTAACACAGTTGTCATTTCCTTTTTGCTGTAAGTACTAAAATCTGCTAATGTTCTTAGCTGAAAGCACTGATTAATTTAGAGAGTGCTGATAAATTTAGCTGCTATGCAGCCCCTCTATCAGTGTGTGTGAGTCAGGATGCATGCTTGGTGTTCTTAAGCCACAGACCCAGTGGGCTTTTTTGAATTGAATGAATGTTTTCTGTCATGAATGCTTTGCTCTTCACACACACCACAGTAGGGCTTGGATTGCATGTCAGTACCATAGTTCAGGAGGAGACAAATATCAACAGTTATTAGCCTTGGCTATGATTCATCCAATTAAATGCCAAAATTAATTACTAAAGGCGAAGTGCATAGCTGTACTCATATCAGGATAATACCTTCAGCCATGCATGTCTGGGGATCTGTGATTGAATGGTGGGGAATTTTTATACCCCCAAATATATTGAAGGCCATCAGGAAGAATACTTGATCGTGCCTGCTGAGCACCTGTGAACCGATGTTATCTCTTTCTCTACCACCACTTCTCTCCCTGCAAGGCTTTTTTTGTTCCTATTATACTGTCTGAAGTCCTGGTTGTCATGGAAACCATAACAAACTATCATTGCCCAAAATGGCATGACGCAGAGCCAATTCTTCTTTGCCAATGACAAAGTGACACATTGAAGTGATAGCTCACAACTGCTTGAAACAAAGAGTGATGCACTCATAAAACGACGCACATGAAATCTCAGGCTGAGGACGTTTGAGTAAAAGCATGTTAGTGGTTTGATGATCTGCTGCTCCTTTTTTTTAATGCCGGATCACATGTAATTCCCAATTCAGTATGTGAGAGTTGTAGCTTGTCAGTCTCACCAAAAAAAAATCTGCTCAAGTACAAATGTGCAACAACATGCATAGCTACCTAGCTAAACATAGTAACTGACACCATGCTGTCTCGAATACATATCATTATAAGCCTTGGTCCTAGTTCTCACAACCTCTTTATCCTGTCACTGTCACTTGATCTTGGTCCTAGACTAGACTCACTTTTGTCTTGATCTTATTTTGACCATGAATGTCTAATAAACGTATCTGATTTAAATGGTACTATACAAATGTACTACGCAAATGTATATTTTAACCTTTTCACGCATAACTTCCTTGTTCTTTGGATATTTCTTTATTAGAATTGTGTGTCATATGAATTTTGACCTATTTAATCATATATATTATAAAGTAAATACATAAATATGAAGTAGAAAAATAAAACCAATGTGTTCAAAAACTGCTAGCATTCAAGCCAAAATTTCCTTAATGCTGATGACAAAAATGATGAACGATTATAGCGATTTCTTGATATGTACAAAATTTTATGCGGTTTATTACTATTGCATGATGCAATTTATTTATTTATTAGTCATTCTTAAAAATCTATTGGATTCATTGGAATCTGGCACTGTCACAGCTCAGCCAGATCAGAACTCCAAGTCCCAAGATGCAACGCGTGCTTCTCAGGCACGCATGCGCTCTCCATCCTCTGAGTTCTGATCCAAGACACCTGCCGCTAATCCCAGACTCACACTCAGGCACTACTACTTAGGTTTGCCAGTCACAGAGTCGCACTGCGAAGTATACGCTCAATTATCTCATTCTCTGCGTTACCAAGCTTTACTCCCGTCTTTGATTACCTCGTTACCTTGACCCTTTGATTACGCCCTCGACCACGCTCTTTGTCTTGCCCTCGTTATTCTGTGTGTCCGATCGCCTGACCCCCGCACGTTACTCGTTTACGCCTCTAGATTGTCCCCGACTCCACGCTTCGTCCGCCGCCTGCTCCTGCCTCCGTGCCCCTTCCCTACGAAACGTGACAGGCACAAAAAATATTATTTTCATTTGGAATTTCATGTTGAAAGTTTGTAAACATATACCAGCGACATCCCGCATTGAGAATCACAAATGTTCTAGAGAACAACAGAAATTAGGTTAATGTTTTATGTTAAATTACATAAAATATTGGTCTCACATGATATTTAGGTGCTTTATGTCTTATTTTTCCCCTATACTGTAAACCATTTTGAATTGGTTATCGGATGCTTGTATGTTTTAAAAATACAATTCTGAAAAAAAAGGAATTTACACAAACCATTCATTAAATCATGCAGAATAGCCATGTCAAAATGGTGAGCAAATAAATTAAAAGAATTCAGCTGGCCATTAGGATGTTGAGAAAGATCTGTTGCTACTGGCTTGCTCAATAGGGATAAATTCACACATTTAAAATCTGTATTCTGTGTTTTATATCATTCTGAAAAGCTGCTTTGAGACAATGTCCATAGTTAAAAGTGCAATACAAATTAAATTTTATTGAATTGCTGCAAATAAAGACAGTTATGTTAAAGTAAAATCTATTTTTAGCTAGGTTTTTATTCATTTTAGAACTTGAAAAAGTCAGATTTAACTGATTATTTTGCAAAGCTATATTATTAAATGTAAGAGAGTCACGTTTCCAGTTAAACATATTTTACATAAACAAAACACTGAAATGAATAAAATTGTATTTGGTGTCTTTTAGTGTTTATATAATATAAAAATGGCAATGATATACAAGTGTGTTTGAATAGTACATGTGGTTCAATCATCTTGTACCGAAGGTCTTATGAACTGATGAAGATAATAAATCACATTATCCGGAAGTGCTTCCCATTTTCCAGATTTTGCTATGTTACAGCCTTATTCCTAAATTGATTAAATTAATAATTTTCCTCAAATTCTACAAACAATACCCCATAATGACAACATGAAAGAAGTTTGCTTGAAATATTTGCAAATGTATTCAAAATAAAAAACATAAGTACTCACAGCCTTTGCCATGACATTCAAAATTGAGCTGAGGTGCATCCTGTTTCCACTGAACAATCTTGAGATGTTTCTTGATTGGATTCCACCTGTGGTAAATTCAGTTGATTGAACATGATTTGGAAAGGCACACACCTGTCTATATAAAGTCCCACAGTTAACAATGCAAGTCAGAGCACAAAATCAAGCCATGAAGTCCAAGGGATTGTCTGTAGACCTCCGAGACAGAAACATTTCTGCAGCATTGAAGGTCCCAATGAGCACAGTGGCCTCCATCATCTGTAAATGGAAAAGGTCTGGAACCAGCAGGACTCTTCCCAGAGCTGGCCACCTGCCAAACTGAGCGATCGGGGAGAAGGACCTTAGTCAGGGAGGTGACCAAAAACCCGATGGTCACTCTGACAGAGCTCCAGCGTGTCTCTGTGGAGAGAGGAGAACCTTCCAGAAGAACAACAATCTCTGTAGGACTCCACCAATCAGGCCTGTATGGTAAAGTGGCCAGACGGAAGAGACTCCTCAGTAAAAGGCACATGACAGCCCAGCTGAAGTTTGCCAAAAGGCACCTGAAGGCCGCTCAGACCAAAGATCGAACAACGATTGAACTCTTTGGCCTGAATGGCAAGCGTCATGTCTGGCGGAAACCAGGCACCACTCATGGCCAATACCATCCCTACAGTGAAGCATGGTGGTGGCAGCATCATGCTGTGCGGATGTTTTTCAGCGGCAGGAACTGGGAGACTAGTCAGGATCGAGGAAAAGATGAATGCAGCAATGTACAGAGACATCCTTGATGAAAACCTCCTCCAGAGCGCTTTGGACCTCAGACATGAAAGAACGTGACGTGAAGGTTCATCTGCCAACAGGACAACGACCCTGAGCACACAGCCAAGATAACAAACGAGTGGCTACAGGACAACTCTGTGAATGTACTTGAGTGGCCCAGCCAGAGATCAGACTTGAACCGGAATGAGCATCTCTGGAGAGAGCTGAAAATGTCTGTGCACCAACACTCCCCATCTAACCTGATGGAGCTTGAGAGGTCCTGCGATGAAGAATGGGAGAAACTGCCTAAAATTTGGTGTGCCAAGCTTGTAGCATCATTCTCAAAAAGGCTGTAATTGGTGCCAATGGTGCTTCAACAAAGTATTGAGCAAAGGCTGTGAATACTTATGTACATGTGCTTTTTTTGTTTTTTATTTTTAAAGATTTCAAACATACTTCTTTTATGTTGTCATTATGGAGTAATTTTTGTAGAATTTTGAGGAAAATAATGAATATAATACATTTTTAATAAGGCTGTAAAATAACAAAATGTGGAAAAGTGAAGCATTGTGAATACTTACCAGGTTGCACTGTATGAAGATCTTGCATGAATAAATCTACCCTATATATCTTTATATTAATTGCAGTCAGCATTGCAAAAGAACACCACATTAGACTATCCTTTATTTAGCTGAAACTGTGATTACAGTTGATTTCAAGTTTTAATTTTGCCCACCTTGTATGCCATTTTTATCTCATATCTCTGTGCAACTTGGTGAATAAGTGTCATCATCTGTGTGTGTTGTGTGTGTTAGTGATGCATGAGTCACTCCATTTAGAGCCAAACCTCATGCAAAGACAGTCAGAGTCAAGTGTCTATACAGCAATCACCTGAGTCCCATCCCAACTAAAATTTTCATTAACCTCATTCCTATTAAAGTAAAACAGTATTTTTTTCAGAGAAAATATAAAATACAATTATATATAAAATAGCTACATTTTTAAAATTAGAATAAAACCCAGTGAAAATTGTTTCTGTGCATCTCAGGAGCTCCAAGCTGTCATTATTTTTGCATACGAGGAACATCAAGAGCAGGCTAGAATCTGCATTTTACTATAGGCACTCCATTTTGACAAGCAGTAACATCTGGTGGAGTGGTGTGCAACCTTCAAAAAAAATAAAGCCATCATCACTTTGCTTACAAAAGTATTGTACTTGTTGTTCTGAATGTGGGTCCTTCCTCTTCTAAGTGGACAGAGTTAAAACAACCTTTCAACAACAATTCTTAAATCATGCTAGAGTCCTTTTGTTAAGTGAGCAACTGGTTGAAATGAAGAAAGGGAGAAAAAAATGAAAAAGAATAAAGCTCACAATAACTTGGTAGCACAGTTGTGCACATCCCTTAACTAATGCTTTGTTAAAGCACCTTTTGCCTGTAATACAGCATTTTTTTGTGCATTTTTTTTGTCAGTCCACAGGTTTTTGACAGGATTTAGATCTGGGCTCTGACTGGACCATTCCAAAATGTTGATCTTTTCCTGAAGCCACTCCATTGTTGACTTGGATTTGTGCTTCAGGTCATTGGCCTGCTGGAGTTGTAAGTTGGTCTACAGTTTTTTTGAAAAAACAGATTGGTATTTGGTGCTATCAATGATTCCCTCTATATTGACTAGAGAACCAGTCACAACTGAAGCGAAGCAGTGCCATAGCATGATACTGCCACCAACATGCTTCACTGTGGGTATGGTGTTCTTTGGGTGTTAAGCTCTGTTGTTTTTGTGCCAAGCATTATTTAGAATTATGTCCAACAAATTATACATTGGTCTCATTAGACCATTGTACATTTTGCGCCATGGTTTTGGGTAATTTAGGGGGGCTTGGGGATTTCTTGTGAGAAAGGACTTCAATCTGTCCAGACATACTTATGAACATGAGCTTAAATACAATTGGTTTATTCTGAGCTCAGTCACATGCCCTATAATGTACTATTAATAAAAGGGTGTGCATGCTTAGGCAAGCTAGATATTGTATTTTTTTCTTTTTTCTTTTCTTTTTAATTTCTCTAAAACATTTCTGTTTGTTTTTCACCTGAATGTTATTGGTTGCTATATCACATTAAGGGTGGGAAAATATCTCAAATTATTTATTTTGGTTTCATAAAAACAAAAAAACAAAAATTAATAATAATAATAATAAAAATGTAAATTTGTGTGTGTAGAATTTTTATATCCACTGGATATATTGTACAGCTATCGATAACTAGATTTAGTTTTGCTTAAACTAGGTGGACATTTATAGTACCCTCCACTAATATTGGCACCCTTTGTAAATTTTAGCAAAGAAGGCTGTGAAAATTTGTTTTTATTGTTTAAACTTTTGATCTTTTGTTCAGAAAATTCATGAAAATTCTCTGCTCTCATGGATGTCATACAATTGCAAACAAAACACATGTTTATGAAAATATATATATATATCTTTGTTAGATCTAGGTGTGCAACAATTATTGACACCCATATAGTCAATACTTTGTACTACCTCCCTTTGCCAAGGCAACAGCTCTGAGACTTCTCCTATAATGCCTGATGAGGTTGGATAATACACGGCAAGGGATCTGAGACCATTCCTCCATAGAGAATCTCTCCAGAACCTTCAAATTTCGATGTTCCCGCATGGACTCTCCTCTTTAGTTCATCCCACAGGTTTTCTAAGGGTTTAAATTCAGGGGACTGGGATGGCCATGGCAGGATCTTGATTTTGTGGTCAGTAAACCATTTTTATGTTGATTTTGATGGATGTTTTGGATCATTGTACTGCTGAATGAATAATGACCCATTTTATGCTTTCTGCCAGAAGCAATCATGTTTTCATTTAATATCTGTTGATTTTTGATAGAGTCCATGATGCCATGTATCCTAACAAAATGTCCAGGTCCTCTGGCAGAAAATCAGCCACAAAACATTTAAGAGTGGCCACCATACTAAACTGTGGGCATTAGGTACTTTTCCATGTGGCTAGCTCTCTTTGTAGCCAAAAACTCTGGTGTTTATTGCTGAAAAGCTCTGTTTTGGTTTCAGCTGACCCTATCCCATTTGAAGTTCCAGTGGTATCTTGCAAACATTTGAATTTGAACATTCAAACATTTGAATTTTGGATGAGAGTAGAGGCTTTTTTCTTGAAACCCTTCCAAACAACTTGTGGTGATGTAGGAGATTTCGGATTGTAGTTTTGGAGACTTTCTGAGACCAAGTCACAACCAGCTTCTGCAATTCTCCAGCTATGATCCTTGGAGATTATTTTGGCCCTCGAAAGATCCTCTTCACAGTGCGTTGAGACAATATAGACACACGTCCAATTCCAGGTTGATTCATAACATTTCCAGTTGACTGGAACTTCTTCATTATTTCCCTGGTAGTGGAAATGGGCATTTTCAATGGAGGGTTTCTGCTCATGTTAGAGAGGAGCTTTAGGGATCAACACTTAGTGCAATGCATTACAATAAGAGTCTAAGGTGGATATTTCATGAAGAAAATATATATTTCCTTTTGAGCCCTGTTACCTTTCAGAGATGCTGACTACAGAGGATAAAGCAATTTGGTGTAGATCACTTTCAGAGACCAACCAATCTAGCAACCTTTCAAGAAGAGTTGTGTTCCCGTGTGTATTCAGGATTGATTGCTAGGTACCCAGGCAATGAAAGACTACATGGCAGTAATAGGGACTCAAACACTACATGTGGTACAGATGCTTCTGAGCTTTTGAGTACGCATAGATTTAAAAAAATAAATAAATAAATAAAAATAATAATAAATTCTAATTGATCCCAAAGGATAGAATTTATATTTACCCGTTTTTCCATTATGAGACTAGTTAGTTTATGTTCTTATTGGCAAACATTAGCAGTGAATTAAAAGTTTTCACAGAAATCCTGTCAGATTGGCTCAAATCAACTAGCTGGCTAATATTGCATGTCAGAATTCCTGTCATGTTAGCTAGTGTCATAGACTTAGCAGTGAAGATTTCAATAAATATTGGATATGACATGAAAGTCCTTTCAGAAATCCTATCAGGTTAGCTCAGCTTATCTAGATGGCTAACAAATCCTATGAAAATACATGAGCATAGATGGAGCCAAAGACATCCTTCTTGAAGATTAATACTTGATGATTTCCACATACAATAAATACTAAAAGTCATGCCAACTTGCTCAAACTGAATTGCTCTCAAGTCCATATATGGACTTAACAACACGTCTAAATTTCAAGTTCTTTGGTCTACAACAGGGGTGCTCACACTTTTTTTGACTTGCGAGGTACTTTTAACATGACCAGTCAAGGAGATCTACCTACATTAAAAATGCGAAACATATTTATATATATATATATATATATATATATATATATATATATATATATATATATATATATATATATATATACACAAACACACACACGGAGTATACTTTAAATATATACACACACATAATATATGTTCATGTACCTTGCATAACTGCATAAGCCCTTATGACACACTACAATTCAGTACATTTTTGGTCAATACCTTACTCTGATGACTTGCACTGAATAGAATCAGCCAGGGTTGCACAGTCCGGACAGTAGCTGCTGGTAGCCAGCCTCAAGCAGGCCTCCAAATGATGATCAGTCATTGTGGAACGGTATTTGGACTTAATAATCTTCATGTGGGAAAAGGCTGACTCAAGGAGGTTGTACATTTCCTCATGTTTGAGTACTTTTCCCCTGTGAGTAAGTTCCAAACCTGTCCATGAGCCCTGGACTTCAGCTGAAGGTCAGTTTGTAGTTTCAAAATCTCATCCTCCACTTCAGACGAGTTCAGGTGAAACAGCGTTGCAATTTTCAATGCGAGTGAATCAACCTCAACATTGTCCCTAAATGGGTAGCACACTAATGGAGCGACTGGCTCCAGTACAGCAAAGTCTTGAAAGCGTCTGTGAAACTCTGACCGACAGCTGTCAATCTGCTCCATGTAGCGTGTAATATTCAACTGCGCACAAGCCTTCGTCTCCAACTCTGACACGAGGTTTTGGAAGTTCCCAAAATCATGGCGCTGCAGCTTTGAGGACAGAAGTTGCATTTTCCATTTAAAGGCATTAACTGAGCTGATCATATTGACCACGGTTTTGTCTTTTATTTGCAGCTCCAAATTAAGCTCATTTAACATGTTGGTCAGATCGGTTAAAAATGCCAAGTCCAGCAGCCACTGATCATCATTGAGTTGGGTGTATTCTGCATGTTTAACAGCAAAGAGAAACTTTCTTATCTTCACATCACTTCACAGCGGCGTGTAACTACTTCTTGACAGCTGGAGAGCTTTGATTGAAGATAATATTTTGGTTTTGTTTTTAAAGTCCCGAAACAATGAGTCAGTTACGTCTACGAATGCCTCTTTTATCATCTCACCATCTTGGAATGACTTCTTGTGTTTAATGATGGAGTGACTCACCCGAAACGATGCTTCGGTGGCTGCCTTAGCATTTGATGTCAGCCGTGAAAAAATGACTGCTGTCCGGACAACTGTGATTTTAGTTCCTTCACCTTCCTCTTCCTCAGCTCGCTTTTTTGGAGGGAAGTCAGTGTCGTAGTTTTCATGAACAGTACTAAAATGCCGCTCCACATTTCCCTTATTCGGAATAGCAATAGTAGCTCGGCAGATCAGACAAACGCACTTTGAATATGACATTGTGAAAAAAACATCCTCCAATTCCGCATGGAAGTGAAAAGTCTTCGGTTTCTTGCTTGATCCCGCTACCTCACTCATTTTGTACCCTTTCTTCAGTAAGAATAAACTGGGAAGTTAACTCAGTGATTTCGATCGCTAGCCTTTACCGCTGGCGCGTTTGATCACACATGCGTGGAGAGGGAAAAGACAAGATCTCAGACGTGGCTGCCCTGTACATCAACGCTAACATCTATTTATTTAATTTTTTTGAATGGCGATCTACCCCCACCAGTCGATCGCGACCGACGTATTGTGCACCCCTGGTTGACAAGCTGCAGACTGTCACGATATGGCCAGCAGATGGCACTGTGGCTCCTGTCAGGACACGTGACCTTGGTTTTGCTTGCGCACATCCTTGTTTTGATTTGTCACGAGTGTTCGTGTTTTTGTGTTAATGATCACTAGTATTTAAACGCATTGGTTACTGAGCACGTCGCTCGGTATTATTAGTTGTCAACTCCATGAGTGAGTGGTCATAGAGTATCCTGTCATGCTAAGCAGCCTGATTCACGTTTGCCTTGAAGACTGCGTTTTGTTTTGTGTTGAATAAAGATCGTGACCTGCACTTGCATCCAGCCTCGAGTCCAGTTTTGTGACAGAATACCGAGCCCTGTTTTGGAAGCAGCAGGTCACCATGAGTGCCGGCGAATGGGCCAGATTTGAAGCATGCAAACGTGCGTCTAAAGCTACAGAAAACCGGTCCATGCGCCACACCATTACCCACGCCGCCGAAGAGCTATGCCGCGCTGCGTAGCCTGCACAGTGAGCTGAGCATCTGGGGCTTCCCTGTTAAGGAGAAGAGGGAGAGCTTTACAGCGGCACACAGCCCGCCAGACGATGTGATCTCCCGGGACTTCCTACAGCTGGGGAGTCACATCATGCCACGCCGACAGGAGGGGGAGTCGGTGGTTGGGGCTGTGACTAACTCCCACCCTCCCTCCCCTATTATGATGCCCGCTCAGCAGCCTTGTTCAGCTGAGGACGCCGCTCAGCCTCACTGTTCAGCTGAGGTCGTCGCTCAGCCTCCACGTCCGGCTGAGGATGTCGTTCAGCCTTCCTGCTCAGCTGAGGACATCACTCGGCCTTCCTGCTTGGCTGTGGACGTCGCTCGGCCTTTCTGCTCGTCTGTGGACGTCGCTCGGCATTCCTGCTTGGCATTGGACGTCGCTCGGCCTTCCTACTCGGCTGAGGTCGTTGGTCCGCCTTCCTGTTCTGCTGAGGTCGTCGCTCCACCATCCTGCTTCGCTGGAGATGTCGCTCTGCCTCCATGCTCCGTGAAAGATGTCGCTCCTTATGTCGCTCTCCCTTCCTACTCCATGGAGGACATTGATCCCCCCTCAGGCTCCGCGGAGAGCATCGTTCATCCCTTGGGCCTCGCGGAGAACCGCGCTCCGCGCTCCTGCTTCGCTGAGGACGTCGCTCCGCGACACTGCGTTCCAGAGCTGCCGGTGGGCGTACTTTCAACTCCGGTGGGCGTGCTGTTTCGTCCATCTGCTGGAGGACGGAGGCTGCCTAGTGTCCGGTGGTAGAGAGAGACAGACCGCACACGAGTCCCGGACCCCCGTTGGAGGGGGGTTGTGTCACGATATGGCCAGCAGATGGCACTGTGGCTCCGGTCTGGTCACCTGACCATAGTTTGGCTCGCGCACTTCCTTGTTTTGATTTGTCACGGATGTTCGTGTTTTTGTGTTAATGATCACTAGTGTTTAAACGCATTGGTTACTGAGCACGTCGGTCGGTATTATTAGTCGTCAACCCCATGAGTGAGCGGTCATAGAGTATCCTGTAATGCTAAGTTGTCTGATTCACGTTTGCCTTGACGACAAAAGCCATTTTGTTTTGTGTTTTCTATTTATGTTGAATAAAGACCGTGACCTGCACCTGCATCCAGCCTCCAGTCCAGTTTCGTGACACAGACAGACATTTTTAAGTATTTCAGCCATGGCAGTGTGGATATTTTTTAGATATTTGTAGCTATTGTAGATTTGGTCTCACAAAGGTAAAGTACAGTACATCCTATGGTCATGATGCTAAGACATACAGACGTTCATTTACTCCATGGTGGAACAGTAGAAGAAGAGGAGATAGCGCTAATGAAGAGTCACTTTTCCCTTAAGTGTCCACTGACCTGCTTTAACGAGTCTGCATAAAGGAAGCAGTTAATTAGTCCCTATTTTTCATTCCAGTTTTATCTAGACACATAATTGCCAAAAGCAGCCAATTTACAGTGCCAAAAGTTAAGCTCTGGTAAGAGCTTAGGCAGAATTTTAGCAAATCCATGAGATGATCAAGAGAAAGTTGTTTTTTGTTTCCTTTTACAATAGTAGTTATCAGACAACATTTTCTCCCATATGAATAAATGTCTTTGTCAGTTTCACAAACCCTGACGTTTTATTTCATAGTAGATATATATTCAACCAGAGGCAAATGTCTTGGTGAAAAAACTGTAAGAAGAAAAACTTCTCATGGTTATCGTTTCATTTTTGGCATGCTGTTACCCAGATTAGGAAAATGAATGAATTGAACAGCATGGAAAAAAGAGCACAAAAATGATTGTATATTACATTTATTAAAGAGTGCAACAATTTTAGAGTGCTCTTGCTGAAGTGCAGAGCATGCTGATTGCAGACCAAAAATTAGTTCAGCAAAAAAAACTATTCACTTCATGTACATTCTCATGCCCAACCCATGCCAAGTTCTCAACCGCTCAACCATCATCCAGCTGATGTAGAGATCCAAGTAATAGTAATAGCATGTAATAACAGCCTCTTCCATACCCTCTTCATTATGACTGATAACTACTATAGATCTCAGCCTAATCTTCTGTTTCATGTTATACAGTACGTTCAGCTGCAGTGAAGCCCAGACTACATGCTTCTAATTTAACGTGAATATTCTGGATTTCTGTGCTTTTCAGTCTTTCTCTCTTCATGTAACCTATCTGCATGTAATATATTAGAAAGGGAAAGAAATTGAAATAATAATGCAAGAAAATTGACAATGCTGCCATGAACAGGGGTGCATCTAGGGGAGTTTTGTTGGCCAGAACAGGTGCAGCACTACTGAAGCTGACAGTTGATGGAACTGTTATATTATTAGTCATTGAATTGATATGATGCATACACTTGCACATTTTTTGATGTTCATATGGTTTTGGTTTTAACGATTTAGATGTCTTCCCTTTTGTGAAACCTTCACTTGAATGGCTAAACACAGCATGGCCGCTGCTCTTCGCTGAATTGTTCCTGCCACACAACGAGCAAGATTTCGTGAACTTGCAAGTGAACACGTACCGTAAAGCCATGGTATACTTTCAGTTAAATGATGTTTGCAAGGGTTGTAAGAAGCCGAAACCACCTTGCCAGGCATACAAGCTCAAATATGTTATGCGGTTTCATTTCACATATGAATACTCAACATACAGGTTTTGTCACTTAGCATCTTCATCCATAGACTTTGTCTGGCTGCTATCTCAGGGTCACACTGCCATACTCGCTGTTATTAACCACTTTTCCAAAGCCTGTCATCTAATTCCACTGCCGAAACTTCCCACTGCTTTCAAAACTGCAGAACATCTATGTAACTACGTATTCAGACTCTACAGTCTGCCAGAAGACTGAGGGCCGCAGATCTGCGGATCTGGCTCTTCACTTGTGATCTCCAACTCCACCTACCATACAGGAGACCGAGGTATGTGAGTCCATTCAAAATACTTGGACAGATCACAACTGTATCATACTGTCTTGCCCTGCCACACACTTATCACATTTCTCCCACTTTCACAATCCCCCTGGTGGTTCGAGAGGGGTGGCAGAGGAGGCCAGTAACTGGGGTCCCCTACCCATCATTGTGGACGATGAGGAGGCCTATCAGGTCACTACAGTATCTCATATACTGGGAGGGAATGTGGGGGGAGGTGCTCTGTCACAAATCAGGCCTCTGGTTAATCCCGCTCACCACAAGAGGTCACAATCACCCAAGTAATGACTCCGTCTACCATAACCACATTCCTGGAACTGATTACCATCACACTTGTTTCTCACAAACTCTCTATTTAGGACACACATACACACTCACTGCGAAGTATTGTTTTGCCTGTGCTAACATTACTGAGCGTTTACTGTTTTCTCCTGCCTGTGTTCGATGCTGGACTGTTTATTTGGTTCGTTGATCCTTCGCTACCTGACCTGACCTTTTGCCTATTTGACTCTGATTTTGGAATGACCTTTGATGCTTTGCTGGCCAGTGATTGACCTCAGCCTGTTTGTATATATTTGTTACATTGTTTAATAAAGCTGCAAATGGATCCTCACTCCGTGGATGCTTCTTTACTACCTTATAATTTCATGTTGTGTGAATCTTTCACGCTTATAAACATTGTTTCCTCATGAAACTATTTCCCCATTGATTAAAAATAAGGGGCGGGGGGACAAACATAATCTTAAAATATATTTTATAAAAAATGAAATAAGAGAAAAGGCAGTGTTTTTTGTCACAGTAAACTGTTACTTTTTTCTTTTTCTTTTTTTTCTTTAGTAGCTAGTTACTTAGCTACATTATTTTGGAAATAGCTCAAACTACTACTAGTTACTGCAATACTAGTTACTATAAATAATTCATTCAGACTATTTAGTTACTACCTATGGCTTAATTGCAAACTGAGCTTTAGAGCTTCTATTAAAATATGAATATTTTGGAGTTAGTTGATGCAAGTTTCCCAGTAATTCATCACTGTAAAAATGTCTGGGTAAAGTCCTGGGATGATCATACCCAGATACATTGTACACAAAAAATGACTGTGTTGTGCTGAGGGCACTTTGAAAGATCACGCTTCACCTCTCTGGATCAAAACACAATTATTGGTGGGAATGAAATGTGAAATTTGTCATCCTATTATTATCTCTTCCCCTTGGAGCTGTAAGGCAGAAAGCATGCTTCATGGTTATTTGTGGGTGAATGCCAGAGATGGTTGCCTGATTTTTTTTTTTTCCTTTTGAGGCTTGATTTCACTCCAACAGCCCTGACCACCTGTTGAGGTGATGTATTCATCTCCAAGGAAGTGACATTGATGAACCAGCGAGCCACTGCAGAAGACTAAATAATGGCGCTCTGAACCAGAGCACCATCAGTCTATTGAATACCAGGAGTCCAGAAGCATTACACAGTGACTCACCCAATATTTAAAGCAATATATGGTGCAGACTTTGGCTATGGGAAAACAAATAACAGTGACTCACACACTAAGTACTTTACCTCTTACTGTCCATAAGAATGTCCAGATCCAGTCATCTCTCTCTCTCTCTCTCTCTCTCTCTCTCTCTCTATACACACACACACACACATATATATATATATATATGTATATGTATGTGTGTGTATATATATACATATGTATATGTATATATATTGCTAATCTTTACAGAGCTGTCATTAATTTGAAACTTGAAATGAACCTGAAATTCTTGAAAATAGGAAGTACACATAAGGATGGTAAACAAGATGTTTGATGCAGAAAATGTAGACTAAATTACTCTCTCTCTCTCTCTCTCTCTCTCTCTCTCTCTCTCTCTCTCTCTCTCTCTCTCTTTCTCTCTCTCTGTATATACAGTATATAGATTCAGGTCCATGATTATTTGGACAACAACTAAATTTTCTTCATTTTGCATATGTGTACACCAGCACAATGGATTTGAAATGAAGCAATCAAGATGAAACTGAAATGTAGACTTTGACCTTTACTTCAAGGGGTTTCACAAAAATATTACACTAACCATTTAAGAATTACAGCCATTTTCACAAACTCAAAAGTAATTGGACAATTGATTGATAAGCAGTTTCATAGCCAGATGTGGCCCATTTCCTTATTATTTTATGACAAATTAAGTAGATAAAAGGTCTGGAGTTGATTCTAAGCATTTAATTTGGTAGTTCTTCATGGGAACTCTCAATTTTTGGTCCAAAGAGGTGTCAATGCAAGTGAAGGAGGTCATCATTTGGCTGGAAAAAAACAAAACAGACCTATCATAGAGGTAGCAAAAACTTTATTGGCCAAATCAACAATTTTGTACATCATTAAAGAGAAGGAATGCACTGGCGAACTCAGCAACATCAAAAGGTCTGGAAGGCCACTGAAGACAACTAAAATGGATGAAAGCAGAATTATTTCCTTGTTGAAGAAAAACGCATTCACAACATCTAGCCAGGTCAAATATACTTTGGAGGAGGTACAGTATGCATATCATTGCCAAAGTCAACAATCAAGAAACACCTTCATGAATGTAAATACAGACGGTTTATCTCGAGATATAAACCACTGGTAACACTCAAAACAAGAAAGGCGAGATAAGACTTTAAAAAACAAACAAACAAAAAAAAAAACTCTTTAATAAAAAAAGCCTGACCAGTTCTGATGCAAGAGATACTTGTACCACAATGATTTTAAGAAAATAGTATGGTAAAGGTATGGAAAGGCTTATGATCCAAATCATATCACATCATCTGTCAAACATGTGGAGGGAGTGTTATGGCATGGGAATGTATGGTGGCAAATGGAACTGGGTCACTGGTGTTTATTGATGATGTGACTGCTGATTGAAGTAGAAGGATGAATTCTGAAGTGTATATAGCTATACTTTCTACTCAGCTTCAGTTAAATGCTGTAAAACTTTAAGGGCAGTACTTTATAGCACAGATGGATAATGATTCCGAACATACCGCGAAAGCAAATCAAGAGCTTCTTAAAGAAAAATCATTAAATGTTCTTAAATGTCTGATCACATCAACCCATTTGCTTTTAGTTGAATTGATTCAGAATGCTGCAGCGCAACTTGGGCTTTCTGGGACAGTCTTGGGCTGTCTTCAAACAGCCCAAGACAACCCATGTCACACCCCTCTCCCTCTCCCTCCACTGCCTTCCTTTAGCTGCCCGCATCAAGTTCAAGGCCTTGATGCTCACCTACAAGACCTTGTCAGGAACAGCACCCTCCTACCCCAACTCTCTCCTGAAGCCCTACGTTCCCTCTCGCAATCTGCGATCAATTAGCGACCAACGTTTAGTAGTTCCCACTTAGCGTGAAGCAAGGTCCCTTTCCAGAACCTTCACGCTAACCGTTCCTCAGTGGTGGAATGCACTTCCAATCTCAATCCGGACCGCAGAATCTCTCACCATCTTCAAAAAACAGCTAAAGACCCACCTCTTCCGTGAACACCTAACCAACCCATAAAAATAAATAAATAAATAAATAAATAAAGTTTGCACTTACACCTCTACTCTGTGCACTTTGCTTCCTCTGGAATTCAATTAATGGATCTTTTATGGTAGCACTACTTGTATTGTTCTCTGCTTGATATGTCACTCTGCTTATTTGTAAGTCGGTTTGGATAAAAGTGTCTGACAGGTGAATAAATGTAAATGTAAATGTAAGATAAAACTGAAGGCAGAAAGACCCACATACAAACAGCAAATGAAGGCAGCTGCAGTAAAGGCCTGGCAAAGACATCTCAAGGGAGGAAATACAGCATTTCATTATGTCCATGGGTTCCAGACTTCAGGTAGTCATTGACTCCAAAGGATTTGCATCCAAGTATTAAAAATAATCCTATGCTGATGATTGTTAGTTTGTGCAATAATTTTTGAGCCTGTGAAAATGGAGGGACTCAGGTAATGCAAGTAACATATTATATTATTACATAACATAATATAATATTTTTGATAAACTCATTGGATTAAAGCTGAAAGTCTACACGACATCTCGATCGCTTAACTTCAAGTCCACTGTGGTGGTGTACAGAGGAAAAATACCAAAAACTTTGTCGCTGTCCAAATACTTATGGACATGACTGTACGTGTATATATATATATATATATATATATATATATACACACACATATACACACACACACACACACACACACACACACACACACACACTATGTATGTATTCTAATAAAGCATATCATATTTATCATATTCAAATGTTTCAATTTTGCATTTAAATTTTGTAGCCTTTGGGAGGGATTTACTGTTGCTTCTTCTATTCCACAAGTACCCATAAATGCTCGGTAACATGATGAGAACAAACTTCTCAATAGCTGTTGTGAAGCATGAGGAGCAATAACTTATTCCCACAGCTGATAATGGCTAAGACATTGAGACCCCCTTACTCACTGGTCATATAAAGCATGGATGATTTTTCTTGGAAAATAACAGATGTGCTGAACATCTGTATCATCATCACTGTTAGAAATCTGTCTCTAATTTACTAACACCACACAGAAACAAAACCATAAATGCCACTGAGAGTCAGACAAAGACACTGCTGCTTTTGGGTAGTGAGTTTGAAAATAATAAAAATCAGTTAATGTAGGAATATCAGATGTGAGCCAAACTACATTCACATAAATTTAAGTTAGAGAAGCAGCAATTGTAATAAATAAAAATTTCCTTATCCAAACATCTGCTCATAGTGAAAAACTTTATAGCATAGCTTGCTCATTTTTTATTTTTTTTATGCGGAGATCATATAACATCTGATATAAGAGGAAACTGATATCACGTCAAAAAAAAGAGCAACGTCTTTTTTATTGTTTGTAATCTCTTGCTACCTTACAAATGTACTGTATAGTATCTGGAATGAAAAATTATTCTCTCAAATCTGCTCGGCTCCATTCAGCTCCTTTTCACATGTTTAATCTGTAGGCAGACATATTTTATAATGTCATTAGTAAAATGCAACAAAAGCATTTCCTTTCAACATACTTTTCTTTCCCTTCTGTCTCCCTCTCTACTGAAGCATGTTAAAATTTCCACAGTTTATCCCCATCACTCACTCCACCACAGCTGTTTCAGTCTGGTCTACATGCCATCTGGAGAACCACTGGCCCTATGACGGAGGGGGGAGCTATAAGATGTGTCCGTACAGCACACAGAGACTGTTCAAGGTTAAAAGGAATTCTATTAATTTGTGAAAACCTATCTTCATAAATTTTTTATATATATATATATAATTTAAATAATAATTCACTTTCATTCAGTATTCAGGATTTTGGATCCACATTAATCCACATTATGAGAGATTTTATTTTAGATCATCAGCTCGACCAGGTGCGTGTAAAACAAAGCAAAACTGAAATTGTGCAAGGCAGTGTGGCTTCCTGTTATGGAAAATCATACATTTTACATGTAATCATATGTTTTTGTCATGTAATTAATAAGGGAATAATGTGAAATAAATCATGAAAAAAAATAATGTGCGATAATTAATCTTGAAATAAAATAACATGAACTAGACTGAATAATTGTGAAAAATGTGAAAAGATTTCAAGTGAAAATCAGTGTATCATATCAAAGAATCTCATGTGAATATAAATCAGTCTTGTAAAAAATACAAGTAAAAAAACAACAATTATGTAAAGAATTATGTGAAAATAATGGAATCATGTGTAAAAACTAGTGAATATGTTAAAATTTGTGAAAATTTTCCTATCAAAATAAATGAATTGTGTAAAAATTGTACATAAATGAAATATGTGAAAGAATCACGTGAAAATACATGAATCTTGTGAAAATAAGTGAGCTATGTATAAAAACTGCATGTTAAAATAACCAAATCTTGTCAGTGAATCACGTACTGTACTATACATAACACAACATACAATATGCTATAGGGTACATATACCATTTACATATAGCGCTTTTATCCAAAGTGCTTTACACTGTGTCTCAATCACCCATTCACACACACACACACACACACACACACACCAATGGTAGCAGAACTACCATGCAAGGTGCTAACTTGCCATCGGGAGCAACTTGGGGTTTAGTGACTTGCCCAAGGACACTTCGGTATGTGGAGTCACGTGGCCTAGGAATCGAACTGCCAACCCTATGAATAGTGGACAACCCACTCTACCACCTGACCCACAACCGCCACACGGGCAAAAAAGGAATTAATTACAAATCAGACATGCAGCATATTGAACATGAAAAGAAAAAGAAAATGCTCAACAATTAGTACGCTTACTCTATTGAAATCTGAACATAAGGTCTTTCAGTTCATGGTCATAACTTTCCAATGAATTCTAGTCTAATGGAAAAGTCAAGTTTAAGTCAGACTCAAAACTTTCAGAGAGTGCAATGTCTTTTCCCTCAGTGGAACATAGTGCAGTCACTGTCTTGAGTTAAGACACATTAAGCCATTGAATAAGTGACCATGGCAGCAGAGACATTTAGTTTCAGTGTACACCAATTTCTATGTACCCTGGGCTATTCTGTTTCAGCACCCACTGACTCTTCTGTCAATTAAGTGCAATTCGCTGTATATTAATGTTTAAAGAGATATGGCTCTAGAACAAATTGACTTCCTTGATATCCTCATACTCTAACATTTTCCAATGTAAGTAGGTTAAGATTTTTCTATATGTATTCTATTGACAGGCTCTTGTGCACACAAATCTCAGCACGAACAAAAGATAGAAGTACAGAGAGGATAATACTTAATACAGAAAATATTTTGTAGAACAAATTCAAATTACTTCAGAATGGTTAATTTTTCATCAGTTTATATGACTTCACCTGTTTTTCTGAATGACTTCGACTGTTTTTCTTGCTCTAACACAGCTTCTAACACTTTGCAGCTGTACTACACACTCTATGGCACTAGATAGTGTGCTCAGTTCCATTATGTTATATTCTGGATGTACCCATAGAGCACTTGTAGGGCACACACAAGGTCAATAGGAAGCCATTTGGTATTAGAAGATGGTGGAGGGAAATTAAGATCAAGCAAACGAGGGATAAGAAAAACATTACTAAATGAATGGTTTAGCCACATAGTGTACCTTAGGACCATTCGGAAAATGGGTTGTTTTTTTGTCTAATCTTCTTTTCAGAACACTGATTGGAAGCAATGAGAAGTTTACATAAGAATGAATTGTCCTCTCACTCACAAAGGAGAGTGGTTCTCACTGGATTCTAACAACTCATGACCAGAAATTAGCTAACCCATTACATAATTAATTATAAAATGATCCAATCACAATTAAAAAGCTGTAGTCAACAAGGGGTGGTTGATGAGGACTCTTGTAAATCACCCTTTTCTGTCTCCACAGTTTTTGCGTTTTGTTCTGTTTTATATGGGAAAAAATGTGCTTCAGCAGTTAAAAATGCTTAAAGTTGTAGTCTCACCTGCTGCTCAAGCACCCACTTATATTGATAGATAGATAGATAGATAGATAGATAGATAGATAGATAGATAGATAGATAGATAGATAGATAGATAGATAAGATAGATAGATAGATAGATAGAGTACTTTACTGGGACATTGTTTAGGCTTGTATTAAAAGTGATCTTTTCCCACTTATTTACAATTTATTTAGGCATGAGGGATTTGTGAAGCATGATTTTGAAAATATTGTTTGACAGGAAATCACAATCCACCATTATTGACTTTCTTATATCTATAAATGAGTTCTTATTAGACTGTTTGACTGGCCACTTGAATTGAATGGGTTTAATCCAAACCTCCATAACTCAATATCAAGTAGCCCTGTAAAAAATGTCAACTTGAGCCTAATATGGACTGTTGATGGAAAGTTCAGGAATCATAATAATAAGGTGAAAAAGCATTATGGTTTCAACAAAATGGCAGAATATTACTGTGCACAGTTTAATAATGATGCTAACAGTTGCCTTATGATGCTAACAGTTGCCTTATGATGCTAACAGTTGTATTATGTGTTTATGTAAAATAAATATCTACTGATATACTGTGGAATTTATTTGAGAGTTTTAGACTTAAAGGGGTATCTGGCTGGGTTTGAGAACCCTTGATTTAGGCACATTGCACATTATCCGGGAGTAACACAAGTGTAAAATCAGATTATCTGTCAATCATTGTAAGTGTTTTCAGATTTGACTGGTTGGAAGCTTGGTCACACAGGAATTCTTTCAGATAAAAAAATAAAAGACAAAATGGTAATACTGTACATTCCCTAGTTTAATCCCTGACTGTCTATAGCCCTAGTTAAACAGTAAGATTTATCTGCATGATCATTACACATCGATAGGAAAAACTGAATTCATTAATTGCATACCCAATTAATGATATGAAAAGAGGCTGCTTACATCAGCAAACTCCTACTAATGTCATCGAGACAGTGAACTCTTTGGACACATCCAGTGTCTCAGCCTTGCAAATGAGCTAGAATACATTTGTCTTTTCTTTGACAGGAGACAATCTGGTATGACAGTTTAATGGCATTATGAAGCCCAGCCAAAGTACCAGCTCAACTGAAGCCAAACTTCAAGATGACACTTTTTCCATCAGGGTTTCCAAATGGAATTACCTGTCAACAAGATTATAAAACTGCAAGTTGCTTTGACAGTTCTCATACAAAATTTAACACAAATATCATTAGTTCCATTAGTTAAAAACCATCTGGTTGCAATGCGAGAATGTCTGTTCTAATTATGACAATGCTGTACTCTGGTGGTGAGGTTAGGGTGTTGCACCTTCAGGCACTGAGCTGAATTACTGTATAATGTAGGGCCGTGTTCATTCATATTTAATTACTATATCGTATATAACACAGTTGAAGAAGAATATACTATATTTATTTTACAAACTGATTTTTAAGTATGTATATTTAAATTATAGCATGCATACTTATATTATAAATATGCATATAAACTTTGTGGGGGGGTTTTCTGAAAGACTTCATTGTATCAGTAAATTAGGTAAACGTTGCATAGTTAATTAATCCATATGGTAAGCTAGTTAAACTTTAGCTTGCTCCTGATGCAGTGGTGAGTTGGCATAATGGGTAGTGTTAGGAGCTCATGTTCCAAGGGTTGTTGATCCGTGGTCTCTTTTGCAGAGTGTACCAGGATGTGTAGATGCATGTAGATGATTTAATAAATTATTTTAGCATCATTCTGATGCTCAAACTGACATATGAGGAATTTTAAACGCTTAAGGTTTGATCAATGAACCTAACCAATAACTAGTTTTTGGATGAACTTCTTGGACCAGAAGCATGTGCAATGAAATAGTTTTAATCACATTTCCATGATATCAGTGTGAAGATATGCATTTATTTAAACATGCAGTTAACAGTTTTGTTCCCCACATTCTTGGCAGCCATAAAAGTAGTAGAGCCTAAATATTGTCCTAAATGTCCTAAATATTACTTTTAGCCCTGATACTTACAGATGTAGATCAAATGTTTTGAAATAAAAACATACTGGATTTTGCCAGTACATTTATTTTGCAAAACTTATTTTTAAGTATGTATATTTAAATTTTTGCATGCATACTTAAAATTAAGTATATTAAAAAAGTGTATTCATTATTCAAGTATGCATACTTAAAAATTAAGTATGCATACTAAAATTTTACGTGTGCATACTTAAAATTCTAGTTTGCATGCTTATTTTGTAGCATATAAACTTTGTGTCCATTCTTAATTTGTGGACAACTTTTTAAAATGCATACATATTTTGCATACTTATTGTTTAGTATTTGTACTTTTTAAGCAGGTTAAACTTTAGCTGGCTCGTGCAACTCAAAATAAATTGGATGACTTAAGTGTTTCAGTGCAATTCAGATGCTCAAACTGACATCTAAGGAATAATAAAAACCGAAGGTTTGGGATAATGGATTGTGTTAAAACTTCATGTTCCAATACTTATGGGTTCAATGCTGAGCTGTGGTTACTTCTGCAGTGTTTCATGGTTCCTCCTGGGCAAGTTTGATTTGAAGAAGCTGTACTAAATAACAAATAACCTAAAAATCACAAAAATGACCCTATTATATACACAATTTACTAGATCCCTAAAATAATAAGACAGCTAAATAGTGAAAAAAAAATTGTTGGAATTATAAGAATGAATGACAATAATTTGCTAATAGTCCACCACCTGAATCTTAGTAATTGGCAAGGGCCTCCAGTCAGTATTGTTCATGTGGAATTCATTCAAGGCATTTCCTTGACGAACTTTCTATAGTGAAAAAAAAAAACATGTTTACTGTTATAGTAAACCTAAGCATGTTACCGCTGCACTATTCTACCAAAGACAGACTTGATCATGCTCACTTTATAGTTTACATAATCTTGTAATTAGAAACATGTTTAAATTAGGTTTAGCATAAGTTTTGATGGGAAATGTAATAATTTTATGTGAACCATTTGACCACACATTCCATTTACATTGTACTGTGTTCAGCTACAGTATGTTGTTCCATGTGCCACCCATTGGTTATTGTGTGAAGCACAACAAATTATTTTAAATTCTTAGAGCCGTGCCTGGAGTATACCATGTGGTCACACATGATGAAACGCATGATACTGCGTGAAAAAAAACACACATTTTTAAAGGCCACATCCATAGTGTCATGTATCATGAAACTCTGGACTCCAGTTCCCATCAGCCACTGCACTGCACTGCCTGTCACATGACCACCTGCACCTGATTCACGTTTGGTTAATGAGCACTCATGGGTATATATAGTAATTGTCTGCACTGTTTCCTTGTCTTTTGTTGTCCTAGACTTTTGTCATTTTTGTCTCAATGTTTTGTTTCATGCCACAGTGTTATGCCAAGTTGTCTCATTGTTTTGTTAAACGTTTGTTTAAATAAATGTTAATATATGCACTTGCTTCTGCCTTGACCTCACTTTAATTTTTCAAACAACTAAGATGTTTTCCTTTGTAATTTGCACTGAAAAGGTGTGAAGGATCTCAAAATTAAGGAGTAAAGACTCCAGAATTAAAAAATGCAGGGAGGGGGAGAGACCAAGAGTGTAACATATTTGAGTAATTGGACTATGATTTGAGCATATTTATATGTGCCCCAAATAGTATTTAAATGGAATACTTGTATTCTTACTCAATCAGTACGTTTAAATGGACAGCAGTAATCTAATTACTGACCTTATTCTTTATAAGACATTATTGTGATTAAGGTGTTTACATGAGTTGCTTTTAGAATACTCCTTGTTCCTGTTTTACCTGTTATAGAACATAGTTCAATTAACAGCACATTATATCACCATGCCACGCCGTATGATGTTCCCTTCAGAATTTCATGTATCGACATATATATAGAATTTCATGTATCGACTTCAATATGGTACTGTATACAGTTTTTTTTGGGTGTTTCATTTTTTATTTTACGAAAGCTTCAAGGGCAGTTAATTATGTCATGCTATACGTGCTAATAGACGACTGCCTAAAGCCGTGGGCTGCGTCCAAAACTGCATACTTACCTACTATATAGTAGCTGAGATACACGTATTTCACCTAGTATATAGTAGGTATGTACATGGTTTCGGCCACACCTGTGTTCTCTTGTTCGCCACCGGCTTGCTCATTAGGGATAAATTCACACACTTAATATCTGTATCCTGTATTTAAATATTTCTGTAAAGCTGCTTTGAGACAATGTACATTATCAAAAGTGCTATATAAAGAAAACTGAATTGAATTGAATTTTAAGTGGAGGCCAAATCAAGTCTCAAATTTTTGAGGTGTAGTCCACAGTGAAGTCCTTTTTTTTTTGGGGGGCATGGGCATGGAAAGGTCATGGAACCTTTTGTATTTCTTGAAAATGGACAGTAGCAAGCCCAGCTCCCCTTTGGATTAATCGATTGCTTTTCAAATTAAATTATGACAAGAAGATTATCACAAGGTAAGACTTGGCTATATTGTTATTGTTTGTTGTTCATTTATATAGCAGCACTTTTCCAATGGGTGATAAACACACCCCTTCAGATGCATCACGTGTGTATATAATTCTGGCTTGTTTGGCTTGGGGTGTTTAGAAATGAATTGTTGTGAGATTTGCTGTCAAATCAGGAAACTAAATCAAAACAAAGGTCACGTGGTTAGTCTGATGGTAAAACCCAGTGGCACAGTGCCCTCTGCTGGCCGCACTGTGACAGAACCCGCCCCCCAAGGGCACTCCCCCCGGACTGCCAAAGTCCTCCACCTTACACTGGCGGCCCCGGACCTCTGGGCTGAACGTCCCATGCATCGCCAGGCGGGAACCGTCCTGAGTTCCTGGCCGAGCCTGGGAGTGGAAGGCTGTACACAGTTATATGAAGGATCGGAGTGTCGCATTCAGGGGAGACGAGAGGCTGGGCGACCTTCCCAGGAAAACAGGGGCGCTGAGCGACGTCCTCACCAGAGCAGAGATGCTGAGCGACGTCCTCAGGAGAGCAGAGCTGCTGAGCGACATCCCCAGCGGAACGGGCAGGCTGGGCAGTGCCCCCAGCGGAACCGGCAGGCTGACCGGCGTCCCAAGCGGAACAGAGAGGCTGGGTGGCGTCCCCAGCGGAACAGAGAGACTGGGCGGCGTCCCCAGCAGAACAGAGAGACTGGGCGGCGTCCCCAGCAGAACAGAGAGACTGGGCGGCGCCCCCAGTGGAACAGCCAGGTTGGGCAGCGCCCCCAGCGGAACAGCCAGGTTGGGCGGCGCCCCCAGCAGAACAGCCAGGTTGGGCGGCATCCCCAGCGGAACTGACAGGGCTCAGAGGCGTGGCCGGAAAAGGGCTCAGAGGCATGGCTGGAACAGGGCTCAGAGGCATGGCGAGAAACAGGAATAAAAACATGACTGGGGCTAGACCCGTGACACTGGACATGGCGAAAGGCGGGACGGGAGCTAGGGACGTGGCGAGAGGTGTGACGGGAGCTAGGAACGTGGCGAGAGGCGGGACGGGAGCTAGTGTGCCGGGGCCATGAGGCAGAGCTGTGGAGTCAGCACAGTAAGGCGGAGCCGTGGCACGGCCCCGGGACGGGAATTGAATCGGGGATATGACAGGGACCGGGACATGGGACGGGACAGGGATATGAAACTGGAGCGGGACAGGGACCGAGACCTGGAGCGGGACAGGGACCGAGACCGGGAGCGGGACAGGGACCGAGACCGGGAGCGGGTTTCAGGACATAGCATGAACTAGGACGAGGTCTTGTGACTTAGCTGTGGCAGGAACCTGATAACTAGTTTGGACTGGCTCGAACTGGTACAGCGGAGGCTCGAACGCGAAACCCGGAAACTGGAACTCGGAAACTGGGACTCGGAACCCGGAAACTGGGACTCGGAACCTGGAACTCTGAATTCAAAAGACTCGGACAGGAACTGAGGCTGGGTCTGAACCCGGGCGTCACATACTAGAGACTGGGTCTGTACTTCCGCCAGCTGTCTCTGTGCTTCATCTCGAGCTTCACTGGCTTGAATGAGTTGAGCCTCCTGCTTGGACAGATCAAACTCCAGCTTCTCCTTTGTAGCTACAGCCAGAGCTCTCTGTCTTCTCTCATCCTCTAGCTCTGATCTCTGCATGTCCACTTGCGCGTTTGCGTTCGATAATCGGTCATGAACAAGTTCACTGTTGAGCTGCTTCTTTTCAAGTTCCATCTCCAGCTGTGACATCTGACTTTCCCATTTCTGCTTCTCCTCCTTCAAGGTAGCTATCTTGGAGTAACAACCGGTCACCTCCTTATGTAGCTTGTCTCTGTCCTGCAGTACCTGCTCCTGATGGCGGACAGCTGCAGACAGATCCTCGTGGAGCTGCTCCTTTTCTGCTGTCAGACTCTTGACCTTGCGTTCAGACTCCTCGGTGCTGCTCAGGGCTGCATCTCTCGCCACTCGGAGTTCTTCCATTTCACGCAACTGGCCCTTTAGCTGATCCTGGGCTTGCCTTAACTGTCCATGTGCTGCGGTTTCCGCCTCTACTGTCTGGATGAGTTGAGCTTTGCGATGGGACAGGAGGTACTGAAAAGCCTCCTTCACGGTAACAGTCCGAGCGCTCCGCTTTCTCTCCTTTTCCAGCTCCTCTTCTCTCTCCTGCAGCAGGACTTGTGTGGCTTGGAGCTGGGACTCCCTTCCAGTCAACGCGCTGCGTAAATTTTCCATCTCTCGCTGCATCTTGCGCATCTCTTCAGCCATCTCCTTCCTCTGCTCCTCGCTGGGTTTCACTGGGAGCTCTTGCAGCTGAGTGTCGCCTCGCTTCTTGCAAGATTTAGTGTCCTTTTTACTCTGAGTGCTTACAACGGGAACGGGAGGCTTGGCTGAGATTGGAGCTTGAACTTGGAACTTGGCTTTGGGCGGAATTCTGGAAATTGGGTCAGCGGACTTGAAGATGAACGGATTTCACTTAGCCGGATGCGCGGTAACCTGTGACTTGGCCTGGACAGGGACATGGGCCTGGGACAGGGCAGTGGTTGGGACTGGAGACCTGGAGATGAGCAACACCTGCTCATAGTACACGTGGAATGGGCACTCCACCACGTCCACATCCTCCAGCAACTGAGCATAGTGCCGTCCTGGTTCTCCGAACTCCTCCCAAAACATGTCCAAAAACTCCCAGACATTCTCCAGCACCCAGGGTTCTATGGCTGTCACTTGCTGTGCCCATGTGCGAGCTAGGCCAACCAGGCGAGACACGATAAACAAAGTGAATTGTCCTTCAGTCGGCTTTGGGTCGCATAGGCTGGAGAAATAATACTGACAGTCCTGCAAGAACTTATCCGGGTAAAGGTAGCCATCATACGGCTCCGGCATGACCATAGAAAACCTCTGTGCAAAGCTCATGGATTCCAGGCCGGGAACCCATAGGCTCTCGGGTGTGGCTTCTTTGCCATTCTCCTACGGCGTCCATGGTGCCGTGGTCAGATCTGCTGCGTCCGTAAGTGGGCTCGGGATTCTGTCAGGCGGATTAAACATAAATGTAAAAACTCAAAGCAAAACGGAGCATAGACAGATCAGGAGCAAACGTAGCATAGACAAACTGGAGCAAACGTAGCATAGACAAACTGGAGACCCGCTACAACACAGAAGACAAAAACACTACCATATCATCTATCTAATCCCAAGCAACGTGCTTCATTGCTTGGGAGCCTTAAATACCCGGCGTTACTCAAACTAAACATGATTAACAGAAATTACAAACACTGGTGTGAAATCAGGAAGCAAAATCAAAACAAAGGTCACGTGGTTAGTCCGATGGTAAAACCCAGTGCCACAGTGCCCTCTGCTGGCCGCACTGTGACAGTTATCCTTTCTTAACACAGAACTATTTAAAGGCAAGAAACTGAGGAGACAAATATTCTGTAAACATTTTATTTTAAAAGTTATTTTGTGTACAATAAATGTAACAAATGAAAGTATGTTAAAAGACATTATACCGTGAGAACACTCATGTTGGCCAAAAACATTTAACAATACTTTCTAGTGTTAAACATTAGAATTATATAAAGAATTAATTAATAAAGATCCCTCTATAAATATAAAGAAAAAAAGCATAATTAAATCAAATACCATCTTGGTGTTCATTGATAAATATGTATATATTTCTATAGAACAAATATATAGGACACAAAGTACACTACAACTACAACTACTGACTTTCTGAACATCCTGATTGTGCATTGCAGCTATGCAGTAGTTACCATAAATGTAACATAATCAGATTAACAAGGAATAATCTCCCTCACAGGGAACAGCTCAGTAAACATTTTTGTCTGCTTTGGCATATGATGGAGGGAAGAAAAAAAAAAAGCTAAATCACACTAAACTATAGCCCGTTTGGTTTGGTAACTCATTACTGTGTGTGCACACAATATGCTTCAGACTTACACATAATAGACTGGTACTTGATCAGTGTCATAAATACATTCAAATAAAATAAACAGTGTCACTATCAGAAATATAAAGAATAGCCTGCTAAAAAACCCAACTCAGGATCTCATTAAAAATGACAGGAAATCATCATAAATGTCAAAATACGATGAATTGTCTTTAAATGTTTATACTATTTGGTAAGACTGAGCTGAGAAAATATAATCAATAGCTTTGCATACATGTATAGAAACAGTTTTATTTTTGAGACCAGTAACATTTTCTTTTCTTCATTTTCTTTGACCAGCAAAACGAAGGCCAAACCTCTATGACATCACATTGGTTGAACCATACAATTATTTTTGTGCTTGTAAAAACCCAGACAATACAAGTGCCATAACAATCTGTAATGAAGTATGTAATGGCAATGACACTTTATCTTTGTAATGGCCATACTATTCTTACATTTTTCCAGTTTTTACATATAACAAGCAAGTGCTGAATACAAACAGGCATCCAGATAAATTCCTTCCGTTATTTAAAGTTAATTTAGGCAATACAAAAATAATCTGTTTAAAATATTCCAGTAAGGCACATCAGGTGTAGTAAACGTGTAGCATTTCATCATTTATTCAGCAAGGCATCTCACAGTCACCATTCTATGACTGACAGCTTCGGGCATAATGGACAGCATCACTGAGAGAGTGAAAAATGATCTCGGTACTCTCAGGGTCATAATAGCCACCTCTGCGCAGCGATTCGATCACTGACCGGCTGCACTGGGCTAATACCAAGTGCACGGCAAACTCCTTGTAATCCTTATACATCTCCTTTAGAGCGCTAACTCCGGCAGTATCCACAAATAACACAGCGCTGCAGTCGAGGATCAGTGTGTGAAAAGAAGGGAGAAAACCACTGGTGGGCACTTCAGCATCTTCCTTCCTGTTCTTCTGCTGCTTTTCCAGCTTCTTGAGCCTGGCTTTCTCTTTCTGCGGGTCCAGACCTACGCTGCGATACAGAAACTTCTTAAACAGAGCCTGGTTGGCGTAGTAGATGGGAGCTTCATAGCGAAACACAGCCACCCCGGGCTGCCTGTGGAGGTTTTTATATGATTCCATGTCCTTGAAGAGGTCACGTTGCCCTGCCTGGCCCAGCTCAATTGCCTGGGCACACTGGGTGCGGCCTAGCACGCAGAATGCAGACACCAGCACGCCTACCAGCAGGCCCAGCTCAGTGTTTACCAGTGCTGATGTGGCCATGGTCACCAGCCAGACGGCAGCATCTATGCGGTTCGCATGCCACATTTGTGGAACATCTCGGAACTTCCGCAAAGCACCACGCAGGTTCACCACAATGATAACGGCTAGCACACATCTGAAAACAAGGAAGGAGATGGTAAATGACATTTAAGGATGCTGAAACTCTTATTTAAAGAGTCTGAATGGATCACACAAACACTATGCAAACAATTCGTTATTAAGTTTCAATTATTGTATTTTTATAATGTTGATTGTTTTAATCATTTGAATTTAACCCAACCTAAGTCACGTTTATTTGAGCTCCATTTTGGTCTCATCTGACCACCAGAGGACAACTGGCTGAAAGTGTTGTGGTCAGATGAGACCAAAATGGAGCTCTTTGGCATCAACTCAACTCGCCGTGTTTGGAGGAGGAAGAATGCTGCCTATGACCCCAAGAACACCATCCCCACCATCAAACATGAAGGTGGAAACGTTATGCGTTGGGGTGTTTTTCTGCTAATGGGACAGGACAACTTCACAGCATCAAAGGGACGATGGACGGGGCCATGTACCTTCAAATCTTGGGTGAGAACCTCCTTCCCTCAGCCAGGGCATTGAAAATGAAAAGTAATTACGAAGTACTAAGTCATGATTTGCAGAGGGGTCAAATACTTATTTCCCTCATTAAAATGCAAATCAATTTATAACATTTTTGACATGCGTTTTTTTGGATTTTCTTGTTGTTATTCTGTCTCTCACTGTTCAAATAAACCTACCATTAAAATTATAGTCTGATCATTTCTTTGTCAGTGGGCAAACATACAAAATCAGCAGGGGATCAAATACTTTTTTCCCCTCACTGTATGTTTCATATCTCCTCTATATGTACATGTTCTGCAGTTATACAAGTTATATCTATTTGTTTTGCTGTTGGTGTGTTCGTAGATAAAGGACACCCGACACTTTGGAGGTCACTTATCACATTTCCTTAAGATTCAAACTCTGTCACTTTAATGCACAACTTTTCTTCTCTCTAGGACTGAGATTACATTGCATTACACTATACACTTACTTCTGTAATGAGTAGAAGAGAGGTGCGATGACAAGTAGCACCAGCAGTAGCACGAAAGCAGTTACCAGGCTTGAGAGCTGAGTCTGGCAGCCAGTGGACTCCTTCACCAGGGTCTTGGTCAGGGCAGCACTAGTGGTGAAGCAGCGAAAAAATGATGGAAAGATATTGCAGAACCCGATGGCGTACATCTCCTGATTGGGATCCACCATGTAGCCATGCTTCTGAGCAAACATTTCAGACAGAGACACAGTGATGGCGAAGCCCACAATGGCTATTGAGAAGGCATCAAGCGCTATGTTGGGTATGAGATCCCAGGCTGGGAGCTGGGGAGGCATGAAGCCTGTGGGAATGGCCCCAGACACCTCAGATCCATACTTCTCCTGGAAATGACCAAAATGGGAAGCCAGTGTGGCAATGATAACCACAAACAGCTCAAAGGGAATTGGTGCCTTGAGTCTGGATTTAAAGAAGTCGTTCAGCTCCTTGGCAGGGACCAGAACGAGCAGGCAGAGTATGCTGGTGATGAGGTCACACATGTTGGTTTGGCCCAGGTTCTCGAAGAGCCTGATCCAGGTTTTGATTAATGAGCCCCAACCTTGGGCACGAGGCAGTTTCAGGCCCAGCAGGTACTTCAGCTGTGAGGTGAGAATGGTGAGAGAGGCACCAGTGGCAAAGCCACTTAGGAGAGAGTCAGAAAGGAAGACGGAGACAAAGCCAACCTGGAGGAGACCCATTAATACCTGGAAGAGAATTAAATGCTCATGATTTGGAATGTTTTGATATCAAATATATCTGAATATATCAAATATATCAAATATATATTCTTTGACTTCAAAAGGTTACACAATACATGATTTCTTAATCATTATCACATGGGGTGAACAAATCGAATAGGACACATATAATATATATCTGGGATATTATTCATATTTGCCTGGAGGACAACAGGTTTAGTAGGCTGCTGATTTTTTTTTTTTTTTACTTCACTCATCCAACATCCAGAGAAAGAAAAACTACAAAAATTCAATATGCATCAATTGGTTCATAGATTTCTCAAAGGTGCAAAGGATATAATGTATTCCACATGCACAAGTCACTTTACATAATAATGCTACTCAGGAACATTCAACCAGCTTACATCATCAAGAATACTACCGTGTATAGTAGCTATTTGATGTGTACAGTTTGGTATTTAGTGTATACTGTATATTCCATAGTTTACTGTATATTATATAGTTTATTGTCTACTATCTATTGTAAACTATTATCTGTATTTAGTGCTTACTTTACATTGTATCTTTATAGTTTAGTTGTTACTTTAAGTGATATATTTTCATGTTACTGTATATTGAATAGTAGCACATTCTTTAGCTGTGGGTTACCTTGTTAATGGAACCGAATTTTTGACAATTTGACAAGGTCACGGATTTTTCAGTTTACAAAGGATGTTGTTGGACCTGTTTCAACAGGCCTGTAATCTCCAACCTGTTCAGGAGCAGGCTTACTTAGTGTAAATAAGATTAGCTGACTCATCTAGGCACGTAATCATGGTCATCATGACGTAGAATTTGGCCATGACATATAAAATCATGATAATTTGCAATACTGTAGATGCACAGGAATATCTTTGTTATTCTCTTCTTTCTACTATTGAAAGTATTTAGATAAATATAATTGTGCTTGCCATGTGGTAAATGTGTTCTTGTTTAATGGATAAACTGAACAAACATGTTAGAGCTCAGTGTTAATACACAGAGATTATTAGTCTCTTAATTGCATAGTTTTTTTCATTTCTTACAGAGCCATAACGAGATACATTACCATCACAATGGCATTAGAGGAGAGAACAATTTTATTTTAGCATAGTTCTATTAATTAGATGACTCAGAGAGAAATAGCAAATGGCTTAATTTATTATGTTGTTTCCACATTAAACTATAATGGGCACACATATTACTACATTGTGAGAATTAAATATTGAAAATCATAAGGTGGACTCTAATTTTGCACCATTTTCATCAGCCAATTGTTGTCTTATAATGGTTTTAAGTCTGTCTGATTTGGAAGAACCAAATAAGTCCATAGTATATCTGACATATCTGACATACCTCACTACCACCCCCCCTCCCGATGTTTAGCATTTGTTGGGGGACCTGATCTAAGCAGACACCTACCTGGTACACTCCTGCTGTGAAGGTCACAGTGGCCCCTACGATGATGGCGTAGCAGCTACGGTCACATTGTGGAATTGTGTTGTTCTCCAGGCTGGTGATGTTTCCTGACAGATCGGTGGGATATCCAGCCAATGTGAGCTCCCTGTCCACCACCTGGCCCACCAACAAGCACAGCACCCCGAAGATACCCACCGAAATATGCCTGGATGTGCCAAGAAGTGTGTAGATAATGCTGGAGAAGAACGACGTGTAGAGCCCATAGATGGGATCCTGGCCTGCCAGCAGCGAGTAGGCGATGGACTGGGGAACCAGCAGGATGCCCACAATAAGGCCTGACATCATGTCACCCAGGAGCCAGTCTTTGACCTGATATTTTGGCAGCCATTTTAAGATGGGCACAGAATCAAGGAGCAGGGCTTTTGCTCGAGCTGGGCTGCAGACACATTGCTTTTTCAGTTTTTGATTCAGCACCACCCTCAGAGACTGGTCCTTCTTCTCACATTCCTCTAAGATGAATGGAGTCTGAAGTTCATTCTTAGATTCAGCTTCTGCTGCAAGCTGGTCCATCTCAACACCTGACATCATGTAATGACCCAGAGCTCTCCCTTAGAGGAAAACACACAGATGGGTTTTAATAGCACTATCACAAACAGTGTTGTGTGGCATGTGAACATTAAATATCAGAATGACAAATCATGTTCATGTGCGTTAGAAACTGGGGGATGTGTGATATGGCCTTTTCAAAGTAGAGCAAAGAATTTTATCAAGATCCAGGGTTTCAACATGGCAGGCAGGGACAGTCAATTTTTCTGTGACTCATTCTGACTTGCACATAATTTAAAAAGTGTCAACATGTAAGATAGTCCTTCAAAAAAATCCAGCTTCTAAAGTATTTCAGATACCTGAAAGGCGTTAGGTACAAGTGCAAATAAAACCCCACTGCAATTTAACAGATTAAATTGGGGGAGATTTACTCATTACGTTACTTCTGTTCCGAAAACACAATTTGGAGAGTAAATACTAAAGTTGTGTCACAAATGAAGTGCTATACACTTACACTATGCACTAGTGTTTAGTGTGTGGATTTTAGAAAGGTAATACCATGTCAAATTATATCAGCAGCGTTTGGTTTTTTTTACTAACCAGAAATATGTCACTTCCTAGTTGACGGCGCATGACGTCAAACACACACTAGCATTAGCAGACCCCCGAGTCACCGATAATGACTTTCTTCAGTTTACTTTCTGTCAGTGTTACCTTTTATTCACAACCTGACCTTAGTCAACATCAGATGGAGGTGAAATCGTCACGTGACTGAGGAAGGAAGTCCTCTATAGCAAGGGAGCATTTTATTTTAAACACCGCGGAGATCAATCAGACAAACTTTCCAAAATGCTCCACTGTGTGCAAGGGGCAGGGGAAACTGGTGCAAGCTGCTTAAAATATTTAGTTTTATTTAAGTTTCTTGTCATTATATGCTGTATTTGTGCGCTTGCAGTATAAATTCTGTTGTTTATTATAACGGAAGTGATGTGTTATTAATGAGGCCGCGTTGCTGATCACACGAAGTGTAGAGTGTAGGAGCACGAGTAAGATCTGTAATGTCTAATTAAAACACTATGATCAAAAGTAAACTCAAGTAAAATAATATATCTAAAGGCAGTGAGTAACAAACCACAAGGTGCAGTGAAAGTGAGTTTTTATTATGAATTTATGACTGTAGTTTAATTAGGTGCTTTCTGTGCATCCATAAAAAATTATGCATAAATACGCTAAAATAAATTATATATATATATAGTATAATTTGTTTTAGTCGTTTATTTTAGTTTATATTGTATATAAGTATTTATGCATTATTTTTTATTGATGCACAAAAAGCACCGAATTAAACTACAGTCCTAAATTCATAATATATATTCTGGTGTGTGTGTGTGTGTGTGTGTGTGTGGGGAGAGAGAGAAGAAAAAAAAAAGAGAAGAGAAAAAAATGAGAAAGAGAGAGAGAGAGAGAGAGAGAGAGAGTATTGAGTTATTTTCTGTTTTGGACAAACATTTGTGTAGTTTTAGTCTGAAGTTTATATTTGTAACACTCAGTTTGTGGATTTTATTTTAAATAAACAAAAAAAAAGGGTACTGAAAGTTTGCCTTGCCCAATCTGATTAATTGAAAAAAATAATCGGCCAACTAATCGATTATGAAAATAATCATTAGTTTCAGCCCTAATGTAAATACATGTAAAGAGCTTCAGTTAATATTCACATCAATTATTATATTGGTGTTGGGGGAGGGGGGGATTATGAGGAATGGGAAATGTGAACTCAGTGACTTTCTCTGGAGTAAGGTTGCTGGTGCTAGATGGGTTGTTCTCAGTATTTCAGAAACTGCTGATCATCTTGGGATTTGCACATACAACAGTCTCATCTCAGAATGGTGTGAAAAGCAAAAAACATTCAGTGAGCAGCTGTTCTGAAGGAAGAAATGCCTTGCTTATGAGAAAGGTCAGAGGAGAAAAGGCAGAATGTGTTCAGCTGATATGAAGGCTCCATTAACTCCAACAACCATGGTGAGCAAAAAAGCATCTGGACAGTTGAAAAACATTGCCTGGTCACAAGACATTTTGGGGAAACCTGTGCCCACTTGCACATCTGTCTCAAAACTTGCCATGCTGTGCATTCTGAGATGCTTTTCTGCTCACCATGGTCTTAAAGAATCATAAAATCATGAAGAGTACTTTTTTATGCAGCAAACTCCTTTACCCAAAGTGATTTCACACTTAAGCCACAATATAATTCAAGCACAGAGATGAGAAACTGCCACTGTATGATTTTGTTTAAGCGTCTAACTCTGGCTTTCTGGTACTGCTAGAATTTAAACTTGATCGTTGTTCTCACTAAATTCACTTAAATTAATTTCAGTCTTGATGGTATAGCACTTTTTACAATGGAGATCGTCCAAAAGCAGCTTTAAAGAAATATATAAATTCAGGGTATAAATTTTAAATGTATGAATTTATCCCTAATCAGCAAGCCAGAGGTGACGGTGGCAAGGAACATGGAAAAACTCCCTGAGACAATATGAGGAAGAAACCTTGAGAGGAACCAGACAGGGCAGGACCGCAAAAGACTAACGCAAGCACTAACACTGCATGCAGGAATTACCAAGCAGTCAAGAGCATAATGAGAGTAACCATGATCTAATCATCACCAATCACAAATTAATTATGCGAGTAAGCTCACACAAATATTCCCACAGCTCCACTCCCTTATCCAACAAACCACCCTCTGTGTAAATGATGTGGCACACAGATTTATGGAGGACTTTAAAATAAAAAAAAAAAAAAAATATATATATATATATTTTTTTTTTTTTTTATTATATATATATATATATATATATATTTATGATCTATTAGAGGGGGAAATTTCTTGCTTAGTTTTTGAATGTGTGAAATCAGGATATCGACTGTTTTGGGGATCTTTCATTTTAGGGACTAGTGTCTTTTTCTAGGTCAATCAGATAACATTGGAGGGAGAATTTTAATCCTGTATACCTGTATATATCTGTTACAACATACTTTCTATAGGCATGCTACAGTATTCCATTAACTGTAATATTTAAGCAGTTTTGCTTGCTACTAAATTGAAAGTCATGTGTCTCTTGTAGGCTAAATGTAGGATTTAGTCAGGCCTAGATTAAGAATTCAGAGGCCCCTGGGCACAACATCTCCCGCAGTCTGCTGCATTCAGCGCTGGGTTATAAGAAGACAGCGCAGGCTTTCCACACTTGCGCTTGACCAATTATATCATTCTGTTTAGATTAAAATAATATAAGCGTGCTTTTTATTGGTTATACATCGTGTCATTATTTGAAGGCAGCAGCTATTTACACTAAGTGAAAATAGTGATATTCTATTTACACAATATAAAAGTAGCAGATATTTGCAATAAGTGCAAATAGTTGATAGATACTATTTATACATATAAATAGTGGCAGATACTATTTGCACCTCAGTATTGTTGTACATCAACATGAAGCAGTAATAGAGTGTAAACGACTATATTTATGAAAATTATTAAATGGATGCCACTTTATTGGGACAATAAAGCCCTCCCTACACCTCTAACAGATAAACACTTTATTATTAAACAGTCGTTAGGCACTTTATTTCCCCCTGTAAAATATTTTGTTAGTTTTTTATGGAAAATAAGAGTGAGTTTGGCAAAAGGCCGATTTCAACTCGGGTCCAATGCGCCAAAAGCTTCCTTACAGCCTACACCACTGTAGATGCTAAATAGTGCATGTCTTTTTTAATCTTGTGTGGTCCAACCTGACACTTACCCTCCTTTTTCCGCAAAGTAAAAAATAAAAATAAATAAAAGAAAATAAAAGAAAGTTTCTTCTTACCCTCGCTTGGGCCCGAAAGTGTGCATGGGCCCCTGGGCCCCTGACCATAATGTCCATTGGATAATCCAGCCCAGGATTTAGTTCACAGTTAGGGATTTGCACTCAAGTATAAATCAGTTCAGGAATATAACTAAATCTGAAATGTATTTAGTTATGAAACCTATTTAGTCTGAAACCATTTATTGGTTTGAATGAATGATGCCCGCAAAGAATGAATCAATTAAAAAGAAAACACTTTCAACTCAGCAGCAGTAGCATCCCAAATTCTTACATAAGAAAACCCCCAAGTGGCACTATGTAGGATATAATGGCTCACTCTAAAGAATACTCCAAACATGTCCAATAGCTAGAAACTGCAGTATGTCACAACTTTTAATTTACTCTTAAAGATGCATTACGTAAGCTTTCTTTAACGCTGTGCATTACTTTTATAGTATAAACTTCTCCAAGTAACTAATATCAACAGTAATATTAATTTAATCGAAGTTTCAAAGATGAATATAACATCAACACTCTAAGAGTGATGTCTTTTAAGAAGTGCCACGGCAGCAGTGAATATAAACGGGCCATTGATCAGAAGTTTGCAACGTGTAACTAACTGCAGGTTACGTGTCCCTTACCGGACTCACAGCACTTCAGACAAATCGCAAACATAAAGTTTCATCTATTACTTACCTCGTCAAATTTACATACTACTCATATCTTATCATGACCCGCGGATAATGTTCTCCATCTTTCACCACTACAAGCCAGTGACACTTCTAAAAGGTGTAATAACGACAGAGTTCACCGACGAGATGTGGAGCCATCACGGAACACCGCTGTCACGTGGTTAAAGTCACGTGAGTAGGTATATAACCCGGATGTTCAGTAGTATCTCCGAACTAGCATACTATCTTTCTAATTAGTATTTTTCTACCTAGTGTGAGTGGACAGAGTGCGCTACACACCCGTATAGTGAACAAGCCAAACTTTGAGTCATGCTATTTAGTACAGCAGTATGGGGTTTACAAATACTACTGCCATTAAAAAGCGTTTTATTCGTAACGTGCTCACATGCAGAGATGATGATGATGATGATGATGGTTGTTGTTTTGTTTTTGCTGTCACTACTACTACCACTATTATTATTATTATTATTATTATTATATTATTATTATTATTATTATTATTATTATCAGTAGTAGCAGCAGTAGCAGCAGCAGTAGTAGTAGTAACATTATTATTATTGTTGTTTTTGTTGTTGTTACTACTACTACTAATAATAATAATAATAATAATAACACAACTACTACTATTACTATTAGTAGTAGTAGTAGTAGTAGTAGTAGTGTTAACAACAACAACAACAATAATAATAATCATAATAATAATAAAATGACTACTACTATTATTAGTAGTAGTAGCAGTAACATTGTTATTATTATTGTTGTTGTTTTTTTGCTGCTACTACTACTACTACTAATACTACTACTACTACTACTACTACTAATAATAATAATAATAGTAGTAGTAGTGTTATTATTATTATTATTATTAGTAGTAGTAGTAGTAGTAGTAGTAGTAGTAGTGTTGTTGTTGTTATTATTATTATTATTATTATTATTATTAGTAGTAGTAGTAGTAGTAGTAGTAGTAGTATTATTATTTATTATTATTATTATTATTATTGTTGTAGTAGTAGTAGTAGTAGTAGTAGTAGTGATTATTATGTTATTATTATTATTATTATTATTTATAGTAGTAGTAGTAGTAGTAGTGTTATTATTATTATTATTATTATTATTAGTATTATAGTAGTAGTAGTAGTAGTAGTAGTAGTAGTAGTATTATTATTATTATTATTATTATTAGTAGTAGTAGTAGTAGTAGTAGTAGTAGTGTTATTATTATTATTATTATTATTAGTAGTAGTAGTAGTAGTAGTAGTAGTATTATTATTATTATTATTATTATTATTATTATTGTATTAGTAGTAGTAGTAGTAGTAGTAGCAGTAGTAGTAGTAGTAGCCCTATTGCACTATATGACAGACAGTAAGGCAGAGAGTTTCAAGTGGTATTCTGATGTCTCAGCAGACTGTATGTGGCATGTGGTGTCATATAATAAAGTGAAGGTCAAAGACATGTCTGTAGATAGGTCTCACATAGATACAGTATACAGTATACAGAATGCTGATCCCCAATTGAGTTTATAGTCGTAAAAATGATTTTGACACTTTCAAGTACAATTACAAAAGTAGATCAATTTAATTTCCTGTGTTCTCTCATAGAATCTTTCTATGAAAATGTATTATATGTGGCCAAAAGCATGTGGAAACACTGTAACAACACACCCATATGTAGTTTTTCCCCAAACTGTCTCTACAAAATTGGAAGCACACAGTTGAATAGGATGACACTGACACTGCCCAAGCATAACAATGCCCCTGTACAGAAAGTGAAATCCATGAAAATATGGTTGGCCAAGGGTACAAGAACTCGAGTGGCCTGCAGACAGCCCAGTACCTCAATCCCACTGAAAACATTTGGGATGAATTGGAACGCTGACTGCACCCCAGGCCTCCTCACCCGACATCAGTGCCTGATCACTGAGTGCACTCCTCTTTAAAGCAATCCACATAATCCCAATTAGTTCTGCCCACATAGTAAATGTAGAAGACATTACACACCACTGGAGTGTGTGCAGTTACAGTCCTACAGGAAACTCTCAAAGGACATCAGTTTTTTTTTTCTCAGCTAAGGCAGCTATATGGCTGTAGTAGACCAGGATGTGGCTGAAAGGTTTTTGGACAGTAACCCTACCTTTGCCAAGCAATACTATGATACCCACTTTAGGGCACAGGTTGTGTCGAACCTGCTGTCCACATCCAAGAAGATTGCCGTTGACATCAGCCAGTACCATGACCTGAGCTCTGTGGAGGAGAGCGAGATTGTGTTTGACATGGTGCGGGACCTGCAGGACCACCTACAGATGGAGAAGGCTCTGTTCAACCTCATGCGCCATCTGAGCTTCATCATGCGTGCTGACCGCATGAGCCTGTTCATGTACCGGCAGAGGAATGGCACGGCCGAGCTGGCCACTCGCCTCTTCAATGTCCACAAAGATGCCACATTGGAGGAATGCCTGGTCCCCCCAGATAGTGAGATCGTGTATCCACTGGACATGGGAATTGTGGGTCATGTTGCCACTGTCAAGAAGACAGTTAATGTACCTGATGTGACACAGGTAAGCTAACGTCTAAGGCTAAACAAGTGTTATAATCTCAATTTTATTGTTCACAATTTATCATTATCTTCAAGATTAGTACTGAATAAAACTCAACAAAATATCCAGTGATTTTAATTTTCTGCTACGAAACATTCACAATGATCTAGATGACTGAAACCTGTATAGATATTTAGAATTTTGATAGAATATTAATATTTCTCATTTTCTAATTCATTTTGTGTGTGAACTAAAGCAACATGACACAATGTATTCCATAAAGCATAAAAATATTTATTTTGACCAGTAGAGAGCAGTGTAAGTTCACATTTCTGTAGCATGACATGATTTTAAGAACTTTCCAACAGACTAAAAACTTCAAGTTGTACATACAATTTTCACATTATAAATCAAATAAGGGCAAAATATTCCTCAGTGCATTTATTTATTATATTTTTCCTGCTAGCTAAAGAACATTACAAATTACACTCCATTTGTGATTTTAAAAACAATTGTAACACATATAATACTCTCTAATAATCACTTTCTGTTAGTAGATCAACATAGTTATATTTGTTTTCTTGCAGGAATAGTACATTTCAAACAGTATAAATTTTTGGTCAAAGATCCAGTGGATCCAGATCCACTCAAAGATCCAGTGGATTAATTTAATCCTGAATCACACTACTACAAAGAAAGGCACATTATCAAATGTGCATGACATTGGTCTGAAAGGAAAACCATGAAATTCTCCCTTATAGCAATCAGTTTAGAAAGGAACAGACTCTCTCGCTCTCGCTCTCGCTCTCGCTCTCCTCTCTGTCTGGCATGAAAATCTGCTACTCATCCTGGAAAACACCTGTCTCTGTAGAACATGACCACTCCAGAGCATATAATCATTTGTAATAAATTGACTATCTTCTTCAATGAAAATGTGACTGAAATACAAAGTGTCTGGAATGCAGCAGTGGCACTCCCTCCTTGCTTTAACCCATCTCCTGTCTAACTGACCAGCTGAAAATATCACTATACAGTATGTTCAACAACTCTGTCTTTAATAATATGCTAAAAGATACCTCTTTGATTTTATTGCTTCAATTGATCTTTGGGTAAATTATTTGCTCCACAAACTATGAGTGCAGAATGGAATTAACGCATTAGGTCTGTTTCTTTCCACTGGCTATGACGGGCCACAGGGAATAAAGCTCTTTAATCTTGCTTGAATTAGAGTGACCCTGGATTATATTTAAAGGTCAGTGCATAAAGCTGTGTTCTCTAAGTCAGCAGAATAGCAGCAGCTTACTGTACCTGCACCTTTTAGTTATCAGCTAAATCACAAATGTCCATAAACTACATAGTAAGAAAGATAAGGAGTGTTGATAACTAGTCAGTAATGGCCACATGAGCTGTTGTTGAAGAATGACAGCAGATTGAATACTCAATTCCAGATTTATTTTGTTTTACATGATCTGAGCCATATGTTCAGACAGACATTTGGCAGTTGCTCATTTAATAACAAAATTGACTTTATATAAATGTAGCCTTCTTAGACTTTAGGGAAAAGATCAAATGGCAAACAGGTGAATAAATTCAATTCAAAACTAGCTATAATGTTGCATGGAAATATCATACTTTATTGTATCACTGCAGTCTTTGTAGGTTGTCTCATGCATTTGTAATGATTCTTAACATGTGGTTCTTTGATCAGTGCCCCCACTTTAGTGACTTTGTGGACACACTAACAGAGTATGAGACTAAGAACATACTGGCGACTCCCATCATGAACGGGAAGGACATGGTGGCTGTCATAATGGCAGTGAACAAGATTGGTGGCTCCTGTTTCACCACACAAGATGAAGAGGTGTCTGTCTTTCCCATTCCCCCATTTCTCTCGTTTTCTTTTTTCTCTCTTCTCTTTTTTCTCTTTTTTTTCTCTCTCTCTCTCTCTCTCTCTCTCTCTCTCTCTCTCTCTCTCTCTCTCTCTCTCTCTCTCTCTCTCTCAGATAATTAGATAGATCAGTGGTCATCAACCCTGTTCCTGGAGATCTACCTTCCTGAAGACTTTAGTTCCAACCATAATTGTGCCGACCTGATCATATAATCATTACCTTAAGAAGTTCTTGATCAACTAAAACAGATGTGTTAGATTTTGGTTGGAGAAGGAAGGTACATTTCAAGGAAGAGGGTTGGTGACCACTGGTGTACATCATATTATTCATCATATCTTATTCAAGATAGCATAAAACCTGCCATTACACTATGTGTGTGTAGAAATGTACGGAAATGTTTATACCTTATTTCCATGCCCATTTTATCTTCCCAGCTTAACTGTTAATGTTATAGTAACTCCTACCTGAAATCTGCCTGTTTGGGTTTTTTTTACAGACAGTGAACAAATATTTGAACTTTGCCAATCTTGTTCTTCGAGTATTTCACCTTAGCTACTTGCACAACTGTGAAACCAGAAGAGGACAGGTGAGATGATTAGTAATATTTTTATAATGGTTTTGCCTAGTGCAGCAACATGGTGGCTTAATTAATGGCTTCCATTCACATCTACCTTGTAGGTTTTGCTCTGGTCTGCCAGCAAAGTGTTTGAGGAGCTGACGGATATTGAGAGGCAGTTCCACAAAGCCCTGTACACAGTGCGAGCCTTTCTCAACTGTGACCGCTACTCCGTGGGCCTTTTGGACATGACCAAGACAAAAGTGATTTAAGTGATCACTGCAATAGTGCTATGATGTTTGAATTAGAACTGCTTTTTTTTCTTCCAGATTAGAGAATGTTAATAAGTAGATTAAATGTTAACCATGTGTCTTTACAAAAACTCTTGATATGTAAACATATATTGTGAAAATTGAAAGCAGTATACTGGGACGTAAGACAAGCTTCTCCATTGCCAATTTGAGACACAAAGAACAAAAATACAAACATGACACATACATTACACATACAATTCTTTATAATACTTAAACAGAAGCTCCATAAATAAGCATTTATTAATACTTACATATTAACCTAACCTAACATCTATCATCTAACAAGTAATGGTATCATGATACTCCTTAGATAATCAGCAAATAATGAAATGTATTCATTAACACCTTCTGAGTGATGCAGTATATGACCAATAACATTGATACTAATTAACTATTAACATATTTGCACATTTGGTAACTCAATCTGTTAATATTATCATTTGCAGTATAATTAAAGATATGGAACATTAAGAAGGGTGTGTTTGGAAACAGTGTAGTTACTACCACGAAACTGTGAGCTCGGCCTCAACAACTGTTTGCAATTCTTCTACTCTTAATTACCATATGTCACATTCCTTACCATATGCTTGTACTGTGTAAATGAACCTTCTAAATTAGTGGTGCTAGTTTTTAATTTGGGATTGTGAATTGTCCCAGTTACATAAATAAGATAATATTTGGATTAAGCTACAGTACACTGTGTAAAAAAGTATTTTTTTTAAAAAAAACAACAATTAATGATCTTCATTAATACTACAAGTCACTGTATTAATTTACAGGATAAGTTAATATGAGGTTAATTCTATTACCTAATTATTCTATTTAGTAATGTATATATGACTCATATATGGCTCACTTGGCTGTTAATGTATACACTTCATTATTTCCTGATGTGCAAAGGATTAGTGCATGTATTAATTCATTATGAAAGCATTATTTAATTTTTAATATACTTTTATTTGTGGACTTCATATAAGATAATAAATTGACAAAATTGTACATCAATAAGTCCTAACATTCCTGTAAGCATCTCTTATTATGCTTTTAGGAGTTCTTTGACCTTTGGCCTGTTCTGATGGGTGAGGTGCCTCCATATACAGGACCAAAGACTCCTGATGGCAGAGTGAGTACCATAAAATATGGCAATAAGTAACGTTCAGTTTTTAAATCCTGAATTCTATTTCACAAACACATCTGTGTGTGTACGGGAGAAACTCATGATATTACTTCCCCTCAGGAAATCATTTTCTACAAAGTGATTGATTATATATTACATGGAAAGGAGGACATTAAAGTAATACCGTAAGTCACCCCACTTTTATCATTTCTGATCTCAGAAATTTAATTACTAGGATTTATTTATAGCTTCTGGCTGAAGCCAATTATGACTGTCACAAAGAGACACTGCTTTTATTAAAATATAGAAGAATGAAGTATAACACCATAAAAGCAGCACCAATTTATGAAGACGCTCCGAAAGATCTCCACCCAAACAACTCTATCGTTCTTCAAACAAAAGAGAGGCCCATCTATTTAGCAAAATCTCATCTTGCTATGCCTTGAGTTAAAGGCATGGCCTGCATTCACAAATGGAGGACTTCCCCACATTTTCAAGCAGAGCTGAGCTCTGATAAAAAATAGTGTTGGATAATGGGATAATAATGATTATATAATACAGTTTCACACTGTGAGAAATGTAGTTGTAGAGAAATGTAGTTTTTAAAATCGTGGAAATTATTAATTGTTGTTTACATACATTTGATCATTAAACCAAATTATATTCATCACGCATCATTTTAGAAAAGAATTAGAATTAGTATTTAATCTATATGATTATTTGCTAAAGCATATAATGATATAGACTAAATACAAATTAATGAATAATAAATACTAATAAATACAAATACAAAAAGATGTATTGTACATATTGTATATTGTCATATTTTTACAACTCTTATGTAGGAACCCCCCTGCTGATCACTGGGCTCTGGTCAGTGGACTGCCCACCTATGTGGCTGAAAATGGTCTGGTAAGAGTCCTCTGTCTATCAATCATGCCAGTCACAAGCAGAAAGGCATTGTCTGAATGTAATGATGGAATACTCTGGACACAGCAATTAATGGATTAAACCTTTTAAGTATTGGTGAATCTCATGATGTTGATGGTCTCCGTCCTTCCTCCAGATCTGTAACATCATGAATGCTGCCCAGGATGACTTCTTCAACTTTCAAGTAAATTCAATGATTTTTTAAAATTTTCTATTTTGAGTGAAAAAGTGAACTGTATTAAACTAAAATGTGCTCTGAACCTAAACTTTTTCTTTCTTTTCTTTCTTTCTTTTGTTTTATTTATTTATTTACTGTTGTTATTATTATAAGAAAGAGCCTTTGGATGAATCAGGCTGGACTGTAAAGAATGTCTTGTCTCTACCGATCGTGAACAAGAAAGAGGAAATAGTTGGCGTGGCAACATTCTATAACAGGAAAGATGGAAAGCCGTTCGATGAAATGGACGAAACACTAATGGAGGTATTTGCGGATAAGACTGAGTCACTGTTGTATTTTTACACAGCAGACTCTGCATTATTGAGTTATGAACTCTTCACCCAGAGACTGTGAAGAAGTCAGTGTGTTCTCACTTATTAATCTTTATTTCTGTGAGAATAAACTGGTTGAATTCCAGTGATCATCAAGTTTATTTTAATTCCAGTTCTTGTTCTGTTTTATATCAGTCTCTAACTCAGTTCCTGGGTTGGTCAGTGCTCAACACAGACACTTATGATAAGATGAACAAGCTAGAGAATCGCAAGGACATATTTCAGGACATGGTGCTTTACCATGTCAAGTGCAGAAAGGATGAGATCCAGAACATCTTGGTGAGTTTCTGCACCATAACATCATCGTATGCATCTTGATAAAAAATAATACATTACCCAGACCATTTCAATAACTGTTAAATGTTGTACAGTAAAAATATTATATGGAAGTATAGCAACTTGCAAAGAGACTTTTATCTTACTTATGATGTTGCTAAAATAATTATATTATTATTATTGGGGTTTTGTGTTAGAATACACGTGAGATGTATGGGAAAGAACCAGATGAATGTGAAGAAGATGAATTGGAAGACATTCTGGTAAAAAAAAAAATTGACCTGAATGAAAAGAAATATTTAAATATGATTCATTAGCTACATGTTTGAATGTCATTTTACCTGTCTTGTAGAAAGACACTCTACCAGACCCAAAGGAATCCGAGATCTATGAGTTTCATTTCTATGACTTTGTGCATACTGAAATGGACCTGGTTAAGTGTGGTATTTCAATGTACTATGAGCTGGGAGTGGTGGATAAGTTTCATATACCTCGCGAGGTGAGTTAGAGCTTACAATGCACCAATCGATATCTCAAATTATGGCAATCCAAGGGTGCCAGACAGCGTAAATGGCTCTGCTCCCTGGGTGGTAAAAAATTGGCTTTCTTTCTTCCCTAGTCAACCATAGCCCATGTATTTAGTACTGGACTGTTAGTGCACTCCTTAAAGTGTTTTAGCATCAGTGTGAAAAGATTGAGTGGAGTGCCATTGAGTGGATTTATATCTTAACTCCCACACTTCCAGACTAGTAGCTGTCATGTGGTAGAGAATTCTAGCTAGTGGGTAGGAAGAAAGTCAAGTTAAAAAAAATCTAAACATGGGCATTAAACAACAAAACCCCCCAAATATTTTCTAACAATTTGATCTCCCAAGATCCCAAGATGTCCACAACTGGCTAGTGTTGTGCTGATTGACAGGGGAGAGGGCAACACCGTCCCATTCACTCTAACATTCCCAAATTTGCTTAATTGGTCTCCGAGCCATGGATGGCTGTGGTATCATTGGGATTCAAATTCATGATCTCATGTTGAACCCAGTACCACTTCTGTGATATAAAATAAGGATTTCATAACTCATACTGCTTGGTTAAGAAGGTAATTAAAGTGCTCATATGTTTCCAGGTGTTGGTGAGATTCGTGTACTCAGTCAGTAAAGGCTACAGAAAGATTACTTACCACAATTGGAGACACGGTTTCAATGTGGGCCAGACGATGTTCACACTTCTCATGGTAAATAGCAGCTGTGTTAGCAACAAGTACTAGATGCATTCAGAAAATAATAGACCAACGATTGAATCTTTAAATAGATTTGTCACATTTTAAATGTGCTAGAAATATGTATGGGTATAGTGCCCTCCTACTGTATGTATTCCTTAAAAAGGAGCTCTAGAAGCAAGATAATGAGGCATCCAAGCATGAAACTGCTTCATGCTGCTTCATCAGTAAACACAGACATTGAGTCATATGGCAGGCAGGGTGGAATTTTGTTGCCGGTGTAAGTCCAGTCCTTGATGAGCACCATTCTCAGGTGTCACTGAATGTAATGAGCTCTCTGGAGTCCAGTACAGACATTGAGTCTCCTCCCGCAGCTCCGCAGAGATGTTCTTTAACCCTTTAATATAGGTTCATGTCATAATTATAAATATGAAACAAAAATGAGGTTACAGAGCATGTAACATGTCTTATTTGCATTCTCAGCCATTTTTTTTTACTAAAAAATGGATTTTTGTATATTTTCATGTTTATTTCCAAATATTTCCATATATTTGGTAGTTTAAATTAGATCTTGTATTATTGTATTTTTTCAAAATCAAAAGTGATCAACAGCACATAAACTGAAAACAGAACAAAACATGAGTTAATATTCTAAATATTTATCTCAGACAGGTGACCTGAAGCGCTACTACACAGACTTGGAGGCCATGGCCATGGTCACAGCCGGATTATGCCATGACATCGATCACCGCGGGACAAACAACCTCTACCAAATGAAGTATGAGCTGCATACTGTAATTACAGTCATGAACTGCAGAGATGTTACAGTTACTTTTGATGACAGCATCTGTCTGTAATATGTTGCTTCTTATTTGTGTGACATTGATTTAGCATGTTTTAGATCATCTCCTTTCTGGAATTATTTTCTCAGATCTGGGAACCCACTGGCAAAGCTGCATGGTTCTTCCATTCTCGAGAGGCACCATCTGGAGTTTGGTAAAACCCTGCTGAGAGATGAAGTGAGCCTAAGAGTTGATGTGCTTCCTAAATTTTTCAAAGCATCTCATAATATTGTAATGAAATTACATCTTGTCTTGTGCATGCAAAGCAAAGTCAAGTGAACCTGACCTCTAGGATGCGAATGAAAAAAAGAGATTGCATGTTCTTCTATTCACTGTATATATATTCATATTTTCAGACTTTGAATATCTACCAGAATCTTAATCGACGGCAGCACGACACTGTCATCCATTTGATGGATGTAGCTATTATTGCCACAGACTTGGCTTTGTATTTCAAGTAAGGATATTACATATTATGCTGTGAATATGGTATGTGAACAGTGGCTTGTTGATGAGGGTATCACTATGGAAACTGTTAAAACATTTCTGAGCTGTCAGTAGTGTATCACTGTGAATGACATTCATTTAATTGTTATATTGCTTGTAGAAAAAGGACCATGTTTCAAAAAATTGTGGATCAATCCAAAACCTATGAGAACTGGAACGACTGGACCAAGTACATGATGCTGGAGACGACCAGGAAAGAAATTGTGATGTAGGTAATGTACACAGTGTTGCCACAATATAACCCTGCAGCAGTAATATTTGACTAACTCTCAGAATGAGAAATATACCATTGCTTTCTCCATTTTTGACTATGATGTGAGTCCATGTGAGAAGATTCACAGATTCACAGTATGATGTTGATGGTTTTTCCATGGCAGGGCAATGATGATGACTGCATGTGATTTGTCTGCTATTGCCAAGCCCTGGGAGATCCAGAGCAAGGTATGGCATTACTTTGGCATAATGCAGTTTCACTCAGCAGGCGAGATTCAACAGCTCCTGCATAAAAAGGCTATGGCTGCACAAATATATCTGTGCTGTCAGGCAATATACTGTAATGAGATTCGAGTGCTTTTCATATGGTAATGTAATAAGTTGTTTATACTATGTTATTATATGCATTTACGAATCTGCAGCCTTGCTCATGATTATGTATGACAGGCTAAAGTAGGTACCTAAGCTGTGGAAAAACAAATGGGGGAAAAAATAATGACTGAGCATAATTTTTTGGTCCTGTTCAGTTGTGTGATCACCAGCAGAGTAGTTTGTTACTTCGGTCCTGTTGAGCTGATTAATTGCATTCAGTTAGAGGTGTTTATTGGGACTGAGATCTCTTGGGACCCAACAAAAAGACATGGAAGTAGATGTTTCTTACTTGCATGAAGCTTGTAAGACAAAAAAGGCACTGTTGATCATCCTGATTAGTAAGTCAATAGATTAAATTACTTATTTGTTTTTATTTTTGGAAACAGAACCATCTTTGAGGTACAAACAAATATGAAAATGATCAAATGTTCTGATGGAGTGGACATGATTGGGCATGAATTCCTTGAGCAGCAGGCAGGATCAGTTAGAATTCCTTTGAGAACATGTAGGATTGATCAAAATTCCTTTGTGGGCTGGCAGGTCTGGTCAGAATCCATTTGTTAGTAGGATTGCTCACTTTCTTTGAGAGCTTGCAAAATTCGTCCAAATTCATCCAGGAATTGGCAGGATTGGTCAGAATTCCTTGAAGAAAAGGAAGAATTGGTCAGAATTCCTCTGGGAACTGGGAGGATTGTAGATATTTTTTTGGAAGCTATCAGGATTGGTCAGAATTTCTTTGGGAGGAGGTAGGAATTGGAATTTGAAAAACAGTTTTAAAAACCCAAACATGTAGACCTCTATGTCCAATTTTTAATCTGTGCACGTTTAAGAATAACAGCTTACATAAAATACTTTTGAATATGATCATTTGTCTTTTTCCAGAGAGTGTAGCAGTAAATTAAACCCCTTTTTAAATAAGATGCTTCCTTGCAGTTATTTCACATGTAAATTTAAATGGTTTATTCAGAAGATTCATTGCACAGACAGACTGATATCCCATCTAAGAAAATATCAGTTGACTGCTAATCTAATTTTATTGCTGTTAGAGGCACAAAAGATTACAATCAGAAACTTATCTCCATGTTCAGCCTCAGCCGATATTCCACTGTAATGTAATCTATGTACATTTGTTTGCATAAGGCAGAACAAATTTATAAATGAAGCACACACAGGAAACTTATTCAGTGCTTAGTAATCACGTCACTTAGCATCAACACTAATAAGTATCAAGCAAGCTTCTCATTTCTCATAAGAACTCTTATGAGAAATCTCATTTTTCATAAGAACTCATTTCTTACAACTGCAAAGGCTAAAGCATAGAAGTCATTCTAAGCACTGTCTCTAACTGTTGTGATTATCAAAATGCTATGTGGGTTTTACGCAGTTTATTTTCCTGCCCTATTCCTAAAGGCATCCTTGAGACCACATCCTGGTATGTTTAAACTTATGTGGTTTGTGCCTGTGTGATCCTGCAGGTGGCACTGTCTGTGGCTGCAGAGTTCTGGGAGCAGGGTGACCTGGAGAGAACTGTACTGGAGCAACAACCTATTGTGAGACATTCACCAGAATTATGAGACACGGAGAAGAGGAGGAGGAGAAGGCCATGGTGGCAAAGACAACGAGTAGAAAAAAGAAAGAGAGATTGCCCATAGGACACATCGTGATCTACTGCCTATTATGTGGTGCAGTGAGTCATAAAGAGCGGTCATAGTGGCTCAAGCAGCTGCTCCATTCCTTAACTTGCCCATTTTCCACCACACTGCCACCACAGGCTTTCAAATCCTGTTCTTTCATATGGCTACTAACTTGCATTAAGTGCAGCAAATGATTTTAAAATGGTTTGTTTCACTACATCTTAAGGCTAAGTTCTGTTTACCTTTCAGCCCATGATGGACAGAAACAAAGCAGATGAACTTCCCAAACTGCAGTGTGGTTTCATTGATTTCGTCTGCTCCTTTGTGTACAAGGTGAGGCCTTCCATTTTGATGTGCCGCTATTTACTTGTACCCCTAAAGGGTTCCAGGTTTTCTAGACGTTGATTTATTTGCACCTGTATAGAAAATACTGTAATTAAGTGACAAGGCTAGTTACATATTAATTTGTAGTTTGAATGGTAATGTAGTAAGTGGGTCTAACAATTAAAGAGAGTAGAGTGTAAAAATGCAATGGAAGAATTTGAAATGCATTATTTATAAAGTTTTGCTTCTAAGATGAAAATAAATGGCCTAATGATTCAGCCAGTTTAGCTGAGGAGAAACTAATTTCAGCATCACTCCCTAGTTTAAGTGTGCTAAAATGGAACTTAGCTTTAATCACGCTAGGTTTTTCTCAACTTTATTTCTTGTTGGTGTGTGCATTAATATTTAAATATTATAAGAATTGGCTGTCAAGATCTTTAAAAAAAAAACTACCCTAAATGTAATTCCTAGATTTGTAAATCAAAATAAATTCTTCAAAGTCTGCACTACCACTTAAAATGCGTTCCTGTAATCCACCATTAAAGGAAACTTGATGTGGAGTTACAAGATAATAATTCCAGCATGCTATACAGTTGTATCAAAACTATAAGTTACCCTCTAACAAGAGATAATGTCTTCCCAGATCTGTTCTTATACAGGTTTATTGAACTTTCAAATCAGAATTACAATCAGAGTATTGCGATGGGATATATTAAGAGCATTGTTGGAATTATTTTTTTTAAATATATTGTACAGAGGAGAATACAGCACAGATAAATATTGCACAGAAATGTTATGGTATCTTAAACACAAAACAGAAGTTGTTTGTGAAGCAATTAAGCTGTCATAAGTTTGACTGCATATAGAAAGTAGCTTTTGAGGGGATTTTGACACACTGCTGGAGAGAATTTGTGGTTGCCTTTGTGCAAGGAGCACTGGAGCAATACAGGATTTTTTATATTCACTTCTTTCTGAAAAAGTATATTGTTTAGAGTTTGACTAAATAATTTATAGTGTCCTACAAAAATTCATTTTTGCTTAAATCTTCATTGGCTGCTCCAACAGTAGCGTTGAGAGTGAACAGGATGTATGTTCTTTTCTGACATATTCTAGACTGTGATAATCACACATCACATATATGTTTGTTTGAGATTAGCTTGACTAAATACTGTAGCATTACACACTTTTCCATATCTCCCTGCAGGAGTTCTCTCGCTTCCACATGCAGATCACACCCATGCTGGACAGGCTACTGAACAACAGGAAGGAGTGGAATGCTCTTAAAGAAATACATGAGGCCAAACTGGCAAAGATTGAAGAAGCCAAGAAGGCTAAGGAAGAGGCTGCAGCTGTGGAAGCAGCTGCCAAACAGGGTAAAAACTTTAAAACTGGCTTGTTCATTGATCAGCCATAACATTAAAACCACAGACAGGTGACGTGAATAACATTGATTATCTTGTTACAATGGTACCTGTGGGATGGGATATATTAGTCAGCAAGTGAACAGTCAGTTCATGGGAAAGGGTAAGGATCTGAGAGACTTTGACAAGGACCATGTTGTGATAGCTACAGAACTGGGTCAGATCCTCTCCAAAATGGCGGGTGTTTCCGGGATGCAGTGGTTAATACCTACCAAAGTGGCCCAAGGAAGGACAACCGGTGAACCAGATACAGGGATATTGGCAGCCAAGGCTCACTGATGGGGAGCCTGTCTGGTCGAATCCCACACAAGACCTACTGTAGCACAAATTGCAGAAAAAGATAATGCTATCTATAATAGAAAACGGAATCTCACTTTCTTTTACATCATGTGGATGGCTGGGTGCATGTGCATCACTTACCTGGGGAAGAGATGGCACCAGGATGCACTATGGGAAGAAGACAATTTGATGGAGGAAGTGTGATTCTGCTGGTAAACCTTGGGTCCTGGCATTCATGTGGATGTTACTTTGAAACATACCACCTACCTAAACATTGTTGCAGACCAAGTACACCCCTTCATGGCAATGGTATTCCCTAAAGGCTGTGGCTTCTTTCAACAGGATAATGTACCCTTCCACAAAATTGTTTAGGAATGGTTTGAGGAACATGACAAAGAGTTCGAGGTGTTGACTTGTCCTTGAAATTCACCAGATCTTAATTCGATCAAGCATCTGTAGGATGTGTTGGACAAACAAGTCCAATTCATGGAGGCCCCACCTCTCAACATACAGGAGCTTCTGTTAATATCTTGGTTTGACCAGATACCACAGAACACCTTCAGAGGTCTTGTGGAGTCCATGCTTCAACGGGTCAGAGCTGTTTTGGTGGCACAAGGGGGGCCTAATCACTATATTAGGCATGTGATTTCAATGTTAAGGCTGAGCAGTGTAAATGATTACTCTTCTACAACTATATACTATAAAGTCAAGCTGTGCAAAGTGTGTTGGAAAGATCTTAAGTATAAGCATCAGGATCATTTTTTTAGTTTCTTTAGAGTTTTAGAGATTAAGAAAAAGACAGTAATGTAAAAAGGCAGATTTGACACTAAATACTGACTGAGAAATAGTGACATTAACTATGATCTTTTCTCTTGCAGCAAGTGCAGCCCAGGCCTCGCAGTCCAAGACTTGTGTCCTCAGCTGAGTCTTCAATATTCCAAATACATATCTATTTATTCCCATTTTCAGTTAGGTTTCACATTTAAGAGCTTAGAAGATTAAAGGAATCAAAATAAATACTTTAATGTCAGTGATGTAGCTAGGGTTAAGTAAATATACTAAATAAAATCACTATGTGATCTGTAGAATAAATTGCCTATTTGATTAACTTCTTCTCAATATAGCACCTGGTAGCCAATAGAATGTGATTACACAAAGTAAGGGATGAGCTTGTTCGATGTCTGGGTGGGTAATTGTAGAGGAAGTGTAATAATGATGTCCACTGACGTTTTATGAACATTATTATACCATAATTACAGCACAAAGAATATGGAAATGTCCAAATGCCCACCCCCCCGCCACACACACGCATAGCAAAAATAATAATATCTGTTTTACGTGTTGTTTTACATCCTCCTCTCCGCCTAGAGGATGCTGCACACTCGGCTGAGCTCTAGCGTGCTAACTGTTCCACAGGGAGCGTGCATAATGATCTAACACACGGCATGATGATGCCCGCAGGGGATAGCGTAATTGAACAAGGGAGGCGAGAGAGCTGATTGGCAGATTAGGAGCTGGTGAATGAGGGGGCTTTAACTACAGTGCTGACGTCATCGCAGACGCACAGTTAGGGTACGTCAGCATTGTGTGACGTAATGGTGTACTGTCCTGGTATTGAACAGCTGCAGGAACGGATATCTGTGTGTTCTAAACCCTGTGCTGTCGAGATGTTCACGTGCATTTACACACACACCCACCCACCCAGCTTATGCAGAAAGCTGAATCACACAAGGCAATGAAGCAGTAAACTATCACCAGCATCATCATCGGGATACTGCAGTAACATAAGGGTCTTCTCTTTTTCCTTCCCATGAGACTTTGCCTGGTTACAGAATTTTCAGTAGCCAATCGTGCATCTGCTGCTTACACAGTATATAGCTCATCTATAACAGGGATTCAGCACCCTCCCCTCTCGAATGCCAGTCCAGCCTGCACTGCTCATTCCAGGAATAATTTCATAGTGCTAACAGTGCTTTATGTGGAGGGTAAATCAGCCCATAACACATTAATCCTTGTCAAACTTATTTTCTTGCAAAGAAGTGGAGTATAACAAATAAATGATAAAACACTGTACCACATGCATTAACAGACAACACACACTGTCAGTGTTCATTAGGATGTTTTTTTTTAATTATTGTCTGGAGCCAAATCAATGAATATATGTCAGTTGTTTTTTTGTTTTGTTTTGTTTTTTTACAGTATATGAGGATCAGTTTCTATAGTTTAATAATGTAAACAATCTCAGAAGAGAAATGTATTCAGTTTAAAAGGAAGCCATCATCTTATTTTCCCCCAAATATTTACATGAATTAAAATATAATTTATAACATCAGATAATTTCCACATATAGATAATCTGTGAATCTAGATTTCAACAATTCAAAAATACTGAAATGCATTTGTCTCCATTCTCAAGACATATGAAATCACAATATAAAGGGAAAAAAAACACCATTAAAAGACATTCAATCTAAGTGACATATAAATAAAATTTAAAAACCCAAAAGAAAAAAAAAACCTAAAAATAAAACAATATATGTAAAAATAGAAAATCTTACTAGAAGTATTTACCATATTCCAAAAAACTACATTAAAAAAAAGGAAAATCATAGTGAGTTTGATAGTCATTAGATGTAAAGAAAAAAAAATATCAATAGAAATGAAACAACAAAGAAATCAATGTATGCCCTTTGATGCTGATTTTGTTTCCACCAAACACACGATACTGAAGCAGCAAGACTACAACCATCACTGGCTTCATGGATTCTCAAAGACATCAGACGCCTTGTTCTCTGACGCTTCGGCACAAAATAAACACAAAATGGGACTGAATTTTGATATTTATGATCATGATGTAGCATATATAAATATATGTTTTGATAAAACAATCGTGATTTAGTTGACAAATATTTTCCAATATTGCGATATTTTCTGACCAAGGATGTGACATTGTTATAAAGTGAGAAGATTTGTCTCTTTCCTTACACTTCTTATTTTAGCAATGACAACACAGATGCTCTCATACACACAAGGGCCAAGAAGGCCAGTCATGACATTTACTCATGAGACAGATTCAATGTGGTACTGCACTTTTCCTATACATACATTAAATATACTTTTTGGTCAAATAGTGATTGCTAAAATGGAGATGTATTGCATTTAAAGAGGGTTCCCTTTGGGAGTTTTTTTTTTTAACTTTTATTTTGATTATCTCAGTCTGTATATTCTAGATTGACACCATATGTTAAAATGTATTGAAGTGCTTTCAAAAGCTGAATAAATGGTCAAAATTCTATAAGAAATTATATCTTCTATATATATATATATATATATATATATTTATCTACATCAACACAAATACATATAGATTCATATATATATATATGTACTCTATATAACTTTTTGTATGGCTGTATTGAAAAAAGTTCACTTAAGAAAACAGATTGGACTTTTAAAAGGACAGTAGATATTATTAATAAAAGCTTAATAGCTGTTTCCCCGACCGTTGGTTTAAGGCTCTCCTGATGAGACTGTCTGCAAGACCTTCATTTGACCCATTAGAGTATCTGAGAACTGACCAACAATCCCCCCCTCCAGCAGTCCGATGACATACACTCGCACGCACACGCACACACACACACACATACAGTCAGAATTCCAAATCGTACAAGTTCACCACTGGTTGAGAGGGATTTGGTGGCAATATTACACATGACACATGAAAGTCAAGGGAACTACATCTTGCAGATTAGTAAAATGAGAAACTGTTAGTGATACTACAGTCCAGATCTCAATCAGTATTTCACTGCGACATACAGAACAGGATCTCATCTCAAAGATTGCCAAGTAATTTTCAGAATAAACCCTTTCATTTAGGAGAAAGACTGTCTCTGATAACATGTATTGCATCTTAAATGTTTTTTTAAATACAATAATTAAAAATAAGCAAGAAAAGAAAATAGCTCATTATCATCTTCTAAAGGGATACTTTTTTACAACAGAATTTGACTTCTGAAGCCACGTCCCTTTTCGTGCTTCCCTGTATTGCTGAACTTAAATCCTCGTCACGTGCTTGCACCATTAATACACCTTTGCCGTAGCAGGCAACCTGACACCCCAGTTTTTGAACACACATGTGAACACATCGCTGTACAACACACAACCATACAAGTCATGTTTACATTAGACACAGGGCTATGTACAGATTATATACCCATGTATATATAGATCTATATATAGTCATGTAAACAGCACATCCTCCTTCAGTAGTATATGTACTAAGAACAAAAAACTCATTTGGGTTTTTATTTTAAAACGATGTAGGTGTTATGAAAAGAGTGTGTACGAACGATTATCTAGGGTCGGCCAAAAAGGCACATCCTGATAGAGTAGCCTTAACGCTGAATAAGGCGTGTTGTACTTAGTGTGCGCTCGATTAAAATCAAAGAAGGATTCAAATGATGTAAACATTCAGTTTCCTGGTGTGTTACTGAGGAGGTGATTGGTTAAAATAGGTGAGGCAGGGATCATGCATAAGAAACACACACACACACACACACACACGCGCACACACGCACACACTTAATAGCACATGGCTCCACTATACAGGATCTACAGGATAGAATCAAAACCCCCATATTTAAAAAAACAAATACAAAGCAGACAGTGACTGTCTCTCAGGTTCATGAAACTTGGGGCCGAGCCCACCCCGGGACCCGAGGAAACACAGAGACGGCACAATCAGATATACGTGGGTACACTTTTACACTCCAAACACAGACAGAGAACGATTAAGAGTTTAAAGTACGAGGCAAGAGCTAGAAAAACCCGAAGACCTTCCCCTATTAGATAGGAGAGAGTAGAAAAACTGAGTATAGAGAGAGCATGTGAGAGAGGGAGATGTAAACAACATAGAGATACACTGGTACCTCTCGGGAGATTGCGCTTTAGTAATAACTTCCTCCCGGATTTCCATGGCCCTTCTCTCTACCCGTAGACACTCATCTGTAGTCCAATGGCTATTGAGTTGATGGGATGTGTAACTAGCTGATATTGATCAAATCAACATTCATATCCTTGAGGGATACATTCTACTGAGAGTCCAAATTTTCCTGGCAGAGTCTTTTTTTTAACGTTAATGGTCATCGTTTTTTTTCTTCTTCATTTTAAATAGGACACTATGCATACAAGATGCATCCAAGCGCATTGATTGCATACCTAGAACCTGACACACTGAAAGCGTTATGGATGTGCTGTGTGAATGTGAATGGTGCAGTTGTACAGTAGTGGTACAGAAAAGTTGGTTAGGTCTTCGGGCTCCATTGCTTGTTATGTGTGGCAGCCAGCAGCCAGAACCCAGCCATAGAAGGAGGGGAGAGGCAAGAAAACCACAAGCGCTACCTCGTTTGAGTGCATAGATGAAATAAGGAAGCACTAAAATGACAAAAAGAAAAGACATTTTTTTACGTTCTTTTTGATTTGTAAACTCTACGAGTTTTTTTTTGTTGTTGTTTGTTTCCCCCACACTTTTTTGTCATTGTAACACACAGCTGAACATCCACAACGCTTTGCTAATATAAAGCAATTATCGTTTATATATTTGTACGACAAAATGGTGAGTTGCAGTTCCACCGAAAAAGTGACAAAAGTTTACAAAAAACAAAGCGAGAAAAGCAACACACGTACAGACGTCACAACGACCAAACGGAGAGGGCAAGGGTTTGCTACAGAAACCAGGGCCGCTCAGAGGCCACTAGTGTTTGACGTCCACACACTTCTTTCTGTTGTTGTTTCATTTCTAGGTTTCGTCCTCATGCCTCAACAGCACTCCAGCCTCAATAAGAAGGTCCAATTTTGTTTCCCCGATTTCAATGTTCGAAAATGTAAACATGAGGAGGAGTCTGGGCTGAGGTTGTGAGGTGGCTCAGGAATGAGAATCGCTGAGCTGTCAGTAAGGCGTATCAGCGGTGTAGACTCCTCTGGGCCTCCTTAAGCAAAGTGTCAAAGTCCAGAGCGTCATACTTGCTCTTCACTGGGCCTGGTCCTGCCTCATCTGAACAGTCAAACACAAAGCACAGTTGTAGTAGGACATTACTTTACTAATATTTATGAAGGGTTTAAGTCAAACAGGTCAGTGTGTAACGTATAGTAGTAGTAATAAGTCAAAGCAACCAGACTTGTGGTATAACTGAATAATTACTAAAGAAGACCTATGGAAAAGTCACTTTGACATACTACTAGACAACATTTAAAATTCAAAATAAAATTACATTTGAGCTCAACTACATACTATCTAGAAGCTATAGCATAGCTTCTAGATAGTTAATTTACCTTCTGATAAACTTTAATATTTTCAGCTAATTTTACAGACTGTATGCAAAAAACAACCGTTAACCTGTTCCACCTTGTAAACAAATACAATAAACATCAATGTTCAGTATTTTAAATCTGCTCCTCTTGAATATATTTAAAGCTACACAATTAGACATTTCCCACTGTCATGGTTCTGGGATGGAGTCAGTTCTCGAACCGCTCTGTGTATATTGTGTATATATGTGAATAATCTCATATAGGATGTGATTGGGTGAGTTCATTTATCTGCCATATGGGAATCGCTTTAGTTTAATGGTGTTCATTACTGACGCACCGATCAGGATTTTTACAGCCGAAACCGATCCAGATACCAACCTTTTTTTATTTAAACTTTAAATGTAAGATCTCTGCTCATGGTCACTGTTAGCTGAATTAAAATAATAGCAATGAGAAATACTGTTGGTTAATTGATAAATAAACAAGATAAAATATATTTTTAAATATCTTAAAAACAATAAAGAGTCCTAATTAAAAAGTAGACTAACACAAAAATGATCCATAATAGGAAAAGTCTAATAGCCTTCTAAGGAAATTGCAAACTAAGCTTAATGTCAAATTGATATTAAATGCAACGCATAGTAATTAAACATTAGTTATGAAGTTATTATAAAATCTAATTTTTTTTTCATATTAAATGATTTATTTATAACTAAGCACATCGGTTTTTACATTTTGGTAGTTTTATTTTTGTTTGTTTATCAGTTTTAGATCGTTTCCCACAGTGTCCAGTACAGTTTCCCACAGTGTCCATGTCTGCTGATAATATTGTGTTTTGGGGGGGTTTAATAAAAAAATAGAAACTGGAGTTGACTTTTCTAGTTTAAATGAAGTGAATTAGAGTTAGTGAAGGAGAGAGGCAGCGTACTGTATGTTTACAGACTTAACAGTTGCTACTCTTGATTATGAGTGGTGCGGAATTATTTTATAAAGAAGTTTGAATTAAACCCACCTTGTAGCGTTAGCATTATTATTAATTTACACCGTGCTAAGCCGCTGTGTCTACACGAGCAAGTGCAAGTTCTGGTCATTTTGCGGGATCTATGCGGGGTTTGTGAGATCAGGAAGTTGTTAATGTCATGATTTCTCATGAAATGCTAACTCCGTTTCAGGGATTTGGCATTACAAAATGACGTCATCCCTGCGCCGCTCTATGTTCATTGGCTATAAGTGTAGGAAGCACTTGATTGGATCTGCAGCGGGAGTTTTCTATTAGCGGAGGACACACTTCAAACGTCAATATCGCAGTTGATCATGTTCATTTAATAGTGGGCAGTCAAAATCATAATCGCAATCGATAGCCGATTAATTGTGCAGCCCTATTTTATAGTATAGTATGCTTTGGTTTTATTACACGCTTTAGTCTTATTATACACGTATGGTATGGTGTAGTACAGTGTAGTTCAGTACCATACAATACAGTATAGTATAGTTTAGCCCTACAGAATATCATAGTTTAGTCTTTTTACTAATGCTATAGTATGGTGTAATACAATATAGTATAGTATGCCCAGTCTTACATATGTATGCCAAGACTTAACAGTATAGTACACATCATTAAAAAGATGTAGCCTTTCATAAACTGAAATGTAGGGTCCTAATAATAGACAGAATGTAGAAAATCAGTGTAAACCTATGTATATAAGAAAGAGAGAGAGAGAGAGAGAGAGAGTATGTACAGTGAGGGAAAAAAGTATTTGATCCCCTGCTGATTTTGTACGTTTGCCCACTAACAACGAAATGATCAGTCTATAATTTTAATGGTAGGTTTATTTGAACAGTGAGAGACAGAATAACAACAAGAAAATCCACAAAAACACATGTCAAAAATGTTATAAATTGATTTGCATTTTAATGAGGGAAATAAGTATTGGATTTTTTTGTTGTTATTCTGTCTCTCACTGTTCAAATAAACCTACCATTAAAATTATAGACTGATCATTTCTTTGTCAGTGGGCAAACATACAAAATCAGCAGGGGATCAAATACTTTTTTCCCCCCACTGTATATGTATATATAGAGTACTCTATATACTACTTTTTACTATATAGGGTGTCAGCAAAATATCGCCACACAGACTCCAGTTTTAGCTCTAAATGGTTACGTATATATATATATATATATATATATATATATATATATATATATATATATATATATATATTCAATATACTGCTTATCTCTTGCTCATTCTACATCAGGATCGACTCCCATCACCTCTTCCTCCATCTTACCCAGATCTATGTACCGCTTCCTGCTGAACCTCCGACTGCCATTTGCAACGTACTGCCCCACAGAGTCATGTCGCCTGTGCTTCTGACTCGGCTCATTCTGATTCTGCCTAAAAGTGATGACTCCACAGCGCTCCCTAAAACCACATACACACAGGTTAGAATTGTATGTTCCTGCACATACCTTAGCTACTAACCCAAGTAAGAAAACAGGCAGGATTTGGACCTACTCTTTTTTGACGAGCACCCGGCAGTCCTCTGGTTCGCCAAAGGCCTTGAAGCGTTTGCGCAGGACAGCCTGTGTGACGCTGATCGGCAGATTGTGAATGTACAATACTTGGCACTTGTCCTGAAATACCCAAATTATAATTGATCAGTCAAAGAGGTATTTTAACATACTGTATACTGAATTGGAAAATAATAAAATTGAATGGAACAGTAATTTTTTGTGCATTTATTTGAGTTGGTCATCTCCAAAAGGTCTGTTAATGTACATTATGCAACCTCAAAACTACTTACCCCATCCTCCTCTTGTCCGTGTGTAGTGATATTGCTCTGCTCGTCACAGTGGCTCTCGCAACTACAACAAAGAGGAGAGTTAAAGTGAGAATGATTTACACAGACAGCAAACAACGAAAAAGCAGGTGCACTGAATCTCCAGAACTACCTGAGGTTGATCTGATTGCAGGGTGAAGGTGGCCGGCATGAGTCTGGGCACTCAGCATCAGCCTCAGGAGTGGGTGAGGAGGCAGGAGAGGGCTGTCCTGTCTCTGCAGGTTGGTGTGGGGAGAAGTCTGGGGGCAAATCATCCTGTTGGACCTCGGTCTCCTCCTGCCTGTTTTTCTCCCCCACCTGGTCCTCCTCTTCCTCCTGGACCTTGGTGTAGCAGACGGGCACTGGGAGGATGGCAGCAATCCTTTTGTGGCTCTCCCCTAAGTTTAGCATGCAGTAGTCATGGTCTCTCTCTGCGCCCTTGCTCTGGATCTCGCCCGTCGGGCCCATGCGCTGCAGCTGGGCATACAGCTCCGTCTGCTCCGGAAGCTTCCGCAGGTGTGTCCGCACTGGACACATGCCCTTGCTGGGGAGTTCAGCCTTGACCTCGGGCTTGAAGAGTTCCTCCTCGACAGGTTTATGGGGTGGTGTTGTGGGCGGGGTGAGTCCTGAAAAATGGGACACAATTGTAAGCCAAAGTGTAAACAATACAAAATAACAAAAAAAACAAAACCTGTGAATGCCATAAAAAGAATATTTAGAAATGACTTGTGCAAGCAGTTGCTAATAAACCTAATGCTCATAAAGCATTAAAGCTAATTTAATGGGACAAATTAAGCTCTTGCATTTTATGTTTTTTTTTTGAGGAAAAATAAAGGTAAAGACAGCAACTTGGCCAAAAGGTAGCTCAAGGTAGTAGTTACAAATTGAGCCCCAATGTTCGGTGTCCCCTCCAAAGCCATGCCCCCTGAAAGCTCTCCTAGGCTACAATGGCTGAATGCTATTACAAGAAGAGGAGCTTGGATGCAAATGATTAATGGATGACCAAGATCCATCCAATCACAAATTAAATCACTAATTAAAAATCACTTTTTTCTTGCTATTTACAGACTCTGGGGCAGAACAGATTTTTTTTCCTCTGAACAGATGTTTTATTGATCAGAATATGAGGAAAACATCAACAAATAATACAAAAATGTTCTGGCTCAAATATTACTAACTCCACCATTAATGGCTGAAATGGCCTACAAATTGTATATTATTTATATAGATAGACAAGCTCATGACAAAACTACAATGAATGTTTGGAATAATTCTGACACAGAGGTGTAAACCAACACCATGATATTAGCTATGTAAATGTCACAGTCAGTCTAACCTAGTGGCTTTGATGTAATGGAACACTCTACTTCATTATTCATTTAATCGTCTACGTTCCTGAGCACACGGATAATCCTGTGTATGAGTACATGGCTTCCCATGGCATGAGTTTGAACTTGCACAATGGTTGGAGAGCATGACATTACCTGCAGTGCCACACAGCTCCACGCAGAGATTCTGCTCAAAGGGCCTGCTTGGATCTCTGATCATGACAAAGGGAGAGTGAAAAGTCAATGGACTTAATGACTTTATAATAAGGAGAACAGCAAGAGCAAGTCTGAACAGGCAACTGATCAAATAAATGTTAATAAACAAAAATATATTTAGTGATGGCTCATATGCCAAGCATTTCTGAGCGATCGGTCTCACTTCACAACACCAATAATCTATAATTAGCAAAACGAACTCGAGCTCTAGCAAGGCGCTTTCGGATATTAAAGGTGTAGCATCATTACGTGTCTCCCAGACGTCACTTGGGAGACATCCAGAAACATTCAAAAGCCCTTTAGGCCTGGACCAGCTCCAATTATATAATGGCAGACTAGGAGTTAGGGGAATACACACCCTGTGGATTTAGGAGTCAGCGGCAGGCAGAGGCAGGCACGCTTCTCTGCAATCAGACAAACAGAGCAGAAAGACATCCTCGGTCATACCAGAGTTATTCTGAAGTTAGTTGTTTGTCGAATTTCCTGATCTACTGTTTGTCTCTTACCGTCATTAACGCAGAGGTTTGGGGTTTCAGGGCTCTTTTGGGAGTCTGCTTTCTCAATGCTGCCTTCAGCAGGAGAATCCATGGCAGGGTATTGGACTGAGCTCTCCTCCTCACTGGAGTGTCCACTCGAACGTGATCTTTTTGCAAAACGGCTCGGGAAGGAGGCTAAGCGGCGGGAGCGGCGCACCGAAAATGAGCCCTCGTCTACTTCGGGCCATTTAGACCGCTTGGCAGCCACCTGAGAGCCTTCGATGATGCTCGTGTCTTTGTGCTCAGCTTTGGGCCGGGCTGTGATGGTCCTGCTGTGGCTATACGGGGGGCTGTGCAGTCTGTAAGGCTTGCTCACATCAAAGGAAGCGACAGCTTCCAGCAGCTCCTTAAGCAGAGAGTGCGCTTTAGGTTCTCGACGGCGTACAAAAGGAATCTTGGGTTTATTTCCTCTACTGGTGCTGCTGTTGGAGAGGGTAATGGGGTGGGTGGCAGGTTTAGAACAGCTAGAGGTGGCATTACGAGGAATTGCAGGGTTTTCAGCCTTGGTCTTGCGTGTCACGTTTTCACGCTCTTTGCGATCCCAGTTGGCCTGCTTGCGTGATGGTACACAGTACGTGTGCATGTAGCGGATCAGCTCCACCACAGAGTGACGCTCCTTCTCTGAGGGGAACTGAGGTTCGAGCGGCTCGGCGCACACGGTACTCTCCACCTCGCTGCTGGATGAAGACTCCTCTTCCTCTTCATCCCCCCCCTCCTCATCCTCCGAGTCACTGTCCTCATCTTCCTCTTCTTCCTCCTCCTCTGTATCAGCTGCACGTGTGTCCTCAGTGTTGGCCTCCTGGGTGAGGTGGCGGTGCAGCTCAGTGCAGAGATGACCAACAGGCCTGAACGCTCGCGGTTTCCTCTCCACTGTGCATGCTCTCTCTCTCTGAGACCAAAGGAACGAGAGAGATTTATTAGATTTGATAACATTAGGAAAGTAGCAAGCTATGGTAACAAAGGGAAAATCCACCCTGAATGACATGCATATCAATATTTATAATCAATATCTGGTTTCTATCTAACAAGAGAGATGTAGCAGTGCTTTAGTCCTTAAGTCTGTCCAAACATTTAATGTGTTTTAGGGTTGAGGTTTCTTTTAAGGCATATAAAGAATGCAACCCAAAATAAACTAAAAAAAATCTGTACTCCAGTAAACCACCCATCTTTCGTTCTTCAAAACAATTCATTTACTAAGGCTTTTTCTTCATCTACCTCATACTCTGTGATTATAAGCTAAAGTTGGAAACATGCTATGAGAAGCTAGACGGTGAATCAGGCTTTATGTAAGCTCTTAGTTTGAAGCAGCGCTGCCCTTTACCCCTCTGGAAGCCATGGTTTTGCTATGACAGATGGCCACAGTCAGCGCTAATTCTGCACTCGCCTTGGCAGAGCTACAACACATCAAAGCACAGACACGCAACACAATGTGGCTTGCTAATTCTGAGCAACTCCAGTTTATTTCATTCTCTTCACACACAGGTAAAAGCAATTAGCATTTCATTCTCTTCACACGACAAGCATTAGCATGATGGCAGGAATAAAGTGTTACAGCACAGACAGTGCTGCTTAATGCACGGTGTCCCTGCTGATGCTAACCTTCCCAGACACAAGTTTTGTGTGCGTGTGTTTTGTGTTTTATTGCCGCAAACAGACTCGGCTCACCTTCAGAAAAGGACGGGCAGACTTGAGTTGCTGAGTCTTACTGAGCGCGCTGCTCAACCTGTTTGAGTCCAGACCCACAGGCACATTTGGGGGGGACAGCAGGAGCTTTTTCAGCTATAGACAGGAAAGAAGAGAACGAGAGAGAGAGAGAGAGAGAGAGAGAGAGAGAGAGAGAGAGAGGGAGGGAGGGACAACTAATTAGCAGGCATGCCACTCTATCCATCCACGCAACACATCATCATCACATGAAATGTTCACTGCTTTGATTCCTGCCAAAGAATCACAAACACAAAATCAAAATGCAGGTGGCATGGTGACAGGGAAATGTCAAACAGCAATGCTAATTTCAAGCTGTACTGGGCATTGCTGCTGTGTTGGATGACCCACACCCCCCTCACCCCCCACCCCTTACAGAACTGCCCTGGTGGGAGAGCCAAGGGAACAAAACACAACAAAGAGAGAGAGAAAGATAGAGAGAAAGAGAAAGAGAGAGAGAGAGAGAGAGAGAGAGAGATGGAACACTGTTTCTGAGGGAGTAACCTGGGCTCTGGGATGTGAGTCAATGATGAAACTAGCAGGGAACAATAACCCTCAGCTCATGAAGTTGCTGTAGCTTGAGGTAGTGTGTTAGATTGGCAGATTCTCAGAGTCCATAGAAAGTAGTGAAGGGGCACAGGGTGCTTCCATTGCGCTCTACAAAATGCCACCAGCATGCCAGGGCCATCTACTCCATGAGAACATGTGCTTGGCTCTCTCCCTCCCCACGGTGCCCAAAGGTCCTCAATGTGGCCCTTGTTTCCTACACAGACGGCCTCATTCAGGGGGCTGAAGCACACAGACAGCACTAGCCACCAGAGGGTGCTCTAAAACTTTCTGGGATTATACAGCTGCCCAGACATAATTAGCTATAAAGCTGTCTGAGTAGGCGCAAGAAGAAGAAGGAGGCCACCATTAGCTATATGTCTGACCAGACAGAAATACACTTGTCTAGATCATTAAAGTTAGGGAAGAGTTTTTTTTTTTTTTTGTATCTTTATGATATAGATAGAAATAATCCTCTATCATATGAGACCATATAATCCAGGTTACATATGAGACTGTCAGAATAAATATACAGTGTAAATGCTGAACAGTGTCTATTTTTAATTTGTACCACCACTGGTGTAAATATAAATATCAATTCATAACCATATGTTCAATTCTACTTCCATGTATTCATCTTAACCGTTCCATGTAAGGTGTCATATCTAAAAGGTAAGTTTATTAAAATTCATATATGCATTCTGATGGTCTTTAACAACATCAATTCGGTTTCTAGGTGCCAATACTTTTAAGCATCTTCGATAAGCCAGACAAAGCCATAGTGCTGGAAGGGTCATTTCCAAGATATTGTTCTATTGCAATGTGCTTTCAATTAAAAAGAATACTATTTAGAGGAACATTCTGACCCCTTAATGCATTGAGCTGAACATATTAAATCAGTTTAAGAACAAACAGCTTCTCCCCTAAGCATCTATTGCTTAAGGTTGTTTACCATTCTGTAATTTAGCCCAATTTCATTCAAGCCCAAATAAAAGCAAAGGTACCAGGCATTCAGTTAGGCGCTTTCACCGAGGTAACAATAAGACTTTTGTAACCTTCAACAAAGCGATCTATTTAGCCCTTTTAACATGGCCTGAATTTGGATTTGTGTGTTTTTTTGCATTAAGGCAGATATACAGCGCCCTCCACTAATATTGGCACCCTTGGTAAATATGAGCAAAGAAGGCTGTGAAAATTTGTATTTATTGTTTAACCTTTTGATCTTTTGTTAAAAAAAAAAATCACAAAAATACTCTGCTTTCATGGATATCAAACAATTTCAAACACAACAAAGGTTCATCTAAAAAATATATTTGTTAAATATAGGTGTGCAACAATTATCAGCTATGAATTCATATGAGAAAAAAAAATATTTGAAGTATATTCCCATTGATATATTTTTTTTAAATTTAGTACACCTGGGTGACTAGGAAATGTCAATTTACACCATCAGGGCAATAATTAAGTAGTTTCAGTCAACTGGAAATGTTATTTTTCACAGCCATCTTTGCTCATATTTACCAAGGGTGCCAATATTAGTGGAGGGAACTGTATATATAGCCCCATACAGCCTGTAACTCATAATTCATTTAATAGACTGAAAAGAAATGTGTTCAAGTTGCTCATCAGAGTGTAGCATCATGCTGATTCAAAAACATCAGTAGAATAAAATAAAAATGTGTCCAGAAAGCTAGTAATCAGACAGGCAGCAATAGGCTGCAGGGAGCTGGAGAAAGGAAAACATCTTGTTTTTGGGTTTTTTTTTGTTTGTTTGTTGGTTTAATCAGAGATCCTCTGTAGAGCCTCTCATAAACAGGTGTGAAAACTGCAGAATGGGGCTGAACAAGCAAGAAAAAGAGGTCATAGAAGAAAAAGACAGAAGGACATAGAAGAGAATCAGAAGAAAAAAAAAAAAAGAGTCTAAATCCTAAGGTGTAGTTTGTGTTGTGCTCCAACTCCCCGCCTGTGAAAAGGATTCTTATTAGTGTGGTTGCTAAAGAGAATTGAAAAGCCCAAAATGAGAAAAATTCAGACCTGTTTTGCCTATCATACCCATGCTGTGGGGTAGTCAGAGGCCCATCCAAATCCACCTTAAACAGGAAGGAAGGGTTCTTACTAGAGACGGGTCTTCTGTCTCTCGGCTCAGCGAGCCTTGGACAGGCTCACTTTCCAAAAAGAGCTCGTCTTCCTCCTCTTCCTCCTCCTCCTCAGGGTCTTCACCCAGCGAGGGGAACACAGACAACCCCCCCACCCCGTCCTCCACAATGCCATCCAGGCTGTCTGTGAGAGCGGCGAGCAGCGCCGCATTCTCCTCTTCCATCTGTAGGGGAGGTGTGAGAGAGAGAGAGAGAGAGAGAGAGAGAGAGATAGAAGAGGATAAGACAGGTGATGACCTCCAAATGAAAGCCCAGACACTGGTCCATCTGCACATTCTGCTCTGGGGACAGTGCAGCTATCTGATTATTGTGCAAAGATCAATCCAAGGCTTATCCATGCCTGATAAGCCCTACAAAAAAAAAAATCCTCTTTCAAGTAAACTTGTGTGTACCTCTACTACTTTTTAATGTCTAACCTTGTCCCATGTTATCGTATGCTCATAATGTGTGGAGCTCCAGGATGTTACTTGGTGCTATCCTACAGAATTTGGTACCACCTGAAGGTTAATTGAACTTGACGCTGTGATCAATGGCTTCCCTGGCACCTAAAATAGAGCAGTACTCAGTGCCTAAAAATCAATCACAGTCCAGAATTACATGATGCAACGAGTGAATTAGCACTAGATACAACAACTCTCTATGATCAATCATCAATCACAAACATACACACTTTTGGACTTGACAGATTCTTGACAAACTGCCATGAGTTGCCAAACAACCGGGTTCGGTTGTCATATTAGCTCCATTAAACCCAACTGAGCTCTTTTAGGATCCTTCTGGAGGGAATAGCTACGTAATGTTCTAAGATTAGATCAGAGCTGGAAATTGTTGGCTTGAGGATTGCAGAATGTGGGGTCTGACCTCGAAGAGCTCGGTGTCCCCTGCGCTGTACTGTATGGAGGCGGGGGAGCTGTCTGAGTGGTCATTGCACCAGTGTAGCTCGCTGAGGCAGTTCACGGAGTCAAAGTCGCTGTCCAGCTGAGAGAGGTCGAAGTCGGGGAAATCAGTGTCCAGGCGGTCTGAGCACACCTCCTCCTCCCCATACTGAGAGAGAGTGAGAGAGAGAGAGAGAGATACAGTAAAGTTACAGGCACTACAGGCTAACATCAAAGAGACATTTCTCCTAAAGACCATATCTAATAATATACTTCCTTTTCGGGGGATCAATAAGCAGACCTGCAGTCAGGCAACTGTATCACTTTGTCTTGAGCAACGGATATGAGGTAGGTATCATAAGCATAGTGAATCATACAAGTCAGCCTGCCCGATCAGCAAAACATCATTACCAATAATGAATCAATAATTACACCTGAAATTGGGCATGCAGCATTTCAATAAGAAAATGACACCATGTGTGGAATAGGGAAATGCAGAAAACACGCATTGTGTGTGTGCACAACTACGAGAGTATGTGTTTGCACATGAGAGAGTAAGTACTGTGAGAAGGGAAGTGCTTTAAACCCCAAGGGGGTGCAAAGAAAAAAACCAAAACACAGCTCCTCTTGATGTGTGTAATCGTGGTATGCAGTCTCCACTTTAATAACTTAAGCTTATGCTGTTGTCCATGCTGAAGCAATACACCTAGTCCCACTTTACTTTCACAGAGGTCAAAGCATGAATATTCTACACAGCCACTCAAATGCATTCTTGATGAGCTCTCTTCCACTACACACACCCGTCTCTGTTTCACGAAGTGGACTACGGCGCCAATTCATTTCCATCCGTTTCACTCATCTAGGTCTGGTCAAGTGGATACAAGGTCTGAGCTTTGTTTAGTGTCCACTCAGCTTCTTGAAAACACAATCAGTAATGTGGAATCACGTATATTATGAAATTTATTACCAAAGAATGTCTCACACGCTACTGATTAAAAGCTAATAGGAACTTAAAGTCTTATAATAATCTGCCATCCATGAGCTCTACTGAGCGTTGCTCTGATTGATCAAGACACCAGTGCAATGAGCTGAGGTGGTTAATTGATATTTCGTGACGCAGTTATGCCATTACAGCGTCTCCAGATTTATGGCTTGGGCAACTGTAATTAATGTTAATAATAAGAGATATGGGCCTGCATAGTACATATGCAGATGTGGAAGCCCTGGTTGGGTAAACTGGTGTGAGCATTTGTGGCACTAATGCAGGTGTTCGTCCTGTATCCAGAGGCGACATGCACACACAGACACCCTGCTGCTGCTGCTCTTTTTAGCACTCTCCTCACATCCTCCTCACGTGCCCCTGAGTCATCTCGCTCTTCTCCTCCTCCTACAGCTCACCCCATCCTCAGCTTTCAGGAGCGGCCAAGCAACCGCAGCTAATCAATCTCAACATATGCTTGGCGTCTCACATATCCACACGTCTTTGTCTTCTTTTTTTTTGTCTGACCTCTTTTTGGTGTTTCCTTCCACTTTTCCCCTCTTCCCCCTCTCTCCTTCCTTCCCTCCATGTTATGGAGAGCCTTGATATCAATCAATAAAAATCTCCTTGGTGCTGGACGGTTAAGGTCACTCACTGGGCCAGCACACACATAGCAACACACACATACAGTATTTGTGCATATACTGCAGCATGCAAGCATTCGAGGACATGCTGACCATGTAAAACACATCAGCACTTAACGTTGGTCATAGGAGAGCCAGCCACTGAGGTGTGACTCACATACCAACACTGACCTTATTTGTGCTAGCTCTGGATTCCCTCCATTGTGCCCATTACTGATACACTAAGTTACCGATAAACCAGCAATCTCTCACCTCAGTAACCCGAATGTCTTCATACAGACCAGTGATCCCATTTTAGCTCATTACAATTCATATAATGTACAGTGCCTTGCGAAAGCATTCGGCCCCCTTGAACTTTTCAACCTTTTGCCACATTTCAGGCTTCAAACATAAAGATATAAAATTTACATTTTTTTGTGAAGAATCACCAAGAAGTGGGACACAATTGTGAAGTGGAACGAAATCTATTGGATATTTTAAACTTTTTTAGCAAATAAAAAACTGAAAAGTGGTGCGTGCAAAATTATTCGCCATTTCTCAAAGATATCCATAAAAAGTCTCGTCTAAAGTTTGCCACAAGCCTTTTTATGGATATCTTTGAGAAATGGCTTTCTCCTTGCCACTCTTCCATAAAGGCCAGATTTGTGCAGTGTACGACTGATTGTTGTCCTATGGACAGACTCTCCCACCTCAGCTGTAGTTCTCTGCAGTTCATCCAGAGTGATCATGGGCCTCTTGGCTGCATCTCTGATCAGTCTTCTCCTTGTCTGAGCTGAAAGTTTAGAGGGACGGCCAGGTCTTGGTAGATTTGCAGTGGTCTGATACTCCTTCTATTTCAAAATGATCGCTTGCACAGTGCTCCTTGGGATGTTTAAAGCTTGGGAAATCTTTTTTTTATCCAAATCCGTTTAAACTTCTCCACAAACTCTATAACAACAGAACCCTGAGACTTATCAAGAGCATCTGCATTTATACAGACACATTGATTACACACAGGTAGATTCTATTTATCACCATCAGTCATTTAGGACAACATTGGATCATTCAGAGATCCTCGCGAACTTCTGGAGTGAGTTGGTGCTGCACTGAAAGTATAGGAGTGAATAATTTTAATGTTTTTTAAATTTTTTTGCAAAATATCCAAATAGATTTCGTTCCCCTTCACAATTGTGTCCCACTTGTTGGTGATTCTTCACAAAAAATTTAACTTTTATATCTTTATGTTTGAAGCCTGAAATGTGGCAAAAGGTTGAAAAGTTCAAGGGGGCCAAATACTTTCGCAAGGCACTGTAGGTACATAATTCATATAATTATGAACATAACCTACATGCCTTGGTGAACAGACTGAACCTTTAAAATCAGATCTTATTAAACAACAATATATCATATTCATTAAATTCTGCCCCCTTGCTGGTTTTTTTTTTGCCATGTTGTCCTTGTAGCCTACCTGTACCTTTCTACAAAGAAAAGACTCATGACCTTTAAATCTTGTCTTATCTGAAAAGCAAAAACAGTGAACGCATTTGTGTGGTTTAGTCACCAAAATTTACACTCAAAGACCATTAACTGCTACCAGGAGGCAAGGGCTTATGTTTCTGCACATTAAACAAGTCCCAATCAAAGGACATCAAGATAAGGAACAAAAACAGGGAGAAAAAAAAAAATAAAAAAAATACGGGCACCTTCACACTCATGACTGCTTTATTGCCCCTTACATAGAGCTATGTGCATGAAAGTCTCAATGACCAATGAGTTCTGCTCCTGCACACAGCCATACAAGGTCAAGCCACTGGAGGGGAATGCAAAGGGGAAGCTGACATGTACTCTAGCAAGGTCACTGGACAACTATAGAACAATATCAGGAGTCTGACGTTTCCTGAATTCCTACAGAAAAGCTGAGAGAAGGCATGTAACAAACTTGAAGAAAGATTTCAGCTGACAAATGTATAGTGAATTTGTTTATCAGACTGCCAGGTTACTGACTAGCTGACTACCTTGCTAGCTAGCTAGCTTACACTATAGTAGTATAATGGTGTTCTCCTGTTCCATATTGCCCAGTCCCAGTAAATAAACCTTTTTCACTCCTCACAAACAGAGCCGCAAACAGTAGCAGTTATGAGTAGATTAGCTTGCTATCTGGCAGGAAGTGTAGTGTTTAGACACACTGATACATGCCACACTCATAAGTGGTGTTGACCATGCTTGTCTGAAGATTCCACACGTCAGGCCCATGCTTGTGGTATTTACTAATTTTGATTATTAAATCCAGGAGATAAATGTTGATGTTTGTAAATATGGCACAACACGTGGAAGTTCAGTTTACCGTCTAATTGGAAGGTTAAGTAAAAATACACTGTAGCCTCATTTTGCTCAGAGACTTTTCCTCGTTATTTAGAAACATATCTGAGGTAAATGCTGATATTCCTGATAGTTTTGTCTTGTTTCTGCTGTGATTATGCTCTCACATTGTCCGTATGAAAGACTTAACAGCTTTGTGCTAGCATACTGAATGTTTGTAAGCAGCATTTTTTTGGTAACAAGGCCGAAGTACCTCTTGCTTTGGGGATTCCTATCAACTGACTAAATTTGTGAACTATTCACCCTTCTCCTTAACAGGCTCTTATCTGGGCCTCCTGTTTCCTTTCAGCATGCACCTATCTAAGGTATGTTATATATAGCTGTTATCCTTGGGTCTTATGACTGGCTTACCCAAGCTGCTTGTGACGGGCCAGGCATTAAGCACTACTGATGCCAAATGCAGATGGGCTAGGACCGAGTGCTTCTCCCAGCCTACCCTTGCTCTGTCAAACATAGACACACTCACACACCACCCACAACCACATAACCCTTCAGCTTATTCCTAGACAGAGCCTTACATTACTACTAAATTGATTCCCTCACAGACTGCGTTACCAAAAGCTAGTCTGCAGCAACGAGTTACACTAGGCTGGAGAAATTTCTTTCAGTTTATTCATGAGATCTGAATGAGATATTAGTCTATGTCAGAGACACTACTGTCTAATTTGATTTTGTTGGATGAACCTCCAAATAGTTGGCACATCTCATTACCTGCTTTAAGCACTGATTAAGTGCGCTGTTCTCAGATAGTTTCTGAACAAGCTTTCTAATGCAATCTTGCAGGAAGGTGAAATTAGCTGCAGACAGATAGAAGTAGGACAGTTAAAGGAAGATCTGGGGCAGCAACGTACAGTGGAAAAGCCATCCTCCTCTCTGTCACAAGTTGAAGTATGATTGATAAAGGACTCCATTCCATAGCTACAGGCTGGCAGAAACCTTTTTTTTTTTTTAAATCAGACTGGGACTTTCAAATGTGTCTAATATTGGACCTAATATGGACCTTGTCAAATAGTTAGAAAGTAGTACATTTCCTAAGAAAACATTTCCATTAAAAGACATTGCGACATCTGAGTTAAGATTGAAAATGGTAGAGATCTAGTGACTTTAACACACACCAGGACAATAATGGGATCACAGTGATCTGGACTCAGTTCTTACGAACTTTGCTTGTTCTACAAATTCTATGAATTCATTTGGGAGAACTGAATAGGGGGGGTTGGGGTTGAGACAGAAACTGCGCCGCTAAGAAAAGGTAGTGAAGTAGTGAGTGACAACTTTCCCATTCATGAGTTTTAAATTCAGAAATTATCAAAGTAGATCACTGCAAAACATTACCCAATAACACTAATGATCACTTCTGAAACACAGATCAGTTATTGGTCAGTGGTGTTTCCGCTTCTGCTCCCCAAGTGGAAACTCAGAGCCAATTTTAGCCAAGAACTGGAAGTGATCCAACTTGGCTAAGTTTTATTCCATTCTCCATTTCTAAGCTCTTCTCTACTCTAGACAAGTGCGGTCACTACATCCCTCCGGTCCCATGTCTTAGGCATGATTAAACAAATTCATCTAATTACAAAAATGCCAGACATGATTTAAATGTTAGATGTTTTGAATGAAAAGCTTTTCCAAACTGTTAGAGAGGAGTTTTATAAGGCTATTGTAGAATATAATTTTTTAGGTTACTGCAGAGATTCCCAGCATTTGAAGTCTGGAGATAAATCCAATGAATATCATGTGGCATCAATTTCAACTTATGTCTTCACAGTTTTTCATCTTGGAGCGTGAGTTCAGTGGAAATCCATAGCCATATCTGTTTAGCTCACTGGGATAAACTCTGGTCTACTTACATTTGTGGAGAAAATAATACTAGACATACTATGCTATAGCAAGGTGGAGGTTTGTTTGGACACCATAACCACAAGTGATGATGCTTGCAGCTCTAGGAAGATTAAGATAAGAGACCCTATTCTCCATCTGTTGCCCATGGCAGTAATGACAATGCTTCAGAGCCGGAATATATATATATATATATATATACACTTACTATTTTGGAGCCATTATTACATTTTGAACCACCTTCTATGGTGTAAAGATAACGAGAAAGATATCACCACTCCTTTAATCTAAGGACACAGCAATGTAGCTGCAGATCATAATGGTACAGGAAAAAATGGAAGTAGCACACTGTCTACTGAGCCTTTAATGCAAGGAGCATGGAAAAATGTAGGGACAATTCCCAGAGGGCAAATGTGTAACTTGCCGTTTCCCTGGCATTAGCTTTCAAATCTAATGAATTTAGGTTTATGCCTGCAAATGTAAAATAACCTCCTTTATTTTGGACACTGAGAAGACTGTATTTCACACAGAATCTCATTCAGCGTGGTATGCATTTACGCTAAGGGAGGATTATTTGGGATATGGGTTAAAGCTAAAAATTACCTGCCACAACTAGCAGGAGAATAAAAGGAGAACATGCCAGAAACTGTTATTAATGAATAATTCCTCTCATGCTCTGCAATGACTTGATTCTCATCACATTTAAACAGCAGTGTGTCGTGGCCTGTCAGTGTCCTCCATGGGGCAAATCTACTGATAGAACCAGCAAAAGATCAAGCAAGACATTTCAGCTAATTAGATGAAAGAGTCAGTACCACAAAAAAGACCAAGTTTTTTTTTCTTATTTCTAAAAACCAATTACAGTCAAAATGCCATTCCTGTTGGCTGTGACGGAACTGTGAGTAAATATAATGCTCTGTTGTGAAATACATCACAAGTTAAATTTACATCAAAGGCAGATTCTATTACAGAACGGATTACTCCAATGAACTACTGTAAGTGTCTGAACCTGTAGCCAAATGTTATGTCATGTTATTCCCATATAATTTGTCATCATTAAGATAAATCTTAATGTAGATTAAGATAAGATTAAGATAAATCTTTTAAATGAATGATACATTAAGATTCAGCCTCACACAGTTTACAGACCTTGGATGGCAGAAACATAAGCTTGTCTGGCAATGAGGCAAAAATAAGGCTCCTGTATATTATAATATATAACTCCAAGTCAGCCTGTATATTACTCAAAGACATAGGAGAGGAAGGATCAGGAGGAGATCCAAAAAATGTTCAGCACCCCGAGCACTCCAAGCAAGATCTTTTTCACCGAAGTGGCGTAAGTAGCCAGTCTCCAGTTTCAGATCCTTGTGTGCGACCGTTAACAGGCCTCTGAACGACACATGCTCCTTGCACAATTCTGTGAGCCTGGCATAAGAGCTGCAGCCCAAGATCAAATTAACACCACAGGGGGCATATGGCACCTAGGAGATGCTGAGGTAATTGTACCTGCTGCAGTCATGACTAGAGAGTTGTGGGAGTGTTTCGGGACAATGCAGGTACTATTTCTAGGCTGTCACAAAGCAACCGTCTCTGTGGAAACTCAAAAAGCCGAAGAACAATGCCTCAGTCATACCAATCTAAAATGACAAGACAAATGTTATGAAGAAGACTACATGTGGCAAAGCTGCAGCAGATATCTGATGACATCTCTAAGTCATCTCAGTAGTCCTCTTTATGTGTATTCTAGCCAGTACTTGGAAGAAAAAGGAAAAGGGTCTGAGAAGTGAATTGAGCCGTATCATACGGATGGCTGCGAACGGATCCTGAGTCACGACAGCCGAGGAAGATGGCACCGGCCCAGCTCGAACTAATTCACATGCTGGAGTCAGCATCCGTCTGTGCCCTTGCTCTTAGACAACATGGATTGCAGTAATTAAATCAAATCGCTTTTGTAGACAACCCTCCTCGAGCAAGACAGAAGGCAGTGTTAGAGATATTAAAGTTTTTTTTTCCCCTAATGTAACCATTCTTCTGTGAGCTGGGATTATAATGCACCATGAAGGTGCTGTGTCCTTGAGCTACCTGTATCCTTAGTAGAGGTTGGATGTGGGCTTCATTGTATGCACAACACTCAAAACTGTAATATTTAGAGGTGGGCTGGGACACAATGACTGCATATGACTACACGTTATAGCTTGTGTAGTGTACAAGTGCATCTAAAAAAAATTCAAGTTCTTTTTTTGCTTTGATAGTGGACTTCAGCTCGTCTGTATTGTTGGGTCTGGTGTCTAGATTCTCTTTGGGGTTCAGGTCAGGTGAGTCAGCTGGCCAATCAAGCACATTAATACGACGGTCAGCAAACCAGTTACTATTAGTTTTGGCACTGTGGGCCAGTTCCAAGTTCTGCTGGAAAAGGAAATCAGCATCTCCATAAAGCTTGTCAGCAGATGGAAGCATGAAGTGCTCTAAAATCTCCTGGTAGATGCTGCATTGACTCTTGACTTGAGAAAACACAGTGGACCAACACCAACAGACGACATGGCACCCCAAATCATCACAGACTGGAAACTTCACACTGATCTTCAAGCAACTTGGATTCTGTGTCTCTCCACTCTTCCTCCAGACTCTGTGACCTTGATTTCCAAATAAAATGCAAAATTTACTTTCATCTGAAAAATGATTGTGGTTGTGTATACTGAACCAGACTGAGAGATTACAGGCTCAGGAAACCTCTGCAGGTGTTTTGAGTTAATTAGCTGATTAGCGCTCTTCTCAGGTCGACATTTCTGTATTATAAATTCTTTATTCTAATAGAAACAAAAAAAGGCTTGAAATGTTTCACTTTATGTGCAATGAATCTAGAATATATGAAAGTTCCACTTTTTGAATTAAATTATGAAAAAAAACAAGATTCAAATTTTTTGAGATGCACCCACATATTGTGAGAATGGGGAAATGGATTTAGAGACCTAATTTCCATCCTTTGCTCAAGTAATGGGGGTTCACCAATGTTAAGAACCTCTTCCTTGTTCAAAGGGCACCACAAGGGGTCAGTCTAAGCTCCAAAAGGTTTTTAAATAAATACATCTAAGAGAGAGAGAGAGAGAGAGAGAGAGAGAGAGAATTCATTTCACAACATAGACTACAACCTGCATATGGAGTCAATGGCAGAACCATGTGTCACATTCTTAAAATCCTTCTCATTGATCTCAAGGATTGCACTATGAATATAAATATCTATAACTATAAATATCTCATGGATCTCACTAGAAATATTACAAAGCATTTGGACCAAATTTAATGAATAGGTATTCAGTTCACCAGATGCGAACTAGATAAAAGGGTGAGAGATGGTGAAAGACTGAAAGGGTGCATAGCACTTTCTGTCATTTAAATTCTTTCCCTCTTACCATGATGCAACCTAACAAACACTTGAATAGTGACTGCAGTATGTAAACCCTTGCACATAAAAAGGTTAGATATTCACACGTATTTTCTTCACTTGAGTCTGTCTATCTGAAAGACTAAAGGACATTTTTCCATTTATTGGCCGGGAACATAAACCTCTGTCTAAATATGGAAAAAGCTTGTACTGCAGTGTCTTTGAATGCAGCTGTCCCTTAGAGGAATGTCACAATGTAGTGAGGTAAAAAGATGGGATCTGAACATTGGTGCCCAGTTGCAGTCATGTTAAACACTGCATTTCACTGCAAAAAAAAAAAAAAAAGTTTCAATTAAAAAGGGTGAGATTTTGGCAGAACAAATACAGTCATGCAGAGTGCCATGGACAACATCACAAGTTGCTCTTTCATCTGTTAACAGCTGCCAAGAAATCAAGGCACACTATATTCCAATTTCTATTTTAGGGCTGCACTGAGAGAAGGGGGTTTGTTTTGAAACCCAAGAATTGACTGAAGTGCTGAACTGACCTTTGCTTCGAGATAGGTTGAAAAGACGCCGCTCAGACACAGCTGTTTAACTCACATGCACAGTGGTCTACTGCAGGAGACATTTAGAAGTACAAATGCTAAGATACTACAGTATAAAACTTAACAAAAACAAATACTGAATCACAACATATTACCTTATCCATTCGATGAATGACAAGAATGGTGGAGGTGAAAAGATTTTAATTCTTTACAGAACTCTGTGTATTTCTTCAAATTACAAGGTTATGAAAGGTTGCAGTACCCAAGCACATGAGAACACTGAAACCCTTGCCAACACTAATGTCAAAGCTACATCTCCACTTTCCCACATGTATTTGATGACGAAACCTAAGCCCTTTTTAATTTTTTTCCTACAACTCCTTTCTTACTCCATAAACTCTTAACACACAGCCAAGACTTTTCATGACCTATTAGGTTCTATCTGGGTTAAGAATGAATGGGAGAACCTTATACTACTAAAGTCACATTAAGTCTGAGTCAGCAAATCATGGTTGGTCTGCAGGACAGTTCTGGCTTTTGGGATGAGCTCTGAAGCATGGGGATGATTCACCCTGAATTCCTGATGCTCAAACAGAAGGCTCTGCCATCTGCCAGACCTTATCTTCAAGCCATTGGAGTAGAAAATGTAACTCCAGGGTCTACCTAAATAAAATGTAACCTTTTGCCTTTATTGCCTGTTTATAACGTACTCCAATAATGATTAGGTTAGAATACTGTGGCCTCTGACCAATTCTATGTCCCATGTTATTTTAAGAGAACTTACCCGGTTAAGAATGGCAGTGATGCTGACAACACCATAGGCATTTGTCACTTTGAGAGAAGGTTATCAGGTACAACAACCTGTATGCAGCTCTTAATGAATCGATCAGGATATATTAGTTAAGGTCATTAGGTTAAGGTCATTAGAAGTAATTGAAGCAGGAGTGATTTCTTTTTCTTGTCAGGGTCCCACAGAGGTTGTCATGTCAAGGACACTGCAGCAGCTTAGACCATGTGCTGACCAAAAAGCCCAGACAGCTGAAAGGAACCGAAAGTCATGGCAGAGTAGCAGCATTTCAAGGAATTAGCCCATGTGAATATCACTGGCTGCCTCCCATTAATGCCTTACTAGGTGAAAAAGCACATTTCCCACCCAAAACCCCTTTGGAGGTGCAAGGCTAACTCCTTTCTTAAAGTTAACAAGAATCCATTTGCATGGTGTAGATACCTTCTAGCTACGATAACGTTACGCGAGTTCATTAGTGTTCCCAAAAAACAAAAGATAACTGAGCTCCTCGTTTATTACCTTTGAATTCCTTTATCTAGTACTTACACATTAGACCATTTTTGAATTGAAGTAAAAAGGTTTCATTTAAATTCATGAAAGAATGAGTAAAGACAAGTAAAGACAAGCAAGAAGAAACGTTTTGCAGTCCAACAAAATAGGATAAGGCTGAAAATATTCCATCTGAGCTCTTAGTCAATTAAAAAAGGCAGCCGCAGACAGTGCTATGAAGTATTTGCGTCTGTCATATGTACCAGGGCTTTAATAGATGATGGATATTGAAACAGTCTGCCCCCATTGCTCAGAATGTAGCTTATTTGCTGAGCAGCGCCGTTAGCGGAATCTGATCAGATGCTTTTATAGCCTTGGAGCACTACTACACAAGTTCAAAGTCATGCTCACCCCAATTTCTCTTTTTGACAAGTTGCGATTAATTCCTGTCCGGAAGCCCACAAAGACTGTTCCTTTACATAGACCGCTGCATTTCAAGAGAGTATTTGGGCCTGCACTGTAAGCTTGTCATTTTCATTTATTTCATTGTTGCTGATGTATGGTTATTATTATTTTGTCAGGCACAGTTGGCTATCCCACTCCTCTAACGATATAACCATTTTAATAAGTCGCTAATGTGTTTCATCAAGACAAATGCAACGACTTTAGCGTTAATTAGTATCAATAGCTTTAAAAATCACTTTGCAGCATTTAGTTGGCAGACTGCAGCACAGCTCTGGCACCCATACCGCCTACTCTGTGTGCATGGGTGAAGATCGGATGTGTGTCCTACAACCGGACTACCTGCAGAGTAAACCTCAGCAAGGTTCCTCCTCCCTGAAAGGTCAGGCCTTTTTGGTGCAAATATCAGGAGCACCACACGGGACACCAGAACAGGACACATTGGGTAACGGAACTCCCCAAATCTCCCTGCATGTCCCTGAGATCAATTGACAAGACTGGAGATCCACTTCCTGCCCTCGACAGCCCCAAATCCACTCAGCTACATTTTTAAGTCCATCTTGGCTGAGATCGAATGAACGTTATCTCATACTCTAGTAGGAGCCATTAATAATACAGTCTGGTCCAACAGGGGAACGGCTGCATGGTTTAAAATTATGTATAGCTGCTCTTTCAGCTCGTACTACTACAAGCAAGTGCTAACTAATTAGGGCAGTGCAAATTTACTACAAGCGTTGTAAAGTTAGGATCATATTAACGGGTACCAGAGAGTGTTCAATGTAATGCTTGCTCTAACATTTAACGATGATCATGCTGTGCTGAAACTTTTGGGAAACTAATTCCTGAGATATTGAGAAAAGGCTGTGGTTAAAGCCCTACTTGGATCGGATTCGTTTTACACGGGGTAATGTAATTATTACTGGAGAGTCTCTGGGTATTTTTTTTTTTATTCAAATTCATCTGTGCCTTGGATATATTTTGACATATTTTAGAGTACCTTCTTTAAAATGAGCAGTAGAAATAATCCCAGGCAGGTAGTATATATTCCATTTGAATTGAGACGTTGGTAAAGATTCTGTCATATGTTGTAGAATATATATAATTTAGTATAGCTTCATTCCAGGAAGCTCCTTCATCTGCCGTCCTCCATCTTCTCCTGGCTTTAGGCAAGTTGTAATCCTAGCACAGGTGTAACCAAGGGGCGATGATACGTCATCACGATACGTACGTTACAACATATGATATGCATCATGATACCTAAGTTTGCTACCCGACTTCCACGCAAACAGTAATCTATATATATATATATATATATATATATATATATATATATATATATATTATATATATATATATATATATATATATATATGTGTGTGTGTGTGTAAAATTTTAATCTATATAAAATGTATGTGTCTACAATGTCTATACAGTTAAAGTACTTTAAACTGAATAGGATAAAATATTCCAATTCCAATCATTTTAATAAAATTTTATAGAATAAAATCAAATCAATTGCTTCCAATCAAAGTTTGTCATTGCTATTTTCATGATACCTGCAATATATCAGACCTACTGTGACTGAATGAATGTTTTATATTTCCTGCTTTTATTATTATTTTTTGAGTGAGAAAACAAAGCGTACATTGTGCAAACACTCCCATCTCTGTAATTTATATAGAGATCGTTTAATCCCGTGTGAAACAGACAATCATTACAGGTGTCGTCTGGTAACATTACTTAACAGACACGTGTCCAGAAATCCAATCTCTAGTGCTCATTTAATATAATATACTCCTATATGTGTTTCTAATATCGGCCTGTTGCCATGCTTTACCATCCACACTCACCGTAAACATCAAGGTTGGAAGGTTACTGCACAGCATCCCTCAGACTCTGTGATGCATCCTGGTCACATAACAACATCTTCTGTCTTCCCTTCATCGGTTGGAGAGATTTAATTAGATGCTGTGTGAATCATTAGCTTTGCTCTCCCCTGCAGAGTTGTTCTCTGACTAGTTTAATAAGCTTGTTTCTGATGAGTCAAGCAAAAAATACAGGAGCAACCAATTTATCTGTGATTCGAACACCACTAAACACCAATAGCAAATAATAAATATAAAAGCAAATGAAGAAAAAATATAGAATTGCTTTTGAATGTTGGCTTTAAGTGTCCATCAAATTGGATGCCTTGGCAGTGCTGTAGTGTTACACGTAACCAAGAACTCCTGTTCAGCACACCCTCAATTTGACAAACCAACATGTCTCGTTCATTGTCTGATGGTTTTTCAATGAGGTTTTGTGCATGCAGTGATAGAAACGCTTCTGCTCGTTGCTGAGAAACTGAAACCCCATAGCAAGCTGGATGACAGATTTACAAGATCAGTCAATAAAGATTACGTGAGGGCAACTGAGTGTAAAATAACTACAGCAACAGCTAGCAACAATGTGTATCAAACAGTTTATCTCCTAACTTTGGTTAGGTCATGGGTCAAAACCAATAAAAGTGCAGCGCTATAAGAACGGATCGTTGAATTCACTAGTGCTAGAGTGTCTCTGTGTACATGAGGGATCACTAAGAAAGTCAATAACGTCAATTTATGTGTGCTTGGGTTTTGAGATCATTTCTTCTGTTGCCGTTTATCTCCACAACATTTCAAACAGCAGAAGCACTGCTTGCTTTGGTTAACCTAAGGTTCCCATATGCATACCCTAAATATTGCACTTCCCAAAAACAGTTCATTCCCAAGGTCTCACAATAATCTCACCTGCATACTGTAAATTTGTACCTGAGAATTGCTGCTGTAATCATAAAGACTCTGCTACTCACACTAAACATCCTTTCAACATACTTAGTTCTATTTAACTTGATTGTATACAATTATTGTATACAATCCTTTTGAGTCTGAATCTTCTCAAGGTTTATTCAGGGAGTTTTTTCCCTTTCCACTGTCGCCTCAGGTTTGCTTATTAAGACTCTAAATCTACCTTCAGATTTCTGTAAAGCTGATTGTGACAATGTCTTTTCTTTAAAAAAAATCCTATACAACTATATTTAATTGCTGAAAACAGATGCAATGTCTTCAGGCAAGCCATTTCCACATGACTTAACTGTCTGCGTTGCGAGAGAGCGGAAAATTAAAATTGGTGTCGATAGCAAGATAGAAACAGACAACTCAGCAAATTTTCACTACCCTATGAGACAAGACATGTGGTTATTAAGGCTGTTGTACTGCTAAAGCCCTCTCCTCTGTGCTGTTCTGCTGAGCACCATTGAAAGGTGCATCACGTTTGTTCTGTCACAGCTCACTGCTTCCGCTGCCTACCTTCTCCTCCCTCCTCAGCACCGCTAACACGCCTGCACTGATCTTCCCCTATAAAAAGCTCATGTTCAACACGCAGCTATTTCCTCAGGCACCATCATGAACACCTGCAGAAATCAGGTTTCATGCACATCTCCTCCTGCAAAATTTCGCTGACACGCACAAGGGCAGTCCAGGCCGGGGCGCAAGGACACTGACGGCGTCGCAGGGAGGCCTGGCGGAAATGCACTTCCTGGGCGGAGAGCTATCTTCTGGGGCATAAACGAAATGCTAAAAAAGTAGTTCTCGTCCCATAGGACCCCTTATACTTTGAATGGCCTAGATTCTCCAAATGGGAAACCTATAGACGAGGTCTGAAGGATATGATACTTCTGTAATTCCATGATAACTAATATGTGCAGATTAACATTCATGCAGCATTTCACCTGAAACACTGAGACAAGGCCCAGAGATGCCTCCAAGGTAACTAAAATAGCAGGACAAAAAACAAGCCCCTCATCGACCTGCCAGAATCTGAATTACAGCTACATTATGCATAAGGTGTCTCTAGTGACAACATATTTATCAGTCAACTTGTGATCAACTTGTGATAATTTGCCATATTAAAAGGGTCCAATTTACTTCTTTGCTCTGCGTAACTACGACCACGCATTACACCTCCTTCCTCAATACAATTATCATTTCTTTACTGAGGCAATTAATTAGCTGAAGTGCTCTTCCAGGCCCTGAGGCAAGTGGCTCTCTCCTCTTCCCTCTCCAGTGCCATTTTACTGCTTTCCATTCATGACCACATCCACAGAACAGCTGCAGTGAAGCAGAATCAACCTTTAGTATCCTTTTTCTTGTTGGGAAACAGCTTTCACGGGAGTAAATGGAAGGACAAACGTAATAATCCATGAACTTGCATAATATAGCACCTTTGGACTCTAGGAAAGAGCAGACAAACAGTACCGCTCCTTGTCACTGAGGTGGTACATCTTTTGTACCTCTAGTCAAGTCAAGTGAGCGAGTTTTTATTGTCATTCCTCTATATACCGTAGCTTGTAAACATTGCAACGAAATGTTGTTTATTCAGGCCCATGGTGCAACACAGAAGAGTGTTTTCTTTACATGCAAATGTGTATGTAGTGTAGCTTTAAACTATTACTCTGTAAGGTACAAGAGTGGACATTAACATCCAATTATCTACCTTATTTTCTTTTTCTGAAAAGTAAGCAACATTCACATTACCATGTAATAGAGTCTTACTAAAGGTGCAGAAGACGTGAAGGTATAACCCCAGTGATTTGGAAAGGTACAGTTGTTACCCTTTTTTCTGAGGGTGTAGACAATTTTCTTTCTGAGAGTGTGTACTTAGAAGTGCATAGTGCACAGTAAAATTATTGAGTATTATCAATTATTCATCAATTTATTACTTTCTCTCTCATTAGAGGACTTTGCCAATGTGTTATCAGGATCAACACAGCGGAAACAACAGCCATTACCTCGGCAATCTACGCGCATCAGAACTTTCACAAACGTTCATAATAGGGCTCTCCTTATATGCAAACACACTACTGATAATAAGGGAGCAGAGTACACACAAACACACACCCTCATACGCATTCCCTTACTATACCGCCGTCTCTCCCACACAAACAGTGATGAGACCCCTGGGGTGTTATAAATTCGAAGTCTTCTTTGGAAGATTGAGAAGTCATGGCAAATGGCGTTCCCTCTTCATGAGTGCTAGCTTTTCCTTTCTTTTTTCCCCCCTGAATATCACGGCCTGATCAGCTCTTCTGACAGGCAGGAGCCATAACTCTGACCAACCCCCAACTCACCACACACCACAAGGTCTGTCAATCACACAACGACAGTCTGCGTGACTAATCCCTCCCAATCTGTAACTGCCGTTTTGGGGATCCCAGGGTCGGTCTCAAATCAGTACTTATTAGACGAGAGCTGTAATTACTAATGTTTCGTTCTTCATGAACTAAGACTTCAGTCTCATAATTATGCAGCTTTTCGGTTTTTGTGTGGGAAACGATTACCCTTGCCTCTGAGTCATGTAAGCCCCCATATACAAATCAGCAGTGCTCTTGCTGTGAAGTATGAAGCCAAATATATTTCAAAATGCACAAATGCAAAATAGCCTTTGATTAATGCTCTACATGAGCATCAAACAGCATCTCTGATTGACCCCTAGCCAAAGGCCAGTGTCTGTCTGGGCTTCAGCCAATCCAATTAGTACGGAAATGTCCTTGAGAGGCTGATAGAAGCACCAGTGCTACCTTTGTGACACATGAACCATCACTCACCTCACCCACTGCTGCACTCATCATCCAATCCCTGCTAAATCACCAACTGCCTATCACCAAGACCACATCACATCCTACGCCTCCCACACTGGTCTACCACAACCTCCCGGCGGTTGGAGACTCGATCAACATGTAAATACATCAGCTGAATATTTACAACGCTGTTGTGTGACTGACTTACAAGCGTGAGATTCCAATCCCAGGCTACGACGTTTCCCGCCTGTGGTGTCTGGGATGACCGATAAAGGAGGAGCAGGGAAGCAGAGAGACAATCTGCCTGCTTCAGACAGCCATCAAGGCTGTATTCGCTCATTTTCTCTGCAAAGTGGATGACATTTGGGCTCTTTTCATTACGGAGATGTAGAGTGATGTGCATAGAACACCACACATGCCCGAGGGGGTGAACAGAACAAACCATCTGACTCAGCTGGCTCAAGGACATGCAGCAACATCAGCAGACAAATGTACTTTTAAAGAGTTGCCATCACAAACTTTTATATTAGAGATTTTATTTCACTGAAACAAATAGTAATGCAAAAAATAAGGATTTAGACATGGGATGTTCAAATGAGAGGTTTCTAACTTTAAGTTTTACTGTTTCAAGTCACTGAAAGGGCAGGAGGAGGCGGTCAAAATGGCAGGTGTAAAGGAAGATTAACCAAATGTGAGGAGATAACCATAGATTAGGACATAAGTCCATTAGGAATTACGCTACTGTTTACCTAACTTGGCCTTTGTTGTGTCAATATCCTTTCCATAGACAGAACCTGCAGCACTAACTCCCAGAACTTTACTAAAGGAAGGAAGAGAGTGCAAGTTTACAAACCTTGCAAGAGTACAAACCATAATTTGAGATTTTATCATGATAGTATAATATGATTGTTCTGCCAGACAGAAAATGGAAGCTATGAAGCTAAAGAAGGATCTGTCCATCTATGGTAGAACTTAAAACAAAAATAAATAAATAAATAATTATTTTACAGAACTGATGAGAAGAACATACTTGTTTACACAGCAGAATAATCCACTGAAGCAGCAGCAACTATGAGAACCACGGCAGAGATCTGTGCAGTCGTGCTGCACGTGACTGCTCGCTTCACACACAACCAAAGCCATATTTGGAATAAACGCTGGACTGGGTTGAATGGAAACAATAAGAGAACTAGGACAAGCTTTTTTTTGAATTTAAGAATATGACGGAAATTGTACACTTTAATAAATAGTGTCAGTCTAATAAAAGATAACATGGACGATAAGCAGTGTATCGCTTCATTGCAGCTGGTACCTATCTGATACAACTGAAATAGATCAAGACAAGCACATGTGCTCCTCTGAACAAGCAGGGCTACTTTGAACTTCACAGCTGTCAGATCAAAGGGGCGTGTTCCTTTGAGTTTCCCGCAAAATACAATTCGGATCTGTCCTCCTGATATCTGCCGCTTCCAAATTCAATCACGCCAGGTTATGTCGTCACATCAGGAGACAAAATACAGTGCATCCAGAAAGTATTCACAGCGCTTCACTTTTTTCCACATTTTGTTATGTTACAGCCTTATTCCAAAATGGATTAAATTCATTATTTTCCTCAAAATTCTACAAACAATACCCCATAATGACAATGTGAAAGAAGTTAATTTGAAATCTTTGCAATTTTATTAAAAATAAAAAACAAAAAAAGCACATGTACACAAGTTGAGGTTGATGAACTGTCAGAGCAAGAATTCACACAGTGCTGCCATTTCTACTTTTGAGGTGGTCTTCCCCCTGCCCCCTTCCCCAATGTTTTCCAGGGTTTCCAGGGGCATTGTGGTAGGCTTCATTTAAAATAAATACATTTATAAATTATTCTGGTTTAGGCCATGGCTACTTCGGGCATAAATCTGTATACAGCTACTGCTATATGGATACAGATAGTGGCGTTGCATAACACCCATATTAGAAATTGACTGGACAAATAATATTCCTGACCTTCACTAAAACTGACCCTGAGGAAAATGGATAATGCTTGGGTCTGGTTTTGGTCTCCATCCATCTCCTCTCCTTGTAACCAAATACGCATATAAAAACTGCTTCACTTCCAGTTGTTCTGCAGTAAATCTCAGGCAGTCAGGTTAAAAGTGGATCCAGCTACCTCCAGCCAAAGGTGGTTTGCTGGCCGCAGTAAATAAAACATGACTGAAAAGCGTGACCATTCCATCACATAAGTGACCTTGCATATCTCCACCACCTCCAGAGTCACCAGATGGGTCTATGCATACTGCTGGTGTCTTTTTCACAAGAGTGGGCCACGTGCTAAGCCAATCAAGTGACCAGTATATGAGAACATCACGAACCAAGTAACCCAGAAGCCTGGAAAGTCACACTGCAATATTTCCCTGCAATCGTCTTTCCTTTAAAAGGCTTTAGCTTGTGTTCTTGGGCAATGTGCAACTATGTTGGTTTTTTTTTTTTTTTTTACTATGTACTAGTTCAGAGATAAGGGCAGTTACAAAAAGTTGTGAAAGTCCTTTGGGACTTTGTGCCAGGCACAAGAGAGTGGAAAGGGGATGGCGAGTAATCCATCTCTGTCCCTTCTCACCCCAGTCATCAGCAGATTAGCAAACCCAGTCGGAGGTCTCTATGTCACTGGCTGTCGTCTGGACATAACTCCTATTCCAGGCAGCTCTTGTTCATAGTAGAGAGGAAAGTCTGCAGGGGGTAAAGTAACTCCTCTGGCACCAACAGCCAAGCCATTCCACTAATGGTTGCCTCGGGCATCGTTCATGGTCAGTGACTTGCATTCCACAAATGCTGAATTCAAGTAAATTATAGTTTTATAACAACCTATTCATGAATATATGGAGAAAGTGACTGTATGTTTGACAACCATAACATATATAATAATAATATATTTTATTTTTAAAAATCACCTTTCACGACACCCATGGTCACTTCACAAATACAACATGCAAATACAATACACAAACCACTAAAACACAATATTATATATACACAATTATACATCAGCATATATACACACACATTATACAATATTATACATAAGACATTAAAATACAAATATTAATTAAGTATTATGTAACCAGGTCAAAGAGAATATGCAAGCCTGAAGAGATGAGTTATTAAAGAACTTTTGAATCTTGAAATGTATTCACAATTGCGGATGTGATGGGGAAGTGAATTTCAGAGCTTAGAGGCAATGTGACTGAAGGCTATATACACATAAAATGCATGTTGCCATAAGAGCAGCCAGGGGTGTATTTTGGGAAATTTACACCTATAGGGCTCCTGTCAGTGCGAATTAGTGGGTGTTTGCCAGAAGATGAGGGCTCCATTTATGCATGTAACAAGCTATTGGAGAACATGATGGCTTAGTCATTCAGTTCACCCTCATATTTCCTCTCATAGCCATTTCCTGTCTATCTAGCTATGTGTAAAAGACACACTGTGAGGACCTTCAGTTACAGAGATCAGGCAATTGTTTTTACTCCACTGAGCAAAACATTTGTGTCTGGAATCCATTTCCTTGAGTTTTGTTGAATAAAAGCAGGAAACTGTCATCGGTGTTACCGGTTAATGTCTGAACTATTGTCTGAGAGATGAGCTATTCTGCAGACACACAGTACAGAACATTCACCAAAAATGTATTCTGCAGGTCTCAACAATACAGTCTTTATTTGGCCTTTGCACAAACCTTGAGCTACTGGCAAGACACAAACAATCTACTGTGCTTCTTCCATCTTAATGAGTCTTTAGCAAGAGACATCCCAGAGAGTCTTTCTCCACTCTATGGTCCATCTCTAAATCAATAGTTCTTTGGTGGTACCTCCAAAACAAAGCCACGTTCTCCACATGAAAGAACAACTTTGTGTTCTAGTTCCAAGTAGGTGGGATTTAAACTATAACACTACTTGGCAAGAGTTTCAACAGCATGTGACTGGCCTCTCGTATCCCACCATGCTGGCAGATTTAAAGGGCATTTACTTCATTGTGACTTCCATTTCCCATTAAAATGTCTAACATTATGCGTTCTTTGTTAAGTCACATGACAGAGGATGTTACGATTATACTTTTTAATAGCTGTTTTTTAACATTCTTTTTTTTTTTCAAATCCACTGAAAACCAAAAACAAATATTCAGAAAACTGTCAAGGAAGTATATCAAATTGTAAATGTTTTTTTTTTCCTTCTGCAAAAGAAGCTCAGAAGAAGTATGTCCAGAGAATTCAATAAGCAATCACAGCCATGTTGGATTCCTCTGAAACCTGCACCAATGTTTGTCTTTCTCATAAGGATGTATGCCTGAGGAGACTCATCCCTTAAACCTCCACCAGCCCCAAGATAAGGTCTGCATATCCAAGATTTTAGAAATGCCTTAAAGCAATGCACTAAACACTCGCCAGATTTTTATTATTAAAAGGGAGATTCAGACTCTGGCAATACAAACACAAAGTCTGATCAGGCTGAATGTAATGCAGTTTGGGTGATCATATGCAAAAGCCAAATATTCAAATGTATGCAGTGAAAATGCTAATGTGACCCAATGAGGCTGCTCCATCTTTTTCAAAGACATAGTGAGGCTGGAAATAGGGTCACGCATAGCCTCTCTGCATCAGGGAGCTACCGGAAAAGCACAAGAAGTGCTTAGAGAATACATAGGAAGACTAATGGAACAGATGAATAAAGAAATGACTGCAAAATTCAAGACTTAGACAAGGGGGAAAAAACTAGCAGATGAGAGACCAGGCTCAGGATACTTACACTAATAATAATAAAAAATAAAAACAATCATTTGCCTACAAAAACCGAAATCAGAGCCTGACTAGAAAGTTTAACATTAAGTCTTTAAAAAGCCAGACCTTAGATGCATAATAAGAGAAATATTAATCTGCCATAATGACTAACAGCCATGCTGTCATAATTATGTTGTGCAATCTCCCTGCTTTGCAATTTATTTCCTTGTACCATTGTATTTTGTCTACTTACACAATATACTACATCAATGCTACATATCTGGAATGCTTCTTGAATGAAAACACCTATTTTGATCCTCACCTCCACACAATTTACAAGTCCCTACTGGTACATGGCATGTTGATGTTTTAACGGCTCCTTTTCTTGATTCCTCATGCAACTTCAGACAAACTCAGAATACAGTGTCATCATGAATCTGCACTTTGCAGAAGGCCATAGCAACACAGATTTGTGACAGTGCGTTAGAAAACACACGTTCTGGACATGATAGGCACTGGAATCACATATAAGCTCTAACGATATATACATATGTATAATGAGATTCTCTGACCCTCCATCTCTTTAATATGTTATACTTCTGAATGAAACTGGAGCAAACCAGTCCATACCAGCTAATTCTGGCAAGTGCCAAAGCAACATTTGTTTCCTAGGTACGTGCGTGGCAAAGTGACACTGCACAGAGTGGCATTTGAATTAAAATTTTGAAAAGTTAGGTATGACACTGCAAAACTACCAATCGAAAATACTGGCTCAAATGATTCCTCAGACCAATCCTATGACGCACATTGCCTACATAGCTAGTACAGTCTGCCATAGAAAAGTGTAGAAGCATAGTATGTAACAATTCAATCAAATTTAAATATATTTTAAACCAATGAGATGTGTACAAATCCTATAGTGCGCTGTAGTCTCTATGTTTGGCTACTAGCATCACTCATCAGAATTAACTCTAATACTGGACAGTGCACTGGAACTACAAGTAACACAAGCAACTTATCACTTGTTAGTGTGAACTTAGGGTAAGACACTATCCCCCTAACTGAGCTTGTAATGGGCTTGAGTAAAGCCAATCCATCCCGGCTAAGAAAATGACAAACTGCAGAGCTGTTCCCGAGCCGAAAGTTCAGTGCTGAATTAGGTCAAAGGCATGGGGGGTTCACCTGCACCTGATACGCTGGAGACTTATTGTCCTGCCAGGTTGCTTCAATAAAGATAATGATATTGTACAGGTTTTTTTTGTGTGCTGGCAATAAGCCCAGCAAGTCAGGAGTTCACTCTTCACTACTCGTGAGAGACAGCCCCACTGAAAGACTTCCGCAGTTTTGTAATTTTCCGCAAAAAGAACATTGTGTTACGAATCATCACTGATCTGTTGCTTTGGGAGGAGCCGGCCCTCTGGTCTCAGCCATCCCTTGCCCCCCTTGGACTGAAGGGAAAGTTTCACAAAGGCACGTGTATCAGCCTGCACCCTTATGAATGCTGCCAGTTTCCGTAAATCAAGGAACAGCGTTTACTAAATCCCAGTAGCCCACAGCAACATGTTTATCTGCCAACGCATGTCCTCGACATTCCTGTGGGTGTGACCCCTCTTGCTCATAATCTGCTACGAGAGCCTTTCCTAATATGTCAGTGGACAGAACTTTGAGAAATGCACAAATGAATGCTCTAAAGAAACATCAGTTATGTTTGTGGATTCACATAATCTTACTGATTTATCCGAGATGATTGATCTGATTCATAGATGCTTTTTGGTGACTTAACTCTGACCACAACTTTGGCAAATATTTATGTGCCATCATGAACCCATCAAGTGCAAAAATTATATGGTGCACCCCAGGTTCAGCCTGAGGTCAGCTGTGTCCAGGGCCCTTTGCAGCACCGCTAACTAGTGGTTTTAATGAAGTGCTTCAAGGCGTTCTGTTGTCCCACATGAGGCTTTACCAGTCTGAGCATGCCCTCCCTTGATGTCATTGCCATGGTGGGGCTTGGTGCGCTGCTCTTCTACCAAACGAAAACATGTGGAAATTTCCTTCCAGTTGAACTGATTCACTATTGTGGCTTATGTAAGCTAAAACAAATGCTATTCTCATGGCAGGAATCAACCAAAAGAGGGCAAGATTGGTGACCAACAGACAAAACATAGTTTTAGGATTCTGGCGCCACAAGTTGCAGTACTTTGTGAAAACCAGTTTTATATATATAAAAAAAGAGGGTTTATCTTTTGTCTGAATCCTACATAGCGGCTTCACATTTCCATTGCTTCCTTATTTAGTTACGCACAAATCTTTAATACTGGCAGAAAATATGTACTATTGGCTGTCTGAACACGAGGCTTTTACTCTTATCATACAGTGTGACTCAGACTTTAATCACTGATCATTGGAGAGCCCAGAGAAAAAAAAAGTTGATGGCTCCAGATGCAAAATGAGAGAGAGAGAACTTTTGAGGTTTGCAGGTAATTACTGAATGCTCTGTGCTTTACACTTACTTACACTGACTCCATACTATTGTATGTTTTAGCCTCTTGCACAAAAATGACCTGTGGACAGACTGCAGGCTGCTAGAAAATGCATTGTGCGCAATTATTTAAATAAGCAGGTGGGGGATGATACTGTTAACGGATGACACTCCTGCAACCTTTTTTAGATTGCAAATTTGCAGGCTTAAGCCAGTCTGGCCTCGCAAATGATGACCAATCCAGACAATGACCTCAACTGCCTGGCCAAGCTCAGGTGGGTTTCAACTTCAGTGCACCTGCTTTCATTTGCTTTATCCGTTTAGAAATACTGATTCCGGGTACAGTATCATTAATAATTAACAGTAATGAAGAAATAACATTATCGTAACATTAACAGCTTAGCAGCAGCCAGACCTCAGCTTTGATTAGTGTGCAGCGTTTGAAATTACAATTAAAAACATAAAACTGCTATAAATCAGCACTACATAGCACATTATATACAGTGTAAAAGCTCTAGTCTGCTCCTGATCATTTGCTGAAATGGGTAATATTGGTGGAGGCAAAATCCAACACAAGATCAAATCAAGCAGCCAGCAAAAGAAGAGAAGCTCTCTCGTAGGCAAAATTCACAGGTCACACCCCTCACGTGCAGATCTTACATTAAGGACAATCGGCCTCATTTATCAAGCTGCATATGAACAAATATATTCATACATAGAAATGCTTTTACAAGAGTATTTACACAAGAAATATGGAGTTCATGAAAATCTGACTAACGGCCAGGTTTGAGTAAATTCACATATAAGGGGACTCACTTATGCACATCTGCAATATTACTGCAATATTAATTATACGGTTTTACTATATAGTTTATTTGCTTCAATTTTACACCCGAATGTAATGAAAATGTTGTGAATCTCATAGGAAATGATTCGAAAGAAAGTATCCCAAAACTAATCCATTAATTAAGACAAATAAAACTATCTACATTGCAGGACATTTTAGCTCATGCCACAACTACAAGGCACTCTTTTACCATTTAGTAATCATTTTATTGTTTTCAGGTTTTCCTTTTATGGAGTTTTGTGGGTGTCGCTAAATGTAACTCAGCTGTGCAGTGAACAAGCTTGATGATTTACAGGTGAATTATTAACACGTATGCGAGTATGAAGAACATCAGCGTGAGCAACTTTTGTAAATCTAGTAGCGATTTTTTGTTTAGTTCAGCCTACGAATACATTGACACACAAATACATTTAAAAGAGTGATAAACGAGGCCCAATGTTCATTAGTAATAACGTGAGGATCACAGGCTCAAGAATGTCAACTGGGATGCAGAACAAAATTCAGATCATTTTAAGAATGAGGAAAAGAGAAAGTTTCTCACTTAATTGGAGAGATGTGAATGAAGACTCAAAACAAAGGTTAACCTTTGATGCCATATGTCAGCTGACAATGGATTTCTCAGTATCAATTATTGATGGTTAATCCTCTTCCAGTCCACAGTAAGAATTAAACATAGATCAATAGCAGTGCTTACACACACACACACACACACACACACACACACACGCACACACACACATGCACATGCACACACGCACGCACGCACGCACGCACAAACCCCTCCCTGAACCACCTGAGGCTCTGTTCTAAACTCAAAATACAATATATAACAAATCAGGCTTAGCTGCAGGAAGTAGACACTCTAAATAAATACTTTGAATGTCATCACAGACCAATGAGAGTGGCAACATATGCGTGAGAGCATGTTGCATAATAATTGGGGTGAAGATGGCAAAGCAAAGCTCAGCAGATAATGTGTAACATAACATAAATACATTTCAATTTAAGTGACGCACTCACAAATTCAACATTACACTCATTCTCTTAATTACAAATGAATGTCCATAGATATTGAATTTCTTGCAATGTACAATCAAAGTGGAATCAAATGCAACGAGCCAGTTTCCTGTTATAATATCAACCTCAATATCTTAAACAGGCACGTTTTTCATCCTGATGTTTTTCCAAGCTTAACAATGTGGTAAATGTGTGGCCACAGAGACCATTGTGTAAAAAGGATGTCACTTCTGCTTGTTTATGGTGGAAAATGGACATAAAAATTCTCACTGGCAGTGCACAAAAGCTCGGGTCCCTCCCACTGAGCTAAGACATTCAGAACAAGTTATAAGAAATACATTTTCTTGACTCTCATCAAGCCAGGTGACTCAGCCCATATCACGAAAGCAGTACACATAGCACTGCAGTGCTGCACATCACGACAGCACTGTTGGTCTAGAAAACCTGTCAGCCTGAGAGCTGCTGCAGCATATTTTACACCTATAGCTAAACAAATCCCAAAAGATTTTAAGCGCAATTTTCAATTTAATATGATCATAGTATGACAGCGTCCGTTTGGCTTGATCTTATCTCTGGTATTCTTCCGTCTTGCCTTCTCTAGTGTCTGCTACACAATGACCTTCAGCTATATGATCCCCTGGAATTGCCCATCCTTCATAAATCATACAGTGCGTGAACATCTATGATGGAACAAAAAGTCATTAAATGTGTGATGAGTTCCGCTGCTAGGATTGTAAAAGTCCTTTGGTGTATGCTCAGGTTAAATCAAAAGTCAGACACTCATGCAACCATTTCTTCAGCTTTCACACTGTATCCATACTGACCTACATGTACACACTACATATGATATGTACAGATCGAAGCCAGGTAGATCCCACTGTCACTTAGGCTTTGTTCAACATTACAGCAAGACACAAGCATGCATGAAAAGGGACGAGTTAAACGGCAACCTGGCTGAGATTTGGCTTAGCAGTTTCCCAACTATTCCATCAGCGAGCAGATCAGGGAGTTTAAAACTCCATGGAAATGAGTTTCTTCTCAGGGCACTCTCTGTTATAACCAGTTTGAACAAGGAACTAAGGGTCTGGGGTTGCCAAATTAGAATTAATGCCACTGCAAGACAATCAGTTTACTTATACTCTCACTATAGCTGCTACTTAAGACACTGATATCTGTATTGTATCAACGAAGAACAGTTAAAAATGCATATTTACTGTAAGTTAGATCATTTCCAGATCCAACAGCTATAATGTCTTGTTTCCTGGAAACTTTGTGTACTAGGTATAATTTTACTACATCAACAATTATTACAGAAATTACTTAGACATTCTCTGAATTCTATGCAAGCAGATACAGGACACACACACACACACACACACACACGGTGGCACCAAGAGCTCCTTCCTCCCTGTGTACGCATGGGATTTCCTCAGCCTTAATTTTCGACATATGTGTTCTGAGATCCTTAATAGCACACCATGGTTTTAAAGAGAGGATATTTGAGTTACCATAGCCACCTTGTATACTCTAACCATTTTCTCTAACCTCTTTCATCAACAAGGCGTTTCCATCTGCAGAACTGCCGCTGAGTGTATTGATTTTTGTTTTCCGCACCACTCTAGAGAATGGGTCTTCATTCTTATTCACAAAGGGCTGGTGTCGCTGCAGGCTTTTATTCCAGCCCAGTTGGATGCAAGCTTGATAGCTGATTGGTAGTTGAAGACCAAGGTGAACTGGTTAAAAAAAAGGGGAATAAGGTATGGCTTCTGCTTAGCTAGAATGAAAACCTTCAGCCACACAGGCATTTTGTGCATAAGGTTGCAGACTAGGGATGTGACAGGGAGGAAATTTTCCCATCGTTTAATAGACATGTGGCATTTCCCTTTTGCTTTCAAATTAGCGGCAATTGCTTGAATGGAGGGTTCATTCTTATTCTTAATGAAAACCCAACAACTACAAAATAGTAGAATGATTAACATGCTTATATTAAACATAGAACTTTTGAAAGCAAATCTTCCGCCATCGTCTTGTCAGTCAGCTCGCCTCACTCTCGTTATGTGATAAATGAAATCTGACTCCTGCTGATCTGTGCTGTGACTCCGACTCATTCAGCTCATGCTAAATCGAGCAGACGTGTTCAGTTTTTAATTGTAGTGTCTGTTCTCTAACTGAACTAAATGACTTTTATTACTATAAAAAGGCAAAATGACTGTGTGTGCATTGTCGTGGTGGGAAAGTGATGTAATCGGTGTATGACCCCAACACCGCGTAACACCGGTAACACCGGCTATCTCAGCAATCCTAATGCAGACCTATTCTCTAGAGAAATCAACAGTTTCTGAAAAATTCAAACCAGCCTATCTGGCACCAACATCCATGCCACGGTCAAATAAACTCTGATTTTTCCATATACTGATGTTTGAAGCGAACATGAACTGAAGCGCTTGACCTGTTTTTATGCACTGTGCTGCCATCACATGATTGGCTGACTTAATGACTGCACGAATGTGCAGACATACAGGTGTTCCTAATAAAGTGGACGGTGAGTGTATACACACATATGTATACTCATAATCTCAACGCTGGGTTTTTTCCTGTTTGTGTTAGAAAGGCCCAATCTGGCAACCCTGTGTACGTCGTGATCAGAGCTGCTCCACTTTTGCGCAACGCAGTGGAGGGAGCAGGAGAAGGCACGGGTTGGGTTGGCGTGTGAGTTGCTGCGACGCACGCGCGTCCGCCGTGACGTCTCTGACTCCACTACGTCGCGCGGCAGGGGCAAGCACGTGACTGCAGCAAGTTCTTGTCACGAGGACGGAGTACTATTTCACACGCACGCACACACACACACACTCACACCGGGCGGTTCGTCCCGGTAACCCGGCGCGAGCGTAACATAATCGTTTTTTATTTTAAACATATATAGGTTACATACATATATTTCCATGTATGCATTGTACATGCATGTTTAATATTCAGTCTTGAATGTGGACAGAGTTCACAGAATTCTATCTGTAGTTGTATCCTATAGGCATGGACGTCACATCATTGCTGTATTTTACTCTTAACGCCGTGATCGACCTGAAATCAAGCACCTACTGCAATATCCACTTAAACACTTGGTATTCAAGTCAACATCCCCATTTCAACAATGTGCGAACTTTCTTCCTCACTTGCGCAATGATACCCAATCTAGATCTCATTTGCATAAGGTAACCTATAGGTGACATCTTCATTAAACACCACATCAGGTGACATTCCAATGCCCGAGCACACTCCAAGTTGTTCAGCTTCAGAGCCTAGTAGAGACAGCAGGGTTGTAGGAGGAATGAATGGGAGCTGCGGTATGCAGAAAAACAGCCAAACTCAATGTGACCAGCAAAATATTACATTTATTAGGCTACAAATCGTCTGTTTTCTCACCCAGGAGCACACCTACAGACCACATCTGCGGCATGCATGCAGCCTATATCTAGCTTAGAGGTGTAATGTGGCAAAAACATTTCTACAAAAACCCAGCTTCTGCCCCGTTTCTGTTCATTCTGTCCGAATGGTGTTGTCTGAACAGCTCGGAAAGCCCTGGGTATATAAAACAGATCTCTGGAGCACATGTCTGGAGTTCAAGTTCAACAGACTCGAGCACCCACGTGTGCGACTTTTCCTTTCTTCCGAGACTCATTGCAAAAACTTTTAAACATACTCATAATCGTGCGCGCGATCATAAACTGAACGAGCTCCTAGTAGACATTTCAACAAATGAAACATTAACCGAATTGTACTTTTTTTTTATAGAAATAAACTATATAAATGAGCAGGTTCGGTGCTTCCCCCCTCCTCCTCCTCCTGTATTTCAATCATTTCCTCCAGCCTCCACGTGAAGCGCAGACGTCAGCGAGGCTCGCGACGCCGGCAGCGCGGGAGCAGAGGCGCTTTCACAGCATCTCTCAGGAGCACGAGCCGCTGCTGCAGTGCAAAACACCTCACGCGCAAAAACACCGAGCCGGTTCAACTGCCGCAGAGCTGTTCTTATGAAGCGCGTGCGTTTCTTACCGGGCTCCCGGAGTTTTCTGTCAGGTAATTGAAGACGAAGGAAGAGAGCTCCTCATCTAACAGCGAAACGCAGTCCGCCATCTTCTAGAGAATGAGAGCTGAGGAGCGCGTGAGCGGCGGTATTACGACTTGGCTCGCGCTGCAGTGACACAGATTAGCCGGCAGGGGGCGAATTACTATTACACAACTGTTACAAAATCTATTTTGCAACGCAGACTGTCTTTCGTAACAAACACCGGCAAATTAAAGGCGGGGAGGAACTTGAAGGAGTGAGTGGAGGAACTAAAATGCGCCCAGACATCTGTACTACATGATACGATTAAGCAATTAACACAACTTCTATGCTCTTGGTTTGTATAATAATGCTGAGCAAACCCAGAAGACTTCGATTTGTGGATCAAGATGGCAAGATCTAAATCCATGGTTCTGAAAGTGGGGTCCAGGGACCTGTGATTATACACTATATGGTCAAAAGTAAGTGGACACCTAACCTATACCCATGCAGTATGTGGGTCCTCACACAATTATATCGGATTTCTTTATATTTTGTAGCATTACAATTTCAGTTCAGTCAATAAGAGGCCCAAACCTGTTCCAGCATGCCAATACTACTGCGCACAAAGCGAGATCCATGAACACATGGTTTATCAAAGTTGGACTGGAAGTATCTTAGGGATGAATTCAAACGCCGACTGCACCCCAGATCTTCTCGTTCAACAACAGTGCCTAACATCACTGATGCTCTTGTGGCTGAATGAGCACAAATCCCCACAGCCACACTTTCCACACATTTAGTGGAAAGCCTTCCCAGAAGAGTGGAGTTTATTAGAGCAGTAAATGCCCATGGTTCAGGAATTTGTTGTCCAATACTCAGGTGTCCACATACTTTTGGCTATACAGTGTACTTTATATCTAGGGGGTCCCTGGCTTTATTGTTTGTTTGTTTGTTTTCTTTAATACCATAATGGTGGTCGAGATTATTCTATTGTCAAGTAGTATCAAGGTTGCTATGGGTATTATTAAGTTATCATAGTTGTAAGACTAATTTATTGGTTATTTGAAGTGAAGATGACTAACCTAAAAATTTTGTAACTAAAAAATAAATGTAAGGAACTTCTCTTAATATGATGCACGGTGTTGCAAATTGAAATTGAACCTTGAACAAATGAACAAGATGGTGCATATGGGCCCTGGGGTGGCATGGTGGAACAAGTTCAACAGTGCTTTATTATGAAATGTTTCCATAATACAGAGTAAACAAGAAACAATGAAAGTCTTGTGCTACAGTGGCACAGCTCTACAGTTAACATGAAGTGTTTTCAATAAACAAAAGAGAAAACACATGACAGCAATGTAAAAAGAGAGTTCAAATAAATGGGAGAAAAGGTGTTACACAAATGTGATTGCAAAAACGGAGCTCTGCATTGGCCAGGAATCAAACTCAGGCTTCGCACATGGCAGGCGAGAATTCTACCACTGAATCACTAATGCTTGAGTGGATAGCCTCCGAGCTCCAGGGTTCTTGGTTTGATCCTGAGCTTGTGTTAGTGTCTGTGTGGAGTTTTGCATGTTCTAGGTTTCCCCTCAGTTCTCTGGTTTCCTCCAGTAGGTGGACCAGCTAACCTAAATTGCCTCTAGTGTGAGTAAGTGTGTGAATGTGTGTGTGAGGCACTGATCTAAGTGACTTAGAAAGAGGGTTCATTGTTTGGGGCCAGATGGTAGGAGCTTCAGTCACAAAGAATGTTGGCTGTATTTCAATAGGAACAGTGACGAAAAGTGACATCTGCTCATAGGTTTATGTGAAAGACATCAGTAAATAAGGTTAGAACTTGTAGTCAAAAGCACACATTCAGTGTCTATGCGATGTATAATAGAAAACAGAAGAGCAATAAAGTGGGGTCCAGGACATCCTTAATTTATTATTTTTGTTACAGTGGTGCAACCAACCATTATCAAAGTTATATATATTATTGTTATAATTACTAGCCTGGATAACTGGTCTTTGAAATTTGAATGGTTTTAATCCAATTCTCGATAACTCTAATAGCAAGTAAGAGTATAAATAATAAATAAATAATCTCAACTTGGGCCTTTTGTGTTTTGTGATTGGAAAGTTCAAGAATAAAAAAAATCTTTAGATCTCTAATAAACATCTATAAAAAAAGATATATATTTAAATAGTGGAATTAGGCTCATAAAATAAATCTGTCCTGACAGGACCATGAAATTTCTTTTCCATTTAAAGGGGCTGCAAAACGTTTGCGTTAGGTGAATGAGAATATCATTGCAGATTGTGATCAGACTGCATCATTTTTTTTTTGTCCATGTCATTAGAATATTTCAATAAATATAGATTGATGTGTAAGCAAAATGGACAATTGGAAAAACTGCACAATGAACTACAAAGCAAGTTCAATCAAAAAGTAGTAACCCTTATAGGATGCACTGTCTCAGTGCATCATTTACTCATCATCCTATGACTCATTTATATAGGAAGGCTGGGCTATTTATTTATTTTATTTTTTCGCTTCTGTATCAGTGCAAACTCATATTTAGACTAGGCAATGTTCCTCACAAGCACCTGCATATCTGACACATTTTCCAAAATTTTCTAGTATAAATACAGTAATTAGGTCACTGGCACATGACATTGGCATTTTAGTTGTCCACAACAAGACCTGGAATTTATTAGACGAATGCCACTCGTGTTTCCTGAGAGTTGTTGACATCTGGAAATCACTGACCATCTTTCACTAATGATACTGAAGTACTTTGCCATTTTCTCACTGCCCAACATTAACCAAACATCTTGAGATGTGATGCAAATCTTTTCAGTGCAGTTAGTGTGACTCACTTGTTTACTGCCACGCTCCAGACCAAAACACACAGTCCAGCTTTATTTCAGTCACAACTGCAAAAGAAATCCATTAATTGACCCAGAAATGCCCATTGAATGAATATTAATAATAGATCTAAATTGACATTCTTGTTTGAAAAGAGTGCTGTGATTTCTCAGTCAAATCAGAAAGTTCCCTCAGGCCAGCAACCCACTGAACAGCATTCTGTCTATCTACTGTAGCTACTATATCTGCACTACTACATGGTTCCGGTCTTAGGGAAGAGTAAGTCAAAATATTACTGATTGAATCTTTTAATCCAGCACATTTTGTTACATTTTATTTTAAATGATCTGTGAGCTGCTGAGGCAATATTTAAGCCTAGATTAAAAGGTCACTGTGGCACACATCTGATTTTTGATTGTAAGATTGTAAATATATAATTTTCTCAAATCAGATTTGAACCACATTTACGTACTACCAGTCAAAGTTTTTCTCAGTACTCTACACTTTAGCATTTTTTGTTCAAATGACCTCAACTGGAACATGAGGGAGTACTTTATTTTATTGGAACAATCTAGATTTAATCTAATCAGGAAATGTCTGCTGGCCTGAATAAAACATTCACTAAGAGTCCCAGTAATATCTGAGTTTGACCATTAATTAGTTCTACAAAGATTTAGGCTTCCTTATTTAGCTACTACTCTGTAGTGTTTTGTTTGGTCTATTGTAAAAATAAAGTAAAAATAAGTAACTAATTAACAGTGCAAAAACAACAACAATTCAAGCTTAGGACCAGGCATGTGAAACTATCATTTACGTCTTAAGACATCACAGAAATAGATGGAGATAATGTATTAGTAGAAGTAATGTATTACAGCATGTATAAGTAGTATATCACCATGTGTGTATTACAGTGTATGCAGTACATGTGATAGGTGTGTATCTGTATACTTTGTAAAACCCAATTAAATAGGGCGGTGGGAGGATTTGACTGGCAGTTTATGTTATTCTAGATTGGATACATATCTAATATGTTGTAACTGTAATAAAAATGAAACCTTTTTTTTTTTCAGAATTTTTCATCAGACTTCACCAGGCATGCAGGCATTCACTGCCATGTCCATCAAACGCAGCATGCTAGCAGCAGCAAACTTGAAGAAAAAAAATGGAGGATTGCCAGTACCAGCTGCAAAAACAGCAACTCTGCATCTGGCCTATTTACGCTCAGCTTAATTATGAACAGCTGATGAACCATCAGCCGAACTCCAAACAAAAGGATTGCGCTGCTGATTCATTCATTCTGCTGTTACAATGATGGATTATTGTCTTACAAATATACTCTTGAAATCATTAACACCACATGCATGATCCATGTTTGTGATGAATGACAAACATGGCTCATGCATTTGATGCTAATTATTCTGAAACTCAGTGACAGAGATCTGTTCACACTATTGACAAAAATTGGAATTGAACAGTAAAGTGTATAATGTGAACGAGCGTTAAATGCCTGATGTAATGGCTCTTAGGCTCTGAACAAGGATTGGCAGTTTGCTCTTTGAGCGTGTTGTTGTGACACAACTAAACCCTGAGAGCTGCTCCGTCCTCAGAGCTGAACAGAAACAATAATAAACCAGATCAGTGATAAAAGGGATCTGAATGACATTACTACGCTGTTGTAGCAGTGAACCAGAGTGAACAATGGGCCAGCAGGTGACATGTAGGAATCCAAGGTCCTTTAAAAACTCTGCCAATAATCACAATCCCACTGTGTGTGCTACATACAGCCCGGATGTGCATATCACCTGCTACGGGGCTGTGAAAAATTACACGAGTGAGTGGCCCTTTTGCACAACTGTCAGAGTAGACAACTGTGCTGTTTATATAACTCAGTAGAATACCCCATTTCCTCAATCACATTATCTTATTGATTCACTCATGAGGCTTGGGCTTTTAGAGGTCAACCCTGTTGTGCATCCAACCCAAGCTGTCCACCGGCAATAGTAAATACAGTTTGCACATTATTTTCCAATGCTGGTTGCTGGTTTTCCGTTTGATACGGTCAAAGTTACATTGCAATTTAACATGTGGTGTTGCTCACTGTCCTTCTCAATGCTTACTGTGTAAACACATAAAGAGACATTAATTAAAAGCATTTTACAACAGCTTTTGAAGCCTTGATTCTGATTGGTCAGAATGCATTGAACAACGGGAAGATTTATAATAATGTCCTCATTATAATGTTATCATTTCTATAGTAACGACATACACAGGGACTTGTATGTCAGACTCTTCACATAAATTTATTGAAAAAAGTGGGTGTAATCATTAATGTGGTGGTTACCTATGAGGAGATGTTTATTTAACATTTTTGCAAGGAGTCTCCAGTGTTAGTGCTTTGCAACACTCAGAGATAAAGTTATAATTTGAAGATTTCCAATACGGTTTCTATGTTTGTCAGTAATCAGTTGTATTTTATCTTTAACTTTGTTGTGTTACTCTAAATCATTGCTGTGCATTTTTTTTAAACAAACACATGTATAAACAACTGCGATGGACTGGCACCCTGTCCAGGGTGTACCTAGCCTTGTGCTCGATGCTCCCTGGGATTGGCTCCAGGTTCCCCTGTGACCCTGAAGAAGGAGTAAGCAATAGAAGATGGATGGATGGATGGATGGATGTATAGACAATTCAATATCTGATTGGTCAGAAGGTGTTGACGAATTTCTCTGACAATAGTGCTGATTGGAATTCGGATCAATGTTTATATTAATAATCACATAATTATTGATTTGGTGAAGCTTTCCCTAAGACAATGTTTATTTAACATTTATGGAAGGACCCTTGGGTGTCAGCACTTTGTAATTGTCATTATGGTTTTCCACCATGGAAGACTCTTCAGGACATAGCACAGCTTAGCTTAACTCTTTCGAATCAATTCCATTCAAGAATGGCCAAGTCAAAGTCCAGACCTGAATCCAACTGAGAATCTGAAACTTTATATATATATATCTGAAACTTTTTATTTATATTTATATATATATATATATATATATATATATATATATATATATATATATATATATATATATAAAGATATATATATATATATATATATATATATATATATATATATATATATATATATATAATATATATGTATGAGAGAGAGAGAGAGAGAGAGAGAGAGAGTGCTTTTAACAATGGACATGTTGACAAATCAGCTTTACAGAAATCTGAATATAGATTTAAATGTATCCCTAAGCAAGTGGCAAGGAAGTCCTCCCTGAGACGACATGAGGAAGAAACCTTGAGACTCAAGACTCAAAAGGGAACCCATCCTCATCTTAGTGACACTGAATAGTGCAATTATAAATAGTTTCCCTACTATAACAGTATACTAAACGTCAAACAGTACCACGTCAGGAATTTGAGTATGAGTATGATTTTTTTTAACCTCAAGTCTATAGTATCAAAGTGAAGTTATTGACTGTTCAGTGATGTAGACTTGAGTGTAAACTGTACTTAGCAATTGCAGTCTTTGGGCTATCCAAGTAAGAACATCCACAGCCATCTTTAGGGTGACCAGCAATCTCCTACTGATCTTTAGGCTGTCAAAGCAGGGCCATACTCAGCAGCAGTGAGTGAATTTTCAGGTGAAGGATGCTCCAAGCAGAAGTGGATCATCAGAATTGATCAGGTATTCCAGAGGGCAGATGGAGTAAGGATCTCTGGTATCTCATATGGGTTCTTTGTAACATAACTATTTATAGCTGATACAATACAAAAGATAAACAGAAAAGAATAAAAGATTTTGCAGATGTTTCACAAAAACATTTAAAATGCTGCTCATACTTCATAATGCTACTATGGGACACTTTTAATATTATAAGACTAATTTTTTCTGCTATAATTTACTCAACGTTCATAGTCAATATTTACAGACAATTGTCTGCACTGGTTTTCCCAAAAAGTACTGTTCGGTGGTCCTGTCTTATGTATTTATTGTGTATTTTGTGCTTGTCGTGCATTTGCCCTTTATATACTCCTGTGTAACATGCTACTGTATTATGTTTTGCACAAGGTTCCTGGGGAAATGTTATTTTTTTCCAATGTATACAAGCTCTGAGGAGGAAAGACAATAAAAAGTCACTTGGCATGAGTTGATTAAACATAACTATAAATGGATAAAAAATAAAATGTGTCAATGTTTACTTAATAAAAACATTTAATTGGTAGCAAATAATCAACTTTGGGGTGGTAATGCCATTCAATGTTTTCCTGTAACTGCATGCTCTGCTGTCTTTTATTCCTTAATTCTCTAATCCCTTGTGTCAGTTTAACAAAATTACTATTTTGCCAAGCCATAACTGAAGGTTAATTTAAGCAATGTATGATAAAGTTGTTCCTGCATTAGAAAATAGGAAATGTTAAGTCTTGGCTAAGAATGAGAATAACTTTGCAAAAGTGCAGAAGTTGTCTTGGATTTTCCTAGTCACAAGACCAAAATGAAAAGTTACTCATCCACTGAGTGGTTTTGTCTGTTTTTGTGTTTCATTGCCATTTGTTAAAATTATTTATATATATATATAAATCCACATGATTGTGTAGCCTACAGAACTAGACTGAGAGACCATTTAAAGGCCTTTGCAGGTGTTTTGAGTTAATTAGCTGATTAGAGTTGGAACCTTTTCACAATATTCTAATTTTCTGAGACACTGATTTTGGGGTTTTCAATAGTTGTCAGTTATAATCATCAAAATTAAAAAAAACCGAGAATTAAACAAACCTAAGTGAAAAATATATATTTTTTTTTTTTTCTTTTTTTTTTTTGTCCAAATTAGGACCTAAGTGTCAATATTTTGTGTGGCCACCATTATTTTCCAGCACTGAGTTAACCCTCTTTGGCATGGAGTTCACCAGAGCTTCACAGGTTGCCACTGGAGTCCTGTTCCACCCCTCCATGACGACATCACAGAGCTGGTGGATGTTAGAGACCTTGTGCTCCCCCACCTTCAGTTTGAGGATACCCCACAGATGCTCAATAGGGTTTAGATCTGGAGACATGCTTGACCAGACCATGACCTTCACCCCCAGCTTCTTTAGCAAGGCAGTGGTTGTCTTGGAGGTGTGTTTGGAGTCGTTATCATGCTGGAATACTGCATATTGATCATGATCTGCTTCAGTATGTAACAGTACATGTTGGCATTCATGGTTCCCTCAATGAACTGTAGCTCCTCAGAGCCGGCAGCACTCATGCAGCCCCAGACCATGACATTCCCACCACCATGCTTGACTGTAGGCAAGACACACTTGTCTTTGTACTCCTCACCTGATTGCCGCCACACACGCTTGACACCATCTGAACCAAATACGTTTATCTTGGTCTCATCAGACCACAGGACATGGTTCCAGTAATCCATGTCCTTAGTCTGCGTGTCTTCAGCAAACTGTTTGCGGGCTTTCTTTCACATCATCTTTAGAAGAGGCTTCCTTCTGGGACGACAGCCATGCAGACCAATTTGATGTAGTGTGCGGCGTATGGTCTGAGCACTGACAGGCTGACCCCCCACCCCTTCAACCTCTGCAGCAATTCTGGCAGCACTCATACGTCTATTTCCCAAACGCAATCTCTGGATATGAAGCTGGGCACGTGCACTCAACTTCTTTGGTTGACCATGGTGAGGCCTGTTCTGAGTAGAACCCGTCCTGTTAAACCGCTGTATGGTCTTGGCCACTGTGCTGTAGCTTCGTGTCAGGGTCTTGGCAATCTTCTTATAGCCTAGGCCATCTTTATGGAGAGCAACAATTCTTTTTTCAGATGTTCAGAGAGTTCTTTGCCATGAGGTGCCATGTTGAACATCCAGTGACCAGTATGAGGGAGTGTGACAGCGATGACACCAAATGACACCAGGGAGGGAAAATGGCTAATTTTTATATATATATATATATATATATGTATGTGTGTGTGTGTGTGTGTGTGTGGTCACATCTCCATATCTCTCACTGGAGATTTGGTCATATACATTGCAGTAAATAATAAATTGGGCCTTATTTCTACCACGTTTAAATTGATTGCTACAGGGTCAAGCATCTGGTAATATTTATGGGTCATGTATGGTCATGGATTGCAAAGGATTTGCAACCGAGCACTAAACAAAACAACTGTATTTACTTTCATTACAGTCCCCTGAAATGGAGGTATTATGATTCTGAAAAGATGATTATATGCTTCACCATGTATTGTAGGTAAGTTCAATTTAATAAAATTGTAAATTAGGAACTGTAAACCCTTAAACCACATAGGACCTGTTGGTGGGCTCAGACTTACATTCCTCATTCTCATAACTACAGTACCCTCCACTAATATTGGCAACCTTGTTAAATATGAGCAAAGATGGCAGTGAAAAAATGTCTTTATAGTTTATACTTTTGCTCTCATGGGTATCAAACAATTGCAAACACAACACAGGTTTATAAAAAAAAAAAACAACAACATATCTTTGTTAGGTATAGGTGTGCAACAATTATTGGCACCCTTTTAGTCAATACTTTGTGCTACCTCTCTTTGCGAAGATAACAGCTCTTAATATTCTCCTATAATACCTGATGAGGTTGGAGAATACATGGCAAGGGATCTGAGACCATTCCTCAATACAAAATGTCTCCAGATCCTTCAAACACTGGTGGTCTCGCCTCTTCAGTTCACCCCACAGGTTTTCTATGAGGTTTCAAGGCCATGACAGGACCTTGATTTTGTGCTCAGTAAACCATTTTTGTGTTGATTTTGATGTATGTTTGGGATCATTGTCCTGCTGAAAGAGCCAACCACAGCCTATTTTCAGCTTTCTGGCCGAGGCAGTCAGATTTTATTTAATATCTGTTGATATTTGACAGAGTTCATGATGCCATGTATCCTAACAGAATGTCCAGGTCCTCTGGCAAAAAAACATTAAAGAGCCACCACCATATTTAACCATGGGCATGAGGTACTTTTCCATATGGCTACCTCTCTGTGTATCAAATCCATCTCTGGTGTTTATTGCCAAAAAGCTCTATTTTGGTTTCATCTGACCATAGAACCCGATCTTTATAGGTGTGTCAATAATTGGTGCACACCTATACTTAACAAAAATAAATAAATAAATAAATATATATATATATTATATATATATATATATATATATATATATATATATATATATATATATATATAAGCATAGTTATATAGTATAATTATATATATAGTATAGCAGGGTATGTTTGTGAATTTGTTTAACAAAATATCAAAAAGGTTAAAAAAATATAGTCGATTTTCCAAAGCCTTCTTTGCTCATATTTACCAAGGGTGCCAAAATTAGTGGCGGACACTGTACATGTATTTGCTATTAGTTTTGTTGTCATTTCAACTGAAATCATAGTATTTACTGAATAATTTTCTTAAAGATAAATACCTGGATGAGCAGTACAGAAAATGTATGGGTGGAATGATGGATGGAGGATTGTTATTATTGTTGTTGTTGTTTTTGATGATGATGATGATGATGTTGATGTTGTAATTAATATTGTTTTTGTTGATCATGATGATGATGGTGGTGGTGATGATGATGGTGATGTTGTTATTAATATTATTGTTGCTGTTTTATGCTGGTGGTTGTTGTTTAATTTCACAATCAGTGTGCTGGGGTATCAAGACTAAACACTGTAACACCAGTGGCAAGTAAAATATGAGATACTTACTTTTATTTAAAAAGTAAATTACTCTGCACTGTCCCTCATTGACCTAAAAATCTACAAAGGCTACTGTTTTAAAACCAGTTCATTAGCTGTTTTTGTTTCTATGTGGAAACAACAGAGGGGAAATTGAGTTGAACAACTTTTAAATAGTTTAATTGCTGCTTTAATGCTGTTGTAATGGCCTCTGATGTCTGCACAGCAGCTTCCTATGTAAATTTTTGCACAAGAATGTATATTTGGATTTAATTTCTCGAATGATCCTGATTCTAATAGTCTCTTAATGGGAGTTAATCTTCTGACTATAAGTGAACCTCATCATAGCTTTGTACTTAGTGGGAAAATCTGAATGGGACAGGAAGGCTCTTTACTCTAACCTTGTTAGAACTACAGTGTTGGGTTCCTCAAGGACGATCTGAGCAAGCACCAGAGGAAATGAACCATGTAATCACAGAAATATGTCTTTGTTACAGTCTGTAGGGTGAATTTTAACTAAACAGCACTATGCAGTTATAGAGTCTTTCAGGCACATTGAACTGTGGATAAAGGGCATAAAATACCACACTTTAACTGGAGGAAAGGCCAGGGATTCTATGGACATGCAAAATAGGGAAGGCAGGCTGCACAGTGATTGGTGACACCTGCTGCTCTCTGAGAGGCTGGAAAGAGAGGGTGTGCGTGGAGTTGGGCAGGTCTTATATTGCTGGAAAACAGTCTCCAACAGCCTTGCATACAGCTGTCACATGACTCGCTTGAGTGCCATTTTAAGTAGGGACAGTGCATTTGCCTCTGTCATGCTAGTTAAACAAATGGATGGCTGTGCAGGTCAGAAAAACTTTGAATGTACACAAAAGGACAGGGGTCTGGACTAGCTCTACAGTGGACATTTCTTGGCACACCTTCGTTTGATACCATATCCTCTTCCTAGTCAAGATAGATTCAAGGGGAGAGAAAGTAAGAAAGGAGAAATTGAAAATGACAAGTTTACACACTGTGTGGGGGAGGAGAACAAAAGAGAGAAAGCGGGAGATAATAAAATAGTGTAGGATTTTTTCCAATTGATAAAAATAATAAAAATCATGGATTACTGAAGGATGTAAGGATAATAAATGTACAGGGAAGGAAACAAAAGCACCTCAGCACATTTAGATGCCTTGTGTACACAGTGTACACAAAAGTAGCACTGTCTTAACAAAAACTTGCACCCAAACATACTTTCTGAGACACATAAGAATAATCAGGCCTGCAGTGCATATCATCATGGCATGGGACAAATCATTTAAAAGAGGGCCCCAAGGAAAAACACACCCACACACACACACACACACACACACACACACACACACACACAAAGTGCAAATGCCAGTGACACATAACTGAACTATAACTCATTCTAATGTGATATTCAGTATAGCTTTAAGAACTTATTTGCCAGTCCAGTTAACCAGTTCTTCTTCCCCTTTTCTGTTTTCTTTATACTGTACATATGGAAAAATGTCTGTAATAAGACAAAAGATGTGGACGTTCTTACCATAGAAATGCAGCTAAAGCATTTTATAAAATAGGGGAAATATTTTATTTTACTTTGACCATAATAGTTTGATTAAATAGATGTACTTCGGATTTTTTTATTCTATATGACCATATACCACTAATTGTTCCCGGGCATCTCATCTGGCCTCGGCCCGTGACAGTTCCCTGGTGTGCCACTCTGTTGACAGGATAAGCCTAATATTTCACCTCCCTGCATTTCACATTCATCTTGCCCTGAAGTTCATCATCAAAGTGCACATCAAAACAATGTGCTGGTATGACAAATGCGTGTGGAAGTCATCCACAATGCTCAAGGTTGACACAATCTGAATTTCTGCAATGTTTGTTTATATTGCCACATGTGTAGAATTCCTGCCTTTGTGTCCTGATTTGCTGGATTTCTTTTCCCACCATCTTTCGGCTGAGGGCTAAACAAATAAAGAGCCATCACAAGCTTGGTCGCTTATATAGGAACATAACATTTATGCCAAACAGAAATAAAAAGAATAAAAAGTCATCTTCAGTTTACTCATCTGTGTGTGAAAAGCTAAATGTGACTATTGCAAGTGCAGTTAAAAGTCCAATGTTAAATTACCAGCTGCTGTAAAACGACTGGAGGATCTAGCCCACACAGTCTAGAGTGTAGGCCAAAAAAACAATGTGTGCTAATTTAACACAAGTCATCTTGTTGCATGCGTTATCATGTGCTCCATTTAGACAAGCTTACAGAAATAGAGGACATCCCTGGTGTATTTTCAGCATATATCTGTCCCCATTCATGCCAGGTTACCATTAGTGATCTAGACAGGTAGATTCATTACAAATGCTTGGATAAGTTTTTCAGTGATAATTGGTGGTTGTCACATGTTGTATAATTGAGGCCATTGGCCTTCCCAGATGTCCATCATGGTTCATCAGGCTCACATGCATTACATTACAGGCCTTTCAGGAGAAACAGCTGAGCTGGAAACACCAGCCTTCCAAGCCCACAATTTATTAGGAGTTTACATGGATGATACATTGTTAAAATAACAACAAACTAGGCCACCATGGAGGCACAACGGTCTAAAGTTTTTAACCTATCATAAGTAGACTGGAGTTCAACTCCAAATGATGCCACAGTCATTCATAGTCTGGATTCCAAGAAAGCATATATGGTCTTGCCTGCTGGTTTATGCTTCCTACCTAAAAGACATACAAATATTCCTACCTAAAAGACATACAAATATTCCTACCTAAAAGACATACAAATATTTCAGGGGCAGCTTGGAAAAGTCAGAAAAGTACAATATATTGTCCACCACTCATGCAAGATTTGCATGAGAACAACTGCAATGGAATAACTGGAGACAGTCAAAACCTCCAATTTTTTGGTGTGCACATGACTGAGGACCTCTCCTGGACTATCAACACCACCTTCCTAGTCAAGAAGGTCCAGCAGTCCGTCCACTTTCTGCTGAGGTTGAAGAGAGTCAAACTTCCCGCTCCCATCCTTACCTCCTTCTACAGAGAGATGATAGAGAGCGTCCTAACCAGCTGTCCCACCATGTGGTACAGGAACTGCACAGCCTCCAACCGCAAGACCCTACAGCAAATTGTGAGGACAGCTGGAAAGATCATCAGGGTCTCTCTACACACCATTGGCATCTCCTTCAACAACCGCTGCAACCACAAAGCCACCAGTATTGCGGACGTCCCTTCTCACCCCTCTCATGGTCTATTCACCCTCCTGCCATCTAGCAGAAGGTGCTGGAACAGAACATCCATGCTACCACCAGCAGACTCTGCAACAGTTTCTACCCTGGGGCAGTCAGATTACTCAACACCCTGCTGCCTCCCAACGCTCACCTGGGCTAGTCGAACATCTAACCCAGTAAAACTCAATTCTACTGCACACTGAACATTACACAGCTGCATCAGTCACTTTATACTATGGAACTCATTTTTCATGCCAGTATTGCTACTATACCTGTGCTGCTACATTTTGCACTCATCTCACACTGTTGTGTATTTGCACTTTAAATAGTCTTGTGTACTGTTCCATGTTGTTCGATGGTCCTGAAGAAACATAATTTCATTCCAATGTATACAAGTTGTATAAAAGAATGACAATATATATATATATATATATATATATCTATCTCCCACAACATACAATATCATTTTAATTGAGTAAACAATACAGTGTGTTGTTATCTGTCACTACTTGCTGGTTACTACCCTGTCTTCCTTGTTTGATTGACAGCCTGCTAATAGCAATGATCTTCCTTCAAAGATCTGCAAATTAGAGATATCCTATTTTGAAAAATAAATATGAAAAATCCAGGTCTCGGGAGGTTTCTCTGAGCCTGAACCAGACTAGTAGCTCTTGAATAAAACTGTTGGTTAAAATATATATATATATACATAGAGAGAGAGAGAGAGAGAGAGAGAGAGAGAGAGAGATACTTAGACCTCTAGATATTTCTTGAGACATTTGTCTACATACCAACTGTATATATTCTGTATGCATTAAAGTACACATTAACTCATAGCAAATTAACTCAAATCTCTGATCTCAGCCAGAATCCGGTTGGGGTCTGGTGTTATCAGAGGGCTGGAACGAGTGCTGACCCTCCACTTCCAAATACTGAGTGCACAGCTAGATGCATCCTAGGCAAGCTAGGACATGTGACTTTTGGATGTAAAATGGTTACTCTCCTGACCAATACTACACTGCTTGGTTGTAATAATTTACAATAAATTATGGAAAGCCATATTGGGGATGAAGAACAGGGAGAACATACAGTAACTTGCCTACAGTAACAACACAAAGCACACCATTCCTGCTTCACATGCTCATATGGCTGCATATACATATGCAAGCTCACACAGGTACAGGAGGCTCCCATACACTCACATAAATAATATATAGGCCCATATAAAAGGTGGCAGGCATTTGTTCAGGACTCAAACATTCAGTGGTCACATCATGGCTGCAAGCAATCTCATAAAGAAGGTAATGGAGGTGTGCCTGAATGGAAAGAGATGGAGAAAATTGGAGTAAGTTGGGAATGCTGCCTAGATATTTGCAATTTTCATACCAATATTTCTTAGCTTTTCAGGCAATGGATGAATATCTACGAAGAAATAGAGAGTACAAAAACAGAATTTTCATGAGTGACAGTGTCACCATTTCCCTGCGGATAGAAAGGCAGGCCAGGTCATACCAATATTCAGCACAGGACCAATAGGTTAGATCTCATCACCGCCCACTCTCATGAGTCCCACACAATGGCAGATGATTACCTGAATGCACAACCATCCCCAAAGGACAAAATGATAATGAAGGCAATGACTGCCATAGCCCTTGCAGTCCGCTCTTTCTCTAAACCCTTATGCAGCCGTTAGCAGCACAGAGACACAAGACATGATAACACAGTTGGCTTATCACAGAGCCACACACCTTCAACAGTGAATCTCTGGGTAATTGAATTATGCACAGTGCTACTATCCTGATTATAAACAGCCCTGCATGAGCAGTTTGGTTGTGTGTGTGTGTATCATGTAATATTGGAGAAGGACTAGGAACTATGTTTCCTATCAGCCACTGCACCATGTCACATGTCTCATTCACCTGTTTCATGTTTAGCTCATTAGCACTGGTTTGTATATAAAGTCACGTTCAGCACTGCACTGTGGTCTTGCGTTTTTTGTTCTATCCCCATGTATCATGTTATGCTTGTCTTTGATCCTTGTAAGTCTTGTGTTGTGCTTTGTTTGATACTTTATTAAATGTTTCACTAAGGTTCTGCATTTGCCTCCGCCTCTAATTCTATAACATGATAGTGTGTGTGTTTGGCTTCTACTTCAGTTCTGACAGAGATGCTACTGTAGGTTTGCTGCAGTGGTTAGTCATACAAAGATTATACAACTGGTATTCATTCCATTCCACCTCACACTCATAACAGGGGGAAAAGAGCTAAATATAAACAGGAGCAATAGCATCTGTCCTGCAGTACACTGCAAAGTGTTACACCTTTTGTAAGAGAGAGTTTTATAGCACACTTAGCACAAAATTGAGGGCATATATATATTCTTATTCTTGCTCCATAAAATGTCCTACACATTCATTTTCCCTAACGATGATCTTTTCCCCTTTTCTCTTTTATTGAGTGTCTTTTGGTAACACTTGTAAGCTGGCACATGATAATACATTTACATGAAGCAGAAATGGCAAGAGGTTATTGAAGCAAGCTGCAAACTAGTTTCGACACAAAAGATTACTTTAATTACTATTGCATGCTTCATAAAACACAGCTCAAATTCAATGTATGGGACAGATAACAGCTTATAAACGCAGATTTCTGTACATGGCTGCACATCAAAAAGAGGCAATAGAGGAATTCAGTTCACTTTCCTTTTTCCCCCCTTCTTCTTTGTGCAGTAAAATAGTCAGAGCTCTTTTATCAAAAGGCTTTGCTGGAACATTCTGAGTTTGCTTGGCTTTCCTCTTTCAGTGCTGTTGGAAAATCAAAAATCAAAAAGGGATGAATTGAATCATACTCTTTCCTCATTGCATGAGTGAAAACACTCAAAATTTACATCTTGGCTTTAGGGTAATGTCATTTAAGAATTTCAGTACCACGCTCCAACATAAAACTTTATTATAACATTATAGTAACATTACTGAAGAAGTCTACAGGTTCTATGAATGTAACATACAGTTCAATTCACTTCCATTTTATTTGTACAGTTCTTGAATACAGTACAAGAACTGTAAATCTATAATGAGCAAGCCAGAATTGACAGTGACAAGAAAACAACTGTGAGCTGCCGTGAGAACCAACTAGTACCAGACTAAACAGGGAACTATAGATGACACCGGATAGTTGGATTACAATATATCATTACAATATACAGTTACAGAAGGAAATTCCAGAAATAACATTCCAGGCAATGTTCCAAAAAAACATCTGCTAGGCTTCTGACTCAATGTTATTAGAATGTTGGGCACACAACATTCCCATTTTGACAAAAAGTTATATTTTGGAAACTTAGAATTAAAGTTCTACAGTTAGAAACATTGCAGCAGTGTTTTATGAACACATTTAAACATCATGTGAAAATATTCTCAGAACATCCAAGACACCTGAACAGTCTAGGAACCAATTGACAGAACCATAACAAAAGGCTGTGCTTACCTAAAATGTTTGCTGGGCTGTCATAATATTGTGTATATTCCACTAAAATGTGTGCACACAGTGTTTGAATGTGTGTGAATCTATGATTGCGCTATTTGAGACCCACTGATGCTACATTTACAAACATGTATGTAAAGTAAAGGGAAAGTACATTTTAAACATACATTTAAAATCTTAAATTTAAAGGTATATTATATATTCATTGAAATACTTTAAAAATCTTATTTTTGCTTTTGTGAGTGAATCCATGGAACATCTCATGCTTGAATTTTTTATTTTTTTTTCATGAGTTATCCAATACAGATTCTGAAAAATGCATGCAGTCCCCTTGGAAACTACTGGAGCAGTATGGCCAATTCATTTGTTTTTGTTGTACACTGGAGACATTTGGGGTTGAGATCAAAACATGAATGAGCAGAGAGTTTAAAATTGCAGCTTTTAGCTAGAATTTTTATTTCCTGCTATTTATATGTCGAAACCACTGGTGTAGACTTTTTCTACAGGGAAAAAGACACTGAATGGCTTGGCCAAAGAAAACAACAACAGCTGATTACAGAAACATTGTGAGAGCTGTGAAGAAATACCCCAAAACAACAGTCAGTGACATCACCAACATCCTTCAGATAGCAGGGGTGACGGTATCACAAGCCATCATTGTTCACACAAGTCTTCGAAGAAGACTCAGAGAGCAGAAGTATAGAGGCCAAACTACAAGATCCAAAACACTCATCAGAAGTAAGAATCAGAAAGCCAGATTGAAATTCCCAATGAAATACAGAGATGAGCCAATGTGTGGAGAAAGAAAGGATCTGCTCATGATCCAAAACATACAAGCTCATCTGTGAAACATGGTGGAGGTAGTGTCATGGCTTGGGCTTGCATGGCTGCTTCTGGAACAGGCTCACTAGTCTTTATTAATGATGTAACTCATGATGGTAGCAGCACAATGAATTCAGAAGTTTACAGGAACATTTTGTCTTACAATTTACAGAGAATTTCATCCAAAGTAATCCAGAGGAACTTTATAATGGAGTTATTTGCTTTAATTTACTTCAAATCTTATCTGTTCTTGTACTTTTGCTCGCCAAAAATTGTGTGGTCTGATACAAAAGGTTTAATGTTTTATGTTGTTTAACACATCTAGATGTAAATACCCAGAAATAAAAGCTGAAACTATCTTCTCATATCCATCTTTTGTTTTCAAACCCAAATGTCTTTGGTGTCTAGCACAAAAGAATTAAAAGGCCTTTAGTTTTGGAAGGGGCTGCAGTTTAACTGTGTCCCACAATATTCCCTCAACCCTGTAATTCACACTTATGAAATATATGGGATCTTCCAAAAGACACATGTTCAATAGGGAAGTTGCATCATTTGCAAATGTCCAAATGATTATGGGAAGAAGAGGAGTATGTTTTTTCTCTTTTCCCCCTTTTTTCAGTGATATTGTGATACTGACTCACAAGATCTCTTTGAAAGTGATATACCCAAGTTTAATTTTTTTTTTTAAGTAAATCAGTAGAAATACTATTACCACAGATGCTACTTAACCCCATTTTGTGTTTATTTCTTTATATCACATTTTAGATTTTTTTAAAGGTTTAATTTTTTAAGATTTACAAGGCCATTGAATCAAAAGCAAATGCACACCAATGATACCAAGTTTACATTTATGCATTAATGTATTTTTTTGTTAGTTTGTTCTCTTTGGTGACCATGCATTATTAAAAAAATCAATGTCACTAGTTACTTCCTTGCTTCTCTCTCTCTCTCCCACATGTGTAGACAAGCACACAGGAACACCTGACACTGGAAGCATACAGTACCAAAACATCAACAGCTTACTGAATCCACTTATGAGGATCATGCTAGGCGGGGAGGATATTGTAAATGTGTCACTTATACTGTTACTCAAAATAACAATCGAATGCTAGCACACGGCAAGGAGCAAGTGGCAAGGAGCTAAAGTCAGATGGGAAGTAACAAGAGAGGGGGACCGGGAACTGAGATGGTTTGAGCCTAATTAAGGGGTTTAAGACAGGGATTAGTCATCTGCTATAATGTTGGATGCACAATCCCAATGAAATACTCTCAGCTCTCCACTGCAGCACGTCCGTTCACCTGCTGCCACGAGATGAATGCACAAAGCTTATGATGCACATGATCAAAGGCAGTGCACAAATTATTATAATCCCTAAAACCAGAGCCTTGAATTTTGATTGTAACAGGCGTAAATAACCACTGTGGTTATGTGGATAAGAAATATTTGACTAAGGAACCATTCAGCTGCACGGGAAAACAAAAAACACCAGCAACTGGACTTTCCCGTCTGAGGCTAATGCAAGACTCTGAAACTAAGCCATGAAAAATGCAAAGTGCATGAACTTTAGTGACAGACATAACTACAGAGGAGGAACCTGATTCATCCATGAATAAGGAAGTACAGATGGATTACACTCCAGCAGTCCTCAGCAATACCAGACACTCACATGATGCACTTTTCACAAAATACAAAAGTGGTTTGTGGTATGCTATAAAAAATCATCATTGTAGGCTTTATCTACAGCCTACTATAATGATTGATATCCACTTGGCCATTGTGGACTTAATGGGACCGGGGGGCATGGTTGCTTAGTAGCTTAGTGGTTAGCATGTTTGCCCCACATTTCTGTGGTTGGGGGTTTGAATCCTGCTTCTGGACTGTGTGTGTGCAGTTTGTGTGTTCTCCTGGTCCTCTGGGGATTTCCTCCGGGTACTCAGGTATCCTATCTCAGTTCAAATATGTGTTGAAGGCTAATTGGAATTTCCATTTTGTCCATAACATGTGAATGTGTGTGATTGTGCCCTTCAATGGGTTGGCACCCTGTGCAGGGTGTCCTCCACCTTGTGCCCGAGTTCCCTGGGATAAGGTGCAAGCACTGCTCATCGCTGGTGGAGTTTGTGACTGTTAGATACAGACCATCTTATTTACCTTGGGAATTCATCATGTTCATATAATTGAAGTATACATTCCCCCCAGAGCTAATGCTAAGGTGCTCTGAACCTGTGTAGGATAAGCAGCATGAAAAATGGATGGATGGATGGATAAAAGGTACAATACAGGGTGTCCCAAAAGTCTACATACATCTTTTTAGCAAAATGTCTGCCAAAATTTTTCATATTATATTCAATTTTTCTTTGTTTATATTATATATATTTATTTCAGATAGCCTTTAACCTGTGTAGGATAAGCAGCTTAAAGTCGCTTAAAGCTTAAAAGTCGCTTGATTTATGCTTAAAGCATAAAACAAGCTTAAAGTCGCCTTTGAAAAAAGTCATTCTCATGGTTGTCAAAATTATTAACAAATCAGAAATCACTGTTGCCAAACTTGAGATGTGGACGTAAATGAATGAATACATAGTCCCCTACGTATGAAGACTTTTAGGACACCCTGTAGATGTATCTTTCTATGTAACATTTACATACAAAAGGTGTATGCTTGAAGGTACAACCACAGAAACAAGGACAGATAAAGTTTTTTTTGAGACTGCCTGTCTTCTACTTTGCTGTCTAAATAAATCAAGCTTAAAGTCTCTTTTCTTGGACATTAAACAAAAACTCTTCCAACAGAGTGTATTGATTTCTCCAACTGGTCATACACACTAAATATCTTCTAAAATAAAATGAATAGAATTATTTACAGTCACATAAGTAAACAACACAACCAGAACTTATTGTACAAGGCTGCCAACATATTTCTGAAGCAAATTATATATGGAATGTGTGTCAAGTTTTTGTTCTTACTGGTATTATTTTTGCAATGTTATTCTGCAAAATTACAGAAATAACTCTGTGCTGTTGCAATGTTATAGTTAGTCACTATGAACTATCTCTCTGTATTGCCTAGGCAATGAAGAACCTACACCCTTTTTCTCCAGAAACGCTTAAACTAGATCCGTCCTTCGTAGGTTTTGTGGAACGCTAATCAAACTATAATGTCAGGAATACTAAGATAAGGATTAGATTATTATAAAAGAATGGTGCAAAAGGTTAGAGGCATGGATGCCAAGCAGGAAATAGATACACATATAATATTATTGGCTGCATTTCATTGTTAGTATATAAAATAGAGCATGATATCCTTAGAGATATGATTATTGACTCATAGTAAATCAGTCGCCAAAGATGAAAATGACTATGCTTCATCCAAAAACATTGCCTCCAGAAAGTATTCGCTTCTTAGTGATTACCTCTTGTTTTTCTGTATTGCAACTATTACATTTATTTCTTAAATTACATTATTTAGATACGCTCAGAATTGTTTAAAAATTACAATTCTAATTTTTCTTGAGCACTGAGTATTTTCTTGAGCACTCATTGGCAATAAACACCAGAGATGGTTTTTATACACAGAGAGGTAGCCATATGGAAAAGTACTCATGCCCACTGTTAAATATGGCGTTGGATATTTAATGTTTTGTCACTGTTTTTTTGCTAGAGGACCTGGACATTTTGTTAGGACACATGGTATCATGAACTCTATCAAATATCACAGATATTAAATGAAAACCTGACTGCCTCTGTCTTCCAGCAGAACAATGATCCAAAAATATATCAATATTAACACAAAAATGGTTTACTGACCACAAAATCAAGGTCCTGCAATGGCCATCCCAGTCCCTTGATGAAACCCATAGAAAACCTGTGGGGTGAACTGAAGAGGTGAGTTCACCAGCGTTTGAAGTATATGGAGAGATTCTGTATGGAGGTATGGTCTCAGATCCCTTGCCATGTATTCTCCAACCTCATCAGGCATTATAGGAGAAGACTCAGAGCTGTTATCTTGGCAAAGGGAGGTAGCAAAAAGTATTGACTAAAAGGGTGCCAATAATTGTTGCACACCTATTGTGTTAACAATTGTGTTTTGTTTGCAATTGTTTGATATCCATGAGAGCAGATTATTTTGGGCGGATTTTTTAATGAAAGATCAAAGGTTAAACAATAAAACAAATCAGTTCAACAAACAAACTTCATATAAATCCATAATGAACTTTCTTTTACTTTCACACTTCACACTCTCCGTTGTTATCCAGATGAGAATGGGTTTGAGTTTGGTTCCTCTCAAGGTTTCATGCTCATATCATCTTAGGGAGTTTTTCCTTGCCACCGTTGCCACAGGCTTGCTCAATAGGGATAAATACATACATTTAAAACTCTGTAGCCTGTGTTTATATGCTTCTTTAAAACTTTTAAAGCACTTTCGCCTCACACATCCAGGGTCCGGGGTTCAATTCCTGCTGTGGCCATGTGTGTGCGGAGTTTGCATGTTCTCCCTGTGCTGTGGGCGTTTCCTTGGGGTACTCTGGTTTCCTCCCCCAGTCCAAAGACATGCATGGTAGGCTGATTGGCATGTCTAAGGTGTCTGTAGTGAATGTATGTGATTGTGATTGTGTACCCCGCCTTGTGCCTGATGATTCCTGTAGAAGATGGATGGATGAATTGAAAGACAAATTTTCCAAGGGTGCCAATATTAGTGCAGGGTACTGTATCTTTATCTGGCATTTATCCAATGTTGTGATTGTGTTACTGTAGTTGCTCTTTCTTCTTTTACAACACCATAAATCAGAGAATGTGAACTTTTTCATTGACCTGTATGTGATGTCCTGAATCGTTATCTCCTCCAATCCTTACTTACAATTGGTCAAAAATTGCATCCTGTGTTTCTTTTATGAGAATTGTGCCAGGGTTTTGTACCTGTTGAACCCTGTGTATATCTGGAATGCTGTAAATCATCTCAGTCTCTCTCCATCTATATCCATAGAGTCCTAAGAGCAGCCCAGTACACACAAGTCAGAGTAATGCATATATATAAGCTGTCTGGATCCACAGTAGGGATTCAGTCTGTAGACTGATTTTATTCTGGCTTCATAGAAACCCCTATCTCTGCACAGAAAGGTGGCCTTTCCTCCAGAGCTCATTGTTAGCTGTTTGTCTGCTAGAGCACACAGAGTGCCTCTCATCCTTTTAACTCTAAAGCATGTAGCACATGTTGTGCTCTGTAGGCAGACATGCTTGTGGAGTAGATTTTGCTTTCAGTGTTTAGAAAGCCAGCATGTCCCCTTACCATTTCCAGACTCTTCTAGTAGCTCCAGTCTATTTCCATGTCCAACCATGGTGTGGCTGATGTATTACAGAGAAAGGAGAGAGTGTCCAATTCCAAATTCTCAGACATACACCGGTGCCCTCTTCATTGTACTACTAATGATTTGAAATTTTCCATCAATTATCTTATCTGGTCCTGAATAATCATGTCCAGAATCAGCCCGGTGATAAGTTTCGAGGAAATGCTTCAGATTGTATTATCATACTTCAAAGAGAAGGTAGAACTAATAAAAAAATAAATATATATATATATATATATTATTATATTTGTTTTAATTAACTTTTTATTTTTATTTTGTGATTTTATTTACAATGCTTTAAACTGGTTTAAAGGCGCTTTATAAAATAAAGTGTATTATTATTATTATTATTATTATTTGTTATTTACTGGGATTGCAATGACAATATTATACTCTTATAATATAATGACACCTTATACTCTGAGGTAAGCGTTTGATCATGTATTTTGATGATTTTATTAAAAGGTTGTAGTCCACTATTAAAGGAAAAATCCATAGTGAACAACTTATATATCAATCTTCATAATTAACATTTTATCTTAAACAGCATTCAATATTTGATTTGTTCTGAAATTCTGAGTTGAGTTTTACTGTGTATACTTTGTTTAACCGTTTACTACATTAAGCTGTAGATAGTGGTGCCAGTGGAATTTAGTCCTTGCCTCATCTCTTGCTTAAAGACAGTAATGCAGCAGCACTTTAGTCCTTCAGAGGCCTGATTCACAAAGCTGGTTTTGGTGGCTACCCAGGTAAGTTTGTGTTTGGTTTGAACTAACTCTGATTTTTCGGTCTCAACAAGGTGGATTGGTTTTTAGCGGGTTTCACTGCCATGGAAACTTGTGCTACACAGCTAACCTGCCCTGGAGCAGGTTTTATTCTGGGTAAGAAAATCAGAACCAACTTGGACCAATCACCTGTGAGCAAAGTGATATTAATCTTTTTCAGCAGATGGCATAGTTTATCTATGCCGGCTTCTTGAGCCACACATTAAAAATCTGACACACAGAAGCCATGCCCTTATCGCAAACTGTATGTGCTGCTTGTATTGCTTTGCGGTCATTTGCGAGTTGTACAAATTTTCATGCGGTCACATTATTCCTGTCCTAATATACTGTCGCAAGTTGATATTTATTTTAGTAACAGGTAATTAAAATAATTGACATTAATATTAAATGAAATTACATTGGTTATAAATTTCCAATCCGTTTATTCTCATTGTGAGCTTGGGCATTTACACACTCAGCAATTTTCCTGAGCTTTGGCAGATGCAACTGTGTGATTTTCACAGTTAGTGTAGGTGTAAACACCTCATATTTTTGCATAATAATTTCTTGCTCCACAACCGGACGTATGAACACCTGCTTTTTTCCATGTTGAGCGCTATTGGCTGTTTGATGCAAACGCCTGGGCTTTTATTTGCATACGCACTCTGAGTAAACCTTGATTCTGGGTTACAACCTGGGTTGACTGAGAAAGTTGATAACCAGAGTCACCTTAATTAACTTGTTAACCTTAATTAACTTGTTAACCTTAATTAACTCGGGTTGGATTTGTTTGGTTTTGCCAACTCAAAACTTACTCTGCAACTGTGAGTTTGTTCAACTCGCTTCGTGAAACCGGCCTCAGTCTCTCCAGATCAGGTTCCAAAGCTTCAGCTGCATGTTAAGCAATGCCATTGTGCTTATCTCATATATCGCTAACTAGCCGAGTCAAGTCTCTGCTGTAATTTAGCACAACTGTTTCATATAGAGGGAAATTTGAGCCTAGCATTTGCTCTCTCCATTACTTCTATACTAGATTTCTCATAAAAAATTATATTGACCATCACTGGGAGATGATGAGTTAGCAAAGGAGCTCTTAGATACATATGTTTGAGATGTTGATTTACATTTTTTTCTATTAAACACTTTTGTTACTGCACTAGCAACACCCCCAATATCTGTGACATTGGCACAGCACATAACAGCTAAAGTCTCACAGGAATATCAAAACTACACCACGTGCCAATAAATTAGCTACAGAATCAGTATAAACTTATTTCATTTGTTTCCATTTGGCCTTTTTCTTTAACTGTGAAATAATAGAAATATTCAGCTATTAATAAAGCGAAGGCCAACAATAATAGGCACTGAAACTTTCGTGATGATGAAAATGTTTACAGCATGATTAACCCCTGAGCTCAGTCACAGAGGAGAAATGGAGCTGTCGTGCACCACCTGTCAGCACCATTGTCTTAGTCTTTCAAGGTGTTAATCCAAGTTTCAGAAAGTGCAGAGACTTTTCTGTCTTCATCTACATAGTAATTTCAATGGGGTGAGGTACTCTAGGTCAGAGGTCACATGGCAGCTTCGTCCATCCCAAAGAGAAAAACATTTGTCAGAAACCTCAATCACTAGAGTGCTCTTAGCTCAAGGACAACTGCAGCTGGTGGAATGTTAGTTCCACAGCAGTGCCTTAACATTCAGCAGCTTCATCAGGATTGACCTCCAAGCACCATTTACATTCAGTTATCATGCAAATAGCATGCAGTAACTGCACACATGTTCCAAGAAGGCTGGAGGTCGGTGGGATATCCCTTAGAAAAAGTAGCTATAGAAGCAGTCCTTTCCTAAGGGATGAGAATCAAATCGGAATTCTACCTCAGTTAGTGGAGTAGCTCCACATCCTCCACGCCAGCACACCAGTTCACAGATCAATAACTCTGCTGTGTTATGTGGGGAGGGGATGGATTTGTGGAGGTGTTAAGCTCCTATCTAACTACACGCAAGGCCGTTTCAAGGACATTTAGATTCTTCTATAGTTCAGCTTTACCTTATGAATCAATAAGCATTCCAGTGCAGTGCAATGAAGCATCCATGCCTAAAGCAGAAAACTTTCAGTAGGATATGAGAATATATTAAAGGAAATTTAGAGTACAATAAATGCAAAATAATGTTGTCCAATGGATTTCTATGAAACACATTTCACAGGCATTTCACACATCCATGTCACACATTTCCAGGTTTTTGGGATCTGTCACACACATTTATTTCTCTAGCAATCATGTTTCCAACAAGAACACAGACCTGTACCCTTCCTGGGATATTTGGACAGTTGGAGTACTGGAATTCAAAACAAGGCTCATGTGATTGCTTCCCTTAGCTATCCATGCCCCTACATTGCTCTGCCAAATATGCCACCATCACTTGTTTTCATAACTGTGTGCAAAGGTTAAATTTTCCTCTGTTTGTTTAATGTACACATGTTGATAAGAGCATGGAAAGCAACCTTCCTCACATGATCTTTAACCCTTTGTAGGTGAGAGACAGTACGTGTGTGCTGACGTCTGACTCACGTAGGCTGCTATATTGACCATTTCGGCTGGTGTAAGGTGGAAGAGTAGAAGTAAACATGGCCTAATCTTCAACTGAATGAGAGTGGTGCTCAGCACGTCCAGTGTGTGCCAGAAATCCAGTATTTACGTTTGACATCTTTCTGTTTGTGTGTGTACTCTGCTTTGAACTCCTCAGACGTGGACTGGGGGAACATAGTGAAAGAAAGAAAAACATAGTGCATAAGCAAATTATTAAGACATGTACCTAATATACATTTTCTGCATATACTTATTTAAAAATACTTCACTTTCATGTTGATTTCAGATTAAAAAGATCATTTTCCAATCCTTAATATACCAACCAGAAGGAAGCAAATGTTAAGCCAAGATTTCTTATAAGTGTGTATAAAAATAAGAACACATGCACACACACACACACACACACAGAAAACAGGTGTCTCTGACAGTTTCAGACTCATTTGATTAACCCACAACATAATTCTAGCTGGAACTATGAGGAGCTCAGAAAATTAACACTGCCTACAACAAAATTAAAATGCCTACAACTCTCTGAAGTCAGTCTCCTGTCATGCAGAGAGCAGTATTGGAGCCAACAAAAATAGAAAATCTCCGTTTACTGTTTATGGTGAACAGATACAACTACACAAGCAGGATTTGTTTAAAGTTTAAACATATCAACGTGTACACAGGCAGGCTCCAGACTGGCGGTTATTAAACAGAGCAGGAGGAGGTGTAGGGTAGACACACGCATGCCTATTGTCATCATGTGATTCGCTCTGGAAATAGCCTTCTGTTACAAAGGAGGAACGGATCAGAGTGTCCTCTGTGGTATGCTGAGAACCTCAGTTCCCCTTTACAGCGTTCCTCAGCTGTAGCCAAAAGAAAGCTCAGTGCCAGGGTAAGAGTGTGGTACATAAGTAGAGAAGGTTACGGATTGAGTGGCTGGTGCAAGGTTGAAGATAAGAATAGATCTGGAGTCTGAATGATTTATTAATTTTTCGTTTTACTTCTGCAACAGTTCAAGCCCATCTACTCTGTAGCATGTTTAATTTCTGCATAGACTACAACACAGGACTTCCCATACAGAGGTCATTTCACAGTTTTTCAGATTCTGGCTGTTTGTCTTCAAACTTGTTTAGTAATGTATCCACCTGGCACTCATAAAGTTGGGGGGGGGGCTTCGTGTCTGATCTGATGTGACTATTCAGGGTAGGGACGTTAAAGGTTAAAGTTTATTTTCAGTTTTCAAAACATAGGAATTCACACAGGGGCCAGATATCTGTGGAAACTCTCAATCGGCCTTTTCACACTTGAAATAGTTCACCCTCTGTCATTCTAAACCCCGGGTAACCGGAATCCGGGGTTATCTTGTTTCCCGTTTCACACTGCTCATACTTTACCCAGGGAATTAGTCTTGGGTATTCATTATCTGACGTTTCAGACAGTACAATCCTAAACCTGGGTTAACTATTACTGATATGAAGAATGCACTGTTCAATTTCTCATTGGGTGTTTGTTGCTATTTCTAGCACATTTTAACACTGCATAGTTTCACACTATACACATATGGCAGCACAATGAGGAGTTAATACTACAAAAGCTGTACTAACGCTGCTTCGGAGCAGAATTTCAGAAACCCAGGTAAAAAGCAGTCCGAATCCTGCTTCTAAAATATAAGTGTGAAATTCCCTCTATCTGGGGTTCAAGCAGGGTTTAGAATGACGTTAACCTGTGGTTAAGTGCAGTGTGAAATGCCCTAATGTTTATCCTTGAGACATTAAAGTATAGCAAGACACTTGCTGAGTTACAAAGTTACAAATCTTGGGTTGAATATTTGTCATAAATAATCTACACCTTAATCTATGTAAAAAGTGCTTGAATTGTTTTTCCTTCTTACCAGGGTAATACGAATACCATTCTAAGATCTAAAATGTTATACATTGAACTAGAATTAGTCAGACAAGCACATTTTAAATTGCACACTACTCTATTATACTAACATATACTGTGCATAAGTATATTACAAGTGCTGTACTATTTACAGCATTATCCTATATTTTGAGACATAGCCTAGCTAGCTAGGATCACATTTATACTAGACCATATAGCATAGTAATCATATGTAGTCACTTTGGTGAATATGTCATCAAATACAATGGAAAAATATTCTCAGATTATAATATTTTCCTAGATAATAAAGGATTCAAGGTCAAATTTGGTTTAGTTTAGGCACATAAGGGCATTGCAAGTGTATTGTGGGCCAAAAGTGGTCAAATAACTGTCCAAATGGAACTTTCCAGGCTTTTCATTTCTATATGATAAAAATGTCAACAACAACCATTGCTGGTTTAGGATTGAGAGTCTAGTTAGTTAGGCTGAAACTGCATAATAAAAAGCAAACAAGTACTATAAATACTATATAAATTAACAGGTTGTGCTGAAATGTTCTTGCATGCTGCTTATGTACCAATTAAATTTGTCGTAGCTGTAAACTGTTGTGAAAGAGCAGTCTCATCAAGAATGAGTTATGACCATGTTCTGGAAGTCAGATTTGGAGTCCTTCATCACAGTGGGCCATTTCTCAATTACTATAAGGATAAAAAGTAAATGAGACCGTAAAGGTCCTTTATTGTTGCTACTGTGGCTGCTAATGTGAAATCATGACATCACAACAACCACCAGAGAACTCATCCTATATGTATATGTTTATGTAAAGGAAAACAGAAACAGATACTCAACCAGAGTACAAGTAGGACAAGGAAGCAAACTGATCACCATACTGAACTGTTCCACACTGTCCTGTTCAAAAGTGGTATACTAGGAAGGGGTTGTCACTCAACCTTCTCACTGTACTGACTGAAGTATTTTGGACTCCAGTAGCTAGCAACAGGCATGCTGATCTTCCAGAGTGTCTGGCACTGAATGGTTTCATGAAAGAAAGAAATGTTCCCCTGTTCGTTGCTTTGCCCTTCTAGAATGATTCTTGTGCAGTAAGCCAGGACATCATGTCCCTGCGTTTTCTCACTGTACTGATCGCTCATGGAAGACAAGCTGCGTAGCCCTGGCAACCTCAGCCACCTAAACACCTGCCTCTATACTTCTCATTATTCCCAGCAAGCCCTATGCATCTGTCACATATCAGAATTATACACAGACCAAAATGTTAGCGTCTCCTCACATATATGAGCACATTTTGACACATGGGCACATTAGCAACAAAAGGTCACCAAGAATATTACAAGCATCACAGTTTTCAGAATTAGTGAGTAGGTCAGAAATGGGCAGGTGTATACCAATTATTATATTTTTACTCTTGCTTTTCATCATTACTTAAACTAGATGTGAAGTCATACCCTTCTCCCTTATTCCACTGCCTCTTCAGTCTAACAGCAATGTCTTTATTTGGAGATCATGCATATAGGCTAGCATTATGTTTATATTAATAGGTGCATTTCTATGTGCATGTGTGTAAACAGGATGTGGCAGTGCATGTGTGGGCAGCGCTGATGCCAAAATGATCTGCATTCCGGGGTGTGTGGAGAATGTGAAGACATTCGGGTCTAAGTCCAGAGCAATCTATGGACAGACGTGGCATCATACCTTAGGAGATACACACACACACACACACACACACACACACACACACACACACGCACACACAAATGTTAAATGGCCTTGAGTCTGCCAGTTATCTCTCTTAGTACCTCCTGGAAAAAATAAATATAAATAAAACACCTGGTTCAGTAAAAAATATTTTAGGATCATCTCCTCATTATATCATGGTCAGGCAATAATTCAGTTTTCTGATTTTTGTTAACTATTTTTATTTATTTATTTATTTATTTATTTATTTATTTAGCAGTAAATAAAGTCTAAAATGACAGCAAACAGCTTTATGCATGTGGCCTTCAGTAACACATAAATCTTGCCAAGTTGTTTTTAGAGGAACAAATATTTTAAAAGCATTCTTATACTGCTTTCAAATCACTGAATTAAATCACTGCTTAGTGTGTTGAACTGAATAAATTTACAAACAGTGCTTATGAATCAAGTGAAAGACCAATTCAATTCAATTAAATTTTTATTTGTATAGCAATTTTAGCAGTGGATATTGTCTCAAAGCTGCTTTACAGAAACATATAAACACAAGATACAGATTTTAAGTCTGTATCTTGTGTACAGACTCACACCAATGAACCGTGGTGTTGGCAAACAGAAGCATTATAAAAAAAAACTAAAAAAAACCCAAACAACACACATTACAACACACAACAATAGACTTGGTTGTTAGTAGTAAAACTGGTGAAGCCAGGGAAAATGGGCGAGGGGAATAAACTCACCGGACGTCCGCTGGACGGAAGACAAAACAAGCACAACACAATTTGCTGGTATAACACAACCAGGCAACATTTCTTTGATAATTGCACTCATTCTAACAAAACAAATAACGGGCAGCCATAGGGGCTCATTGTTAATCAAAACAATCACCTGTTACACTGTATGCAAAGGTGCAGTGACATATTAACCTGAAATCTGAATCATTTTTATACTTAGAATAGTCACCAGATTGGTATTATATGTACAGTTTACAGTAATTAGCAAATACAGTAAATCCAAACATACTGTAATAATGATAATACTGTTTTCATAGGATTGCTTATCAATACCTTAATCACTCAATAGCTATGTTTCCATCCATGTCATTTTATGTAAATTTTGGGATATTGCATAAACAATGCTGGGTGGAAACATGCAAATAAATTCTCCAAAATGAGCATTAAAAAAATGTATGCACCCTGTTGAGGCAGATATATTTTTTTTATTATTCAATAAGAAGACATGTGCATGAACATAAAATAGGTGGAGAACTAAAGGTATGTTTGGACAGACGACGAGGAAGTAATTTCACCGGAAGTGACGATTTTGTTCTCTTGAACACATGGGATGGAAACGGGGCTTTATTCGCAATTGTTTTATACCATATTCCAATTTTTCGTATAAGTTAATTTCACAATTTGGATCTTCTACACTCTGGCCTGGAAATCAGATGTGCTCCTAATTTTTTTCTTAAAAGGCAACCTAAGAGACAAACATTCAGAGAGTGCATTTGGTTAGGAGAACGCTTGAGGGTGTTTTCACTGCATCTGAAATGAAAAAAACAGAATTCACAGTAGATTTCCTGTGTCATTGCCAGTTGGCCCAAGCTTCCAGTCAGAAATGGTTGGTTTATATTTTGTTTCATAGGTTATCTGTCTTTTGGGGGTTTTGGGGTTTGTTTTTATTTATTAATCTCTCTACTACATATTACATTATACTTGGTGTTCTATTTAATACTATTATACTACTATATGGATACTTGTTGTTCTATTGAGTGATGAGGTGTTTGTGCTTCTAGCACTAATTTAAAAAGAAAACATTAAGACAGTGCATCAGCTTTAGAAAAAAAAAAAATACTCAGAGCTACATAGAAAACATGACCCTAACAACTCCAATAGCTACAGTCGTTGAAATGGAGGTGACTAATGGAGAGCCAATACAAATAAATAAAAATAAAGGCATAAGGGGAAAATAAATGGGATGGCATGACATGATGGGCTTTAAAATGGCACTCAAGTAAAACTCCTTGCCAAATTATGCACTCAGCCACTGCATTTCTCCTAAAAGCAGTCTAATGCATTATTGAGCAGCACTGCTTGTGTCACAGGTTTAGAGCCGTAAATAGCCAGCAGACATTCTGCACACTTGCCGCTCTCAGAGAAGCCATTTAAAACAATTGCAGGATGAAATTCTCTTACATGTAAGATTTTTACCACACAAAAAGGTTTTTTCCTTGAAAGACGACTGAGTCATCTTTCAATACAGAAACACAATATATTGTGCACACAGTGTAGGGCCTCATGAGCCAATGTCTTGCTACAGTGAGAGGGATGTTTTCTGCCCATTAGAACACCGTGCCAAGCAATCAGCAGAATAATAATGATCATTAAAATTTAAACAAATGCAAGAAATGCATACCTTCAGTCTGCTAATAAATATGCATGAAAATCTCCTTCAAAAGCTAATTGTAAACTTAGTTTAAAGGTGAATTTGCTCAGTGGAGGTCAACCTTATCTCAGGGATATAATGTTTAAACACGCTTTAAGAATGATTACAAAGAATGATTGTGGGCTTGTGTTAATGGTTTGCCATGCAGCAAGCCACAGCTGTAAGCAAATACAACATCTAGGCTGACAACCATTAGCCTGAAGGACAGGCAAACAGTTCACAGTGGCTCCAACAAACATTAACACTGACCCTCAGTGGCTTTCAGTTCACCTGGGAAGCTGTACGGAGTTTACATTTTACAGTAGAGGACAGCGAATGACCTCGGGGCTTCCTGGAAATTTGCAATTGTGGCATGGCACATGAGCTGATGTCATGGCATATTCCACTGTGGGATGCAGCATCATGAGGATTGATACACATCTGCAAGCTTTTTTTCTAGCAGATAACTTCACATCCCAGGAGTTTGGTGGTATGTGTAAAACCATTTGAAATGATACAAGAAATGTTTTTATCAAGTCTTCACATTCAGTCAAGCATCTGAAATGAAATACTTGGGAAATCTAGTGATGTTTCCATTGGTGCATGTGTTTACTGTTTTGATTAATGAGTTTGCTTGGTCAGGGTTTTACCACACTCTGTTCATGAGAGCGCACTATCCTGTGTTGTGGTGTCCTTGACAGGCTAGAGTATGTCCTGATAAGGGACTGAAGCTGCGTATGGCTAGTGAGCAGTAAGGCGCTGAGCTAGCCATCCTATATTCACCTCCTCAGGTGTAGAATGAGGATGATCCATCTCCCAGGATTAAGAGCTCAGTCATGATGAGTACATCTGTATCTCATTCCAATACAGAAGAAATGGACAGAGAGACAGAGAGAGAGAGAGAGAGAGAGAGAGAGGGACTGTGCTGCACCTCACCAGATTTACCTCAAAGTAGTAACTGTATTTCTTCTGAATTTGGTGTGGAACATGACAGGAACACATGACTAAAAGGCTCAGAGCAGTAAGCAATCACCCAAGGCTGTGTAGTATTGATCCAGTGAGTGGCCTGGACAAGCCATTGATGAAGTAATCATCTAGGCCACAGCCTTGTTTCCAAATGCCCCCCCACTGTGCTATATGATTCATCACTTAAATGTCATCTTAGATAAATGAACACACAAGTAAATAAATAACTAAATGTACCATAGCATGAGATGAGTTCTGTCACCCAAAAACAATTAGCACTAAAACTAAAAATGTAAAAACTCTCCAGTTTGGACACTTTGCATTTAAAATTGGCTTTGTGTCTAGCCTCTTTGGGTTTTTATTTTAATATTATATATATATATATATATACAATGTTAGAGCATATACAGTACAAGTGCATCTCAAAGAATTAGAATATCGTGGAAAAGTAAAGTAAATTTTTTCCCATAATTTCATCCAGAAAGTGGGACTTTTATATATTCTAGATTCATTACACATAAAGTGAAATATTTCAAGCCTTTTTATGTTTTAATCTTTATGATTATGGCGTACAGCTCAAGGGAATCAAAAATCCAGTATCTCAAAATATTATAATAAAGAATTTATAATATGGAAATGTTGACCTTCTGAAAAGTATGTTAATGTATGCACTCAATACTTGGTCGGTGATCCTTTTGCACGAATTACTGCATTGATGTGGCGTGACATGGAGAAAATCAGCCTGTGGCACTGCTGAGGTGTTATGGAAGCCCAGGTTGCTTTGAAGCAGGAAAAATGGGCAGGCGTAAGGATCTTTGATCTTGACAAAGGCCAGATTGTGATGACTAGATGACTGGATCAGAGCATCTCAAATATGGCAGGTCATGTGGGGTTTTCCCGGTATGCAGTTGTTTGTACCTACCAAAAGTGCTCCAAGGAAGGACAACAGGTGAACCAGCGACGGTGAACCAGCGACAGGGTCATGGGCACCCAAGGCTCATTGATGTGCATGGGGAGTGAAGGCAAGCTTAACTAGTCTGGTCTGATCCCACAGAAAAGCTACTGTAGCATGAATTGCAAGTTCATGCTGGCTATAATAGAAAGGTGTCAGAAGACACAGTACATCACAGTTGGCTGCGTATGGGGCTGCGTAGCCACAGACTGGTCAGAAGAAAGTGGCCTGGTCTGATGAATCAGGTTTTCTTATATATCATGTGGATGGCTGGGTGCATGTGCATTGCTTACCTGGGGAAGAGATGGCACCAGGATGCACTATATGAAGAAGACAAGCTAGTGGAGGCAGTGTGGTGCTCTGGGCAATGTTCTGCTGGGAAACCTTGAGCCCTGGCATTCATCTGGATGTTACTTTGACACCTACCACCTACCTAAATATTGCTGCAGACAAAAATACACCCCTTCATAGCAACAATATTCCCTAATGGCAGTGGTCTCTTTCAGCAGGATAATGCTCACTGTCACACTACAAAAATTGTTCAGGAATGGTTATAGGAACATGACAAAGATATTGATTTCACCTCCAAATTCCCCAGATCTCAATCCTAACATCTGTGGGATGTGCTGGACAAACAAGTCTGACCCATTGAGGGCTCACCTCACAACTTACAGGATTTAAAGGATCTGCTGTGAACGTCTTGGTACCAGATACCACAGCACACCTTCTTGAGGTCCTGTGGAGTCCTGTTTTGGCAGCATGTGTTTTGCACCTACACAATATTACACAGGTGTTTTTAATATTATAGCTGATCCATGTAAATGCCATTAAGCAGAGATTTATATTTACCTTAAATAGAAATACTACTGCATGGTTAAATATGGCAAATCTCTTGAAGAACATGACATGAGGAGAATTTTACAGCTCTAGATACAGCAATACAATTTCCCATCATGTAAATGTGAATTTCTTTTAGATGCCTTTAAAAATTTATGAGATAAACATTCTTTTTCATGAAATAACCCAAATAATTGAATTGACGTAGTGTATACAACCATATTACTCACTGAGCATGTTTTATACTGACTCACACTGCTTCTCTTCACAAACAGGAAGTGAAAAACCAATGTTCTATGAACAATCTGTCTTGTCATAAATTAAACTATAGCATGGTACAGCTTCATTAAAACTTTACAATAACATTTTGATAGTTGACGACTTGTCTGAAACAATATATGTGACATCCAGAAGAAGCGGTGCAATGTAGCAATGGTGGGGTTCCAGTACTAGTAATGAAATACAAATAGTTACTTTAAAAACGTAGAGAAGACAGTGTCACCCCAGTGTGGTTGAAACCGATAGACACCACTTCCTGTTGGGCTAACTGTAGTCAGCAGCACTTGCAAACTCTTCAGCGCACGTACACAGGAAACTTTACCAGAAAACCTAATACAAAAATATTGTTTATGTACTGCTCAACCACTGCTGAGTAGAAAACACGTTGTCTGCCAATGCGAGTGTGATCTCAAAGTGAGCAATGTGAGAACTGAACGATCATTACTCCATTAAGTGTAGATTAAAAAGATCATAAGTCATCATTTTAATTTTCTTTTGTTATATAAATGTATTTCCTTTTAAGGAAAACCCCAGCCCGGAACTATAAATATGTTTATATTCAAATATTTATCATGTGTTTAGCAAATCTGGTGCTTTGTTGGTTGGTGCTGTATTTTTGTTATTCCTGTGGGAATTTAGTGGTTGTATGCCACATACAACAGTGTACGAGCTTCTTTTCTGACCTTTTTCACTAATTACTAATTACTGTATTACTAATTTAGAGATCCCAAATCAGCCTACAATGCATGACTTTAGACTGGAAGAGGAAACCAGAGTACCTGGAGGAAACCTCCAGGTTTGCATGGGGAAAACATGCAAAATGTACGCACACAGGGCGGAGACGAGAATCTAGTCCCCAATCCAGGAGGTGTGGGGTGAATGTGCTAACCACTAAGCCACTGTGCCCCTGATAGGCAATTATAGAAGACATAATTATAAAGGTTAATATGCAAGTTGCTCAAGGTGCATTTTTCTTTCAACAGTATCCAGTACCAGTCTACTAAGTACCACATTTCTACATTTAGAAGAGTTTTTCCTCTAAAGTCAGAGAAACTGAGGAGAGAGATTTTTTTAAAACCCTAGACACAAGCTCATGTTTCATGGAGGCAAGCAACAGCCTAAATTTAGTCCGCAAGCATCACTATTGCCTTGGTGCGCTACACAGCTTTGAGCCTCACATGATGGATGACAGCCACAATTCAGCATGAAGGCAACCCGTGGCCACAAAGCAGTAAGAAAGTTCCACTCCACCTCTCAGTTTAATCTCTCTGGATGTCTATCACAGAATCAGAGAATAGGAAGTATGAAAATTAATCATTAATTTTTACAGCACTTTGTGGATATTACCAGAATGCTGGCATAGCCAGTGTATAAAAGTAGGAATCAGACACAACTGCTGCAGATCGTGATGTAATCAAATCACGCTTAAGAGCCTTAATGGAGGCTTTGTTTGAGGAAAGGGATTGGAGATGACACAGCACTACCTGGTTGGAGCTAAAGTGCATGGAACAAATGGGAGTGAGGGCAGGACATCAAACCAAGCCTGTGAAAAGAACCAAGCCAGACAACAGGGCATGGAGGTCAACCTGCAAGGGCACAGATATTACCTAGCAGAATCACTAGCACAGAGTACTCCATTACCGCGGTCATCCCAACTTGGCCCTATCCGGCGCCTTATTTCAAGGCTCGCTGCTTAAACTGACAGCACGAACCATCCACTTTACTAGAGCATGACTCAATGTCTTGTGTTCTTTGTTTGGCTGAAAGTGCATTTGATGTTTAAGTTCATAATGGCAGGATGCTGAAGAAGGGCATGTTTTATATTCCAGTCACAAAAAACGACTGCTTTTTCCTTCTATCCTGTTTCCTCATAACATTTTTTATTTCAGTAACCATTACTGGATGAAAAGGACCGAAGCAGCCATGTTGGATCTTAATGTCCGTATACATACACAGTGTGATGGGGAAAAAAAGGCCCTTGTTGTAATTTGGAGCATGATTATGATAGATGAGATACATGGCGGGAAATGATAGGTTCATTTTGACACTGAACTGAAAACAAATAACATGCCCTCTAGTGGTGACTGAGCTGGGAAACATACAGGCAGTAACACTAACCTGAATTTACAACAGACGGCTGATGGAGGCAGGATAACGTCTCTCTGAAATCCATCCTGGGGTCAAACATCAAAACAGGCAATCCTTTGACTTCTAGAAATACCGCTGATATCTACATCAAGTGCTCCAACAGTTATGTGTGGGAACACTTTTGTGGGTTTATTTGGAAGGCAGTTTCTTGGGAGTTTGTGTCACCTGATGAAGGAAATCGTTTCCTTTTCTGGTTATTATAACTCTTATTATCACAACTTTACTCATATGGAACCTGTGTTTTTGTTTTCCACTGTCCCTTGTACACATTATTGACACTGGCAACAATATTTACTACGTTACCAGCGTGGCTTCTGTTTACATGTAAGCATATTACAGTAGCGGCAAAACATTCACTGCCTGTATTTGCTGAACGCTGAATAACTGAACAGATACTGACTGTTTCCAAGAATGCTAGAATAAATCTATTATACTAAGACGGGGGGGGGGCACTGCCAGGCTCTGGGTTACTGATTGGAAGGTCAGGGGTTCAAGCCCCTGCGCTGCCAAGCTGCCACTGTTGGGCCCTTGAGCAAGGCCCTTAACCCTCTCTGCTCCAGGTGCACTGTATCATGGCTGACCCTGTGCTCTGACCCCAACTTCCTGACATGCTGGGAAAAAAATTATTTCACTGTGCTGCAATGTATATGTTCATTATCATTAATCCATTAACAGGTCAAATCCATTTATCTGTATTGTGCATTTAGCCATGGATCCTATGTTTAGCAAGGTTCCTGTGCTGTAAGATGAGGGTTGACCTATGTCCCGGTACTTTAACACACGAGGGGGGGATGCACTTAAATGCTCAGTGCAGACTCTGTGTAAGATTACCGTGTAAGGAGACATGAAAGTTTCTAGTTCATATGTGATTGACCTCTATCAAAGCTCTAAGCCCGCTCCAGCTTGCGGCTCTTTCTGGCTTGTGACATTTTTATCCCAGGAGCATTCCCTGACTGTCAACACTTAGCTCCTGCATAACCTTGACTGGCTAGTGGAAAAGAAAGGAACAGCTGCTTCTGAAATGTAAAAAAAATAAATAAATAAATGGACAGACAGGAAAACATAGGGACGTTATAAAAGAAAGTCAAACCGAATTTTCACTTTCTGTTCATTTCCTAATTTACAGCCATCACTATCATATAAAGTAGGGGTGTAATGCAATGGCATAATGCCACTGTATTTGTATCTGTTTATAATATTCATATCTGTGGGTATGTCTCAGCCAGCTCTCTAGTTCAGTAGTCAAGGCACTGATCAGGGAGTCAGCCATTTTAAGGGCTAGTGCATTGGAACATTTGCTCCCTAAATAATCCCACAATGCACCGCAAATGTGTGTGATGTGCTGGCCATGTTTCCTGGTGAAGTCCATCACGACCTTGCGAAAGCGTTCTGATCCAGCCATGAGAATGATTGCAATACTTTCTTCTTTTGTCAAAGACATTCTTAAACGGTATCTAATTATATATATGCTTCACAGAAATGGAATAATGAGTCCCTGAACAAAGGGGGGTCGATATCAAAAGTAACAGTGCATCTTATCCTCATGGACTGCATCAGATTTGTCAGTTCTTGCTGTGAGATGTTACCCCACTCTTCCACCAAGCCATTTTCAAGTTCTCGATAACTCTTGGGGATGGATGATGGTTTTGGGGGGAGGGGGGGGGACTGGGAGTTCATGGTTACATGTGGTTTGCCACTGCAAGGACAGGAGCTGTCCTTCCTGTCTCCCTGTAGCAATGTCTTAGACGTCTTACATTACAGACATCACACTTTATTACTCTGGTCAAATCTGCAGTCCTTCCCTACAGCAGGTCTACGGCATGTTCATGCAGGTGAGCAGGAACCCTAGGCATCTTTCTTCTGGTGTTTTTCAGAGTCAGTAGAAAGGTCTCTTAGCGTCCCAAGTTATTGTAACTGTGACCTTGATTTCCCACCAGCTGTGAACTGTTAGTGTCTTATGGACTGTTCCACAGGAGCATGTGCAGTAATTGTTTATGGTTCAGATAAAGATCTGTAAAGCTTATATAGATTTTACAAAATTATCATTAAAATCCAGTCTCCTGAAATAGAGGCGTTATTTATTTATTTTTGCTCTGTGTGTGTTTTTTTTATATATATATATATATATATATATATATATATATATATATATATATATATATATATATATATATATATATATATATATATATATATATATATATATATATATATATATATATATATATATAAAAAAACACTTAAACAGCACAATGTAACTCCAAGTGTTCCCTTATTTTCTTGAGCAGTATATGTATACAAACACACACACACACAGATACACACACACACTAGTTGCCTAATTATTTAAATGACTCTGACCAGATGGTGAGTAAGGATAAATGAATGAATGAATGCTGTAAGTGCATTGTTCATATTCACTTTAATGAATGCCCCTTGAATTTCTTATCTGGCTGCTTGCTCATGCTCACAAGCTTCATATCTGACCACCCACCTGCATGAAAGTAAAAAAAAATCCACCATGTTGAGCTTCAGCTAGTTGGCTTCATTCATGCATTGTCCTCTTGATTACATTATATTCTACTGTATATAATCACGTGAGCTATTAATGATCGTAGTTAAACAGTCAAACTGTTTTACGAACGCTTTCTGTGCTATTGTTTGTCTGAATGTTTGCAGTATCCAGCATGTTTCACATTGCTCTGGTCTCCATGGTTCAGTTTACTTGGTGAGTCTCTCTGTTCTTTGTTTCTCTCATCGACAGTTTCCTTCAAACCCATTCACAAGACAGCATGCCAACACAACAATGCCTAAATGAACCATAGACACATACGCGACAGAAACAGTGGCTGAAATGTCAGCAATCTCTGCGATGTGCCTGCCACTTCTAAGGCTGACCCAACTGGGTGCCATTTGTGAGAGTGGACAGAGCTGCTAATTAAAGAGTAGGGCATTGGGGAAGTGGTGGAAAAGGGCAGCGTTTTTAACATGTAGGTCTCAGATGCAAGCTGTCAGAGAAGGATCAGGATGGACGCACACGAGGCGGGGGAAAGGTAAACAGCAGGGCTATTATCCTCACACAGACATGCAAAGACTGTGGGTCAGTATTCAAAGAGAGATGGCTGCTGAAAGCCCATGTGACCTCCAGGAATAATAAAGGGATATGAATATTGGAATCCTAAACCAAGCATCACTCAGCACATCTTCCAACGTTAATGAAAGGAGAATTGACACTGGTTAATGTCAAACACACCTGTTCTATATTACGGAGTCACTTTGATGGAGGACAGTTTCATATTGGTTCATAAACTTTAATGAAAACCTGTAGGCTAGAACCGGATGAAAAATTGAGATGATGATAATTGGATTCATGCCATCCTAGGGATATTGGTATAGGAGGGTGGGTGCAGTCCATGTTGACAGACACTTTATGGAAAAGCTATCAGTGTATGGTGGTCCTCTCAAACGTAAATCATAATTTATTCTTTTTACGACCAATAGAGGTAGAATCAGGAGAACACGGCAGTTTTAAGGTAAGGTTGGACTCACTTGAATCATGGAGGTGTGAAGGTCACAGAATTTACCAAGATATATCTGTGAATGAGTGACAGATAGACTTTAGGAAGAGGAGAGGGGTGAGGGGTGAGACGGAAAGATTCAGAAGCATGCATTGTGTATTGGTGTGACTGGATTCCCATTGAGATCAGTCTCTTTGGTGGATCTATAGCCGAAGAGCCGGAGCTCTGTGTGGATATGGAAGACGTGTGTGTGTGTGGATACGGAAGACAATATCTCTCTCCAAACTGCATTATCATGCAGTACAGATGCTGTCTGAAGTGCCGAGTGGCTCCTTCAATCAATGGCGATGCATACAGCCGCACTAAATTCTTTCCCAATAACAGTGCAGATTCATGATGGAAAAGTCTTACCATGCAAAATGTATGTTAGATGATATTTTTGACATTGTAAATACCATGTGCAATCTGAAAGCACAATGAGATAGAATGCAAAACCTATTTTTCTTTTTTATGTGTAGTAACCCCCAAGGCTTTTAAGCTTATCCCACAGCATGTTATCCCACTTTTTATAAGCCATATCATTTTGCTGGAAGACACATCTCTGTACTTTTTCTTGGAGCATTATGTAAATGAACTTAATAAAATTAAAAATGTCACGTTATATCTCGTTAAATGTCACATTCATTTTTATAAAATACTTACATGTGTAGTACAATCTGTGCACAATGTCACTGTCAGTTTACCAGAAATGCCTAAAAGACAAGCACTGAATTATAAATTCTTTTAATTTTTTTCCTCCTACGACCATCAGAGCACAACACATTTTGGAAAAGCAAAGAATGTGCAGGACCTGGAGGATTTTTCTGAAGAAGAGTGGGCAGTTTAACTGCTCAGAACAAACAAGAGACTCAAGAAGAACCATCACAAAGCATAAAACCAGTCGTTGATCATCCTGGTAATGATATGCAGTATTAAGAATTAAGCGTATGTAAACCTTTGAACTGGGTCATTTGTGTAAATTCATTTATAATTGTGTCTTGTGGACCACATCATCTTTTATGCGAAATAGCTTATTCGGGGCAAAACCAAATAAACAAAATCTATTACAATGATCTCTCTTACTTTTTTAATTATTAACATTTTGCAGATTATGCGAGGCGTATGTAAACTTATGACCTAATCTGTACATACCGTACATGCTGGATCACTGTTTACAAGAACCTCAGTGAAGGGAGAGAGTAAGATCAAAAGGTGATAGGGACGCTTATATAGCCTAGGTTTTTAAACATTGCGGCTCTTCTGCGTCCCGCTGAAGGATCCGGAGTAGCTCCGGCCAACTCCCATGCATGAGCACACTGTTCACTCCTATACAAACAGCATAAAATATCAGCCAGAACCATCATTTTAGAAATAGTGCTACAATTCAGGATGAGTGACAACCCATGAGTGATGACATTTAATGGTGAGCTCTGGAGCAGGGCTTCTCAAACCTACTTTCAAAAGTACTACCTGGGATACTGATGTGTCACTGGAGCATTACTGAAATTGAATATGTATACTCTTACATAATTACATGTCCAAGGCTCATCCAGCCAATAACTGTATGGATAAGCCATCAGACTGAAATGTTGACCTTGAGGATGAGCTCCCCAGAACCATCCTCAGTAAAATGTTTTAATACGCTGGAGCAGTCCGTACAGGAATTCACAGAGATCGATTGACTGATGCTTGATTTTGCTGTGGCTTTTATCAAACTTGTGCAACTTGTTTTTTGTGGAAACTTGAATTGGCGAAATTGCAGTTGAACAAAATTGTTTTGCACATTATTTCGCAGTCATGTTTGTTTGTAAATGAGACCTTTTATCTGCACTCATGTTCGATGCATATGAATCAAAGAGGGCTTTGGCTGAATGCGCATTGTGAGGACGTCACATTTTGAAAAATTGCATGCTCATCCGAATAATGCAGAGTTCGCTTGATTCTGCGTTCATTTTATCACTGGAGTAAACACTCATGTAAGATTTGGTTTCTTCTTTGCCTCCCTAGAAATCACGGACTCCAAAAATCATGTTGAGGTGAATTTCACTAATTTGCTAACATTAACTGGTTATATTTAACCAAATTAGCCTGTTTTCTTTGCTAATGCCAGGTTAGACTAGCATCAATTCCAGCAGGTTACAGTGCCCTCCACTAATATTGGCACCCTTCGTAAATATGAGCAATGAAGGCTGTGAACGTGTGTCTTTATTGTTTAACCTTTTGTTTAAAAAAAATTTAATTCACAAAAATACTCTGCTCTAATGGATAGCAAACAATTGCAAACACAACACAGGGTTTTATTTATATATATACACACCTATTGGACACCTAGCAGTCTGGCTTCAAGAGCAACCACTCCACGGAGACTGCTCAGCTTTCCGTCACTGAAGCCTTACGACTAGCAAGAGCAACCTCTAGATCATCTGTCCTCATCCTACTTGACCTCTCTGCTGCTTTCAACACTGTGAACCATCAGATCCTCCTGTCAACTCTCTCCAGCCTGGGCATCACTGGAACAGTTCTACGCTGGGTGGAATCCTATTTTTCGGACAGATCCTTCAAGGTATCACGGAGCGGAGGTATTTCTGAAACTCAGCAACTCACAACTGGCGTTCCACAGGGGTCATTTCTGGGTCCACTCCTCTTTTCTATCTACACTACATCTCTCAAGCAGGCGATTGAGTCTCATGGCTTCTCCCATTACTGCTATGCTGATGACACCCAGCTCTATATGTCCTTCCAGCCTGATGATCCATCTGTCTCTGCACGCATCTCTTCTTGCCTGTTTAACATCTCGGTCTGGAGAAAGGAGCACCATCTTAAGCTTAACCTGGGAAAATCGAAGCTTCTCGTCATCCCAGCCTATCCCTCAATCAACCAGAACTTCACTGTACAGCTCAATTCACTTACACTCATGCCAACCAGGACGGCCAGGAACCTTGGGGTGATTCTTGATGACGGCTTGACCTTTACAGACCACATCTCAGCAACTGCAAGGTCCTGTAGGTTCATCCTGTACAACATCAAGAAAATCCGACCCTACATCACCGAACAGGCTACACAGATACTAGTCCAGGCTCTTGTCATCTCTAAACTGGACTACTGCAACTCACTGCTTTCAGGCCTCCCAGCCAGCTCCATCAAACCCCTTCAGATGATTCAGATGCCATGTCACCCTCTTCATCTCCCTCCACTGGCTTCCTGTAGCTGCCCGCATCAAGTTCAAGGCCTTGATGCTCACCTACAAGACCTTGTCAGGAACAGCACCCTCCTACCTCAACTCTCTCCTGAAGGCCTACATTCCCTCTCGCAATCTGTGATCGACTAGCGACCAATGTTTAGTGGTTCCCACTCAGCGTGGCGTAAGGTCCCTTTCCAGAACCTTCACGCTTACCGTTCCCCAGTGGTGGAATGCACTTCCAATCTCAATCCGGACTGCAGACTGCCTCTTCCATGAACACCTAACCCTCTCCAAGAGGGAAGAAGAAGAAAAAAAACAAAAACAAAAAAACCCACACACAACGCACTTACACCTCTACTCTGTGCACTTTGCTTCCTCTGGTATTCAATTAATGGATCTTGTATAGTAGCACTACTTGTATTGTTCTCTGCTTGATATATCGCCTTGCTTATATTTGTAAGTTGCTTTGGATAAAAGCGTCTGCCAAGTGAATAAACGTAAATGTAAATATATATATATATATATATATATATATATATAGTGAGGGAAAAAAGTATTTGATCCCCTGCTGATTTTGCCGATTAAGGTTTCGAAGCTGACGTTTGGCAACTCGAACCTTCAGCTCCCTCCACAGGTTTTCTATGGGATTAAAGTCTGGAGTTATAAATTGATTTGCATTTTAATGAGGAAAATATGTATTTGACCCCTCTGCAAAACATGACTAAGTACTTGGTGTCAAAACCCTTGTTGGCGATCACAGAGGTCAGACGTTTCTTGTAGTTGGCCACCAGGTTTGCACACATCTCAGGAGGGATTTTGTCCCAATCCTCTTTGCAGATCTCCTCCAAGTCATTAAGGTTTTGAGGCTGACGTTTGGCAACTTGAACCTTCAGCTCCCTCTACAGATTTTCTATGGGATTAAGGTCTGGAGACTGGCTAGGCCACTCCAGGACCTTAATGTGCTTCTTATTGAGCCACTCTGTTGTTTCCTTGGTCGTGTGTTTTCGGTCATTGTCATGCTGGAATATCCATCCACGACCCATTTTCAATGCCCTGGCTGAGGGAAGGAGGTTCTCACCCAAGATTTGATGGTACATGGCCCTGTCCATTGTCCCTTTGACGTGGTGAAGTTGTCCTGTCCCCTTAGCAGAAAAACACCCCCAAAGCATGTTTCCACCTCCATGTTTGATGGTGGGGATGGTGTTCTTGGGGTCATAGGCAGCATTCCTCCTCCTCCAAACGCGGCGAGTTGAGTTAATGCCAAAGAGCTCCATTTTGGTCTCATCTGACCACAACACTTTCACCCAGTTGTCCTCTGAATCATTCAGATGTTCATTGGCAAACTTCGAACGGGCATGTATACGTGCTTTCTTGAGCAGGGAGACCTTGCGGGCGCTGCAGGATTTCAGTTCTTCACGGCGTAGTGTGTTACCAATTGTTTTCTTGGTGACTATGGTCCCAGCTGCCTTGAGATCATTGACAAGATCCTCCTGTGTAGTTCTGGGCTGATTCCTCACTGTTCTCATGATCATTGCAACTCCACGAGGTGAGATCTTGCATGGAGCCCCAGGCCGAGGGAGATTGGCAGTTCCTTTGTGTTTCTTCCATTTGCTAATAATCACACCAACTGTCACCTTCTCATCAAGCTGCTTGGCAATGGTCTTGTAGCCCATTCCAGACGTGTGTAGGTCTACAATCTTGTCCCTGACATCCTTGGAGAACTCTTTGGTCTTGGCCATGGTGGAGAGTTTGGAACCTGATTGATTGATTGCTTCTGTGGACAGGTGTCTTTTATACAGGTAACAAGCTGAGATTAGGAGCACAGCCTTTAAGAGTGTGCTCTTAATCTCAGCACATTACCTGTATAAAAGATGCCTGGGAGACAAATCTTTCTGATTGAGAGGGGGTCAAATACTTATTTCCCTCATTAAAATGCAAATCAATTTATAACATTTTTGACATGCGTTTTTCTGGATTTTCTTGTTGTTATTCTGTCTCTCACTGTTCAAATAAACCTACCATTAAAATTATAGACTGATCATTTCTTTGTCAGTGGGCAAACGTACAAAATCAGCAGGGGATCAAATACTTCTTTCCCTCACTGTGTGTATAATATATATATATATGTATATGTGTGTATATATATATATATATATATATATATTTATATATATATATATATATATTTTTTTTTTGTGTGTGTGTGTGGTATACACACATAACATAATATATATATATATATATATATATATATATTTTATATATATATATATATATATATATATATATATATATATATATATGTTAAATATAGATGTGCAACAATTATTGGCACACTATGAATTCATATGAGGAAAATAGATTTGAATTATATTCCCATCCATCCATCTTCTACCGCTTACTCCTTTTCAGGGTCACAGGGTACCTGGAGCCTATCCCAGGGAGCATTGGGCACAAGGCGGGGTACACCCTGGACAGGGTTATATTCCCATTTTATTTTATTTTTATTTTATATTTTATATTTTAGCACACTTCGGTGACTAGGAACAGGAAATTGTTCAACCATGACAGGGATATAAATATAAGGCAACACTTAGGCCCCATCCCTTGTGATGTGCAGCAAAAGGTAGCTGAGCTTCACAATATGGGAAAATAGCATAGTATTAAATAGTATGGAAAATGGCCATTTCCACCATCAGGGCAATCATTAAGAAGTTCCATTCAACTGGAAATGTTCTGAATCTGAACCTGGAATTGGACGTGTATCTATATTGTCTCAATGCACTGTGAAGAGGATGGTTTGAGTGGCCAAAAAAACTCCAAGGATCACAGCTGGAGAATTGCAGAAGTTAGCTGAGTCTTGGGGTCAAAAAATTTCAAAAACTACAATCCAAAGTCATCACCACAAGTTGTTTAGAAGAGTTTCAAGAAAAAAAGCCTCTACTCTCATCCAACAACAAACTCAAGCATCTTCAGTTCAGACACTACTGAATTTCAAATGGTATAAGGTTCTATGGTCAGATGAAACCAAAATAAAGCTTTTTGGCAATAAACACCAGAGGAGTTTTGGTGCTGTCAGAGAGGTAGCCATATGGAAAAGTACCTCATGCCCATGGTTAAATATGGTGGTCGATCATTAATGTTTTGGGGCTGTTGTTTTGCCAGAGGACCTGGACATTTTGTTAGGATACATGGCATCATGAACTCGATCAAATATCAACAGATATTAAATGAAAACCTGACAGCCTCTGCCAGAAAGCTTAAAATGGGCCATGATTGGATCTTCCAGCAGGACAATGATCCAAAACAATGATCCAAAACGTACATCGAAATCAACACAAAAATGCACAAATTCAAGGTCCTGTCACGGCCTTGAAACCCACACAAACTTGAAACCCATAGAAAACCTGTGGGGTGAACTGAAGAGAAGAGTCTACCAGCATGGACCTCAAAATGTGAAGGGTCTGGAGAGAGTCTGTATGGAGGAATGGTCTCAGATCCCTTGCCGTGTATTATCCAACCTCATTAGGCATTATAGAAGTCTCAGAGCTGTTATTTTGCAAAGGGAGGTAGCTCAAAGTATTGACCAAAAGGGTGCCAATAATTGTTGTACACCTATACTTAGAATTTTTTTTTAATAAACTTGTATTGTGTTCGCAATTGTTTGATATCCATGAGAGAAGAATATTTTTGTAAAAAAAAATTTTAAACAAAAAGTTCAAAAGGTTTTTTCACAGCCTTCTTTGCTCATATTTCTAAGGGGGCCAATATATCTAATTCAAGCTCTTGCAAAATATTGGTAATTTAAATGCTATTTCACTTGTGATTAATTCATTAGCAAACTATGTAACATTAGTCACATGTATGACCAGCAAACCTTCACAGATTGCACAATGCTTTCACCATAATTATTACAAACTATAATTTACCTTTTCCCGTCCCCAGTGTGTATAATATACAACACATCATACAGTCCATGGGGGGAGCATCCGAGGCTGAGACTACAATTAAAGTTAGTGCCTGCTGTGTTGTGGATCAGTTGCAGCAAATAGAATCTCAGTTTAAAGCTCCTGTAATTAATGTAATTTCTTAAGAGCTCATGCAGTCAAAAGTCAGGTCATTCCGGTACACATGGCAAGCAACGACACCATCACCAGCAGGATTCTGCTAAGTATACAGCACATCATTCAATCCATGGGTGGAGCATCTGAGACTGAGATGAGGACTGAATAAAGTCCACCTACAGGGTAAATCTGCACCGTGGACCCAGTGGACTGATTTATTCACCCTTTGCGTGGGTTGGGCAAGTTATAACTCTGAGTGACTGATAAAATTTAGTGCATATGAGAGAAACCACTTATCTGCACTGCACATGGTTCAACAACCTCTGACTCTTCATGAGGAAAAAAAAAAAAAGAGCGAAAAGACCGAGCTGTTTGTCTTATCGAAGCTGTCTCTTCTGTCCCAGAGGATGACATGACAGCTATGTTTCAGCTCATATTACAGCTTCAGTTAGATGCTTCCGCTGTAGACATTTTCATAACAGGACACTCGTTTATCTTACTGTTAAAGTTTAAGCTGCTGGTATTCTTTTGTTAACAAGACTTCAGCTAAGCAGTCTTTACAGCTAGAATTAAAATACCAGGAAGGAAAATTCTGTCATCACAGTCGGAATATATTAACCAATCATAAAAGAAAACATCTCTGTAAGGAGATATCACTCAATTATTTTACGTGTACACGTAGCCAAATGCAAGAGAAGGCTATAAATACACAAGTAGCAAAGCACTAATATAACATATATATATATATAAATATATAAATGTATATATAAAAATTTTAAGTAGATAGTAAGCCAAGCATTGCGGCAATGTAATTCAGGTTGAATTCTGACCAAACATCAAGGTTCCACGTTGTCCACCTCATAATCCACACAGGACACATCTCGGCTACACTCCCATTCTTGATAATGGCAGGAGAGAAGGCAACTGCACGCTTTGATTTTAATCTGCAGTGGCAACTTTCGTTTTCAGCATTCAATTATCAGTTATGAGTACATGAATTTACAATTCTGGTTCTGTTTTAAGAGTAATATTAACTGTTTAATAATGTTTAATGATTAACAAAAGTAGTTGTTCAAGAGTTAGCTATACTCTGCTTTCCTCCCCGATTTCAAAGACGTGTTGTAGGCCAGCGGTCCCCAACCCCCGGTCCGTGGGTCATTTGGTACCGGGCACAGAAAGAATAAATAACTTATTTCCGTTTTATTTATTATCTGGATCTGAAAAATGACCGGATTCTCTCCGTTCCATCCTTCTACGACTCACTCTTGACGCATGTCAAGACGCTTGTCTCGGTCACGTGATACATTGAAACCTTACCATAGAGACCAGAGAGCGTTAGGGGGGAGAGAGGATGTTACGAGGACGCTGCTAATAAAGCTGCGATTTCACATTGGATTCACGTTTATTATATTTTTAAAATACCCCAGTTTTTATGCCGGTCCTATAATATTATTTTGTTGTATTTATCCGCAACACCTTAAAGGCCGGTCCGTGAAAATATTGTCTGATATTAAACCGGTCGGTGGCGCAAAAAAGGTTGGGGATTGCTGGTGTAGGCTGAAGGTCATCTCTAAATTGTCCACTGTATGTGAATGTGTGTGAGATTCAGGGTGTCCCCTGTGCAGGATATGAAATACAGAAAATGGGTTGATGGATGGATATTTGGTTTATTGTAATCTTATAATAATAAATACTAGATTTACTTGTAAGTCATTTGGATAAAAGCGTCTGTTAAGTGAATAAATGTAAATGTAGATAAATAAAGTTATTTCCACTTACCAAGATGACTTTTTGTACAGTGTGGATAGTTAGGTTATTTTGCATAACAATATACAGTACAGTATGAGGTATTGTCTTAGTATAAAACAGTGTTCATCAACCCTGTTCCTGGAGATCTATCTTAGTGAAGACTTATGGACACATGGGAACAATTAATGTTGCTGTTCACTATAATCATTGCCTTAAAGTTTTTGATTGACTAAAACAGGTGTGTTACATTTTGGTTAGAGATGAAACCAGAAGGAATGTGGATTGAAATGCTACTCAAAATGAAGGTGGTGTTGTGACACATGCTAGGTGGTGTGAATTGGTGTTTGTTTCATCCACACAGGAATAAGGCTGACCGCAGACCAAAGTCAAGAGCGTTTCTAGAGATCTAAATGATCCAAATGGCCTCATTTGCAAAGTGGGCAGTCATTCTTTTGTTTAGTACGGTCTCTGGTGTAATCACTTATGCTGTCAAATAGTTTGTTCATAGCGAAGTCTGATTTCTGCTGGTGTTTATCTGCAAGTGTCACAGCTTCCCAAAGCACAGTTATAGTTGCAGAATTTTAACCTAGCCTAGGTCATTTTCATCTTCAGTGACCAATTCAAATCTTCAGTCAGCATGGTGGATCCAGAGCCTATCGCAGGACCACTGGGTGGGAGGTTGGAATACACCCTGGATGGGATGTCAGTCCATTGCAGCGCACAGTTCACACACAGGGGCAATTTAGCTTGGCCAATCCAGTCACTGGCATGGTTTTGGAAGAAAACCGGTGAACCCAGACAAGACACGCAAGGATCACCAACATCGATTAGAGCGACTTTAATCCCAGGCTACTGCTGCACTGCAGCTCTGAGCAGAACTGTGCTGAGGCTTTCTTAGAAGCAGGATGGCCACTCACTGCACTGGAATGAACACATTCTACAGTGTACTGGATACGGATGTGCCTCTTGCAACCAAAATGGACAAATTCAATCTAGGACTAGGTTTTCTATACTCCTATGAAACTCTTACTCTCAGCTGATTTCATTTGCACATGGTACTTAACACTAAGCACACACATGAGAAGACATAAGGAAGCCATATTGCATTACCATAGCATTTAAAAGGATAGTTTTCAAAAATGGGAGGTACAAATCAGTGTTACGCACGCACTAATGGACGCAGTATTCTGTGACGTGCAAACAGCGTCACAGAGGGAGTGCAGCATGGCAGAGGGATCCTACCGACAAGATGCTATTTTTAGCCTGCTGAAGAGAAAAATGTATTTATAGTGTGTTGTGCCACAGCGCAGGGGCAGTAGCTGAAGGGAGTCAATGCATCAAATCACTGCTGACAAGCAACAATGGCTGAGGGAGGAGACAGCAACAAACACAGAACATGCATCCATGCACGCGCACACACACGCCACAGTGTGCAGCAAGCACGATACAGCCATCACTGGTGGTGCAGTGACATTCACACACTCTCACAGGAATAGCTGAGTTTGAGCTAAATGCAGCATCAAACCCTGCTTTCTGCTTTCAAATATAAATCCCTAATCAGACACACAGACCCCATTTCATATACGTAAAGCTCCAGACATCGGTGGATTTCCAGGTCACTAAATACTTCACTGCCATGATTATAATGTGATGGAGGGATTATTAAAAATGAGAAAAATAAATTGTTCTGAGCAACTGGACAATTTAATAAGTTCAAATAAGCTCTATTTATGTTCTTGTCATTGAACCTTGCAAGGCTTTGACTAGTAAAATAAATTAAAATGATTCCAGTATCAGAGTAAAGCTTTACCATGGAACAGAAGGATAAACTGCTTCTCACCAGAGATTATTCTTCCACTTGGTTTTCTTGGTTTAAGCTCAATACTAACTGAGGTAATGCTTACAGTAGAAGTCACAATGCTTTTCTTTTAGTATGGCCACAAAGCAATTCCACACAACATTGGATAGCAGAGAGAGTCCATGATTACTTCTGAGAACACACGGTGAGTAAATCAGTGGACAGAATAAGCTTATTCCATGGAATTGGAGAGCCTGTGAGAACGGAGCTGTGCTGCCCCTAGTGGAGCGTCACAGCAACTGCAGGTGGGTAGACACTGCAGCAAGCCAGGAGTTCTTCCTGCATTTGATGTAACAGTCACTTCTTCTCAAGTTTTGTTAATCCATAAAACGCTCAGTAGGTAAATCAGTGCAACACATTGTGCAAAACAAATGCCAACACACAATGCAATACTGATCCAGTGTTAAAATAGAGTAATGTTATGGTATTCATAATTCTAGGTTTAAAAATTTACAATGTTCTGAAGAGTATACACTTCCATATCTACATACCACAGTGTCACATAACAATAAAAACATTCCAGTACCTTCTATCCATTTCACTCAGAAATTATTTTACATTTACTTCAAATAAAAATATCAGTACTGAGCCTCACAATGCAACAGTGACAACAGTCTTGTAGTGTTCAAAATTGATGTCTCCTCCTGCATGGTAGTCAGGTTGATCAGTGCTGACTCATGCCTTCAGATCCACATTCAACTGCCCTTCCATCTCTTCGTCCTATCATTCGATCACTCTACACCCTCCATCACACTCCGTCAGAGAGCGGTTCGCACAGACAAAGAATTCTGCTGAAGAGTCTGTTAAACCCACACAACACACTCCATCAGCGCCACACAGCTCATCTCCACCTGGTAGTGTGGCTCTGACAAACGGCTCCCTCTGTTGCAGCTTTAAACAGAGCTGATGTGCAAACGAGACTCCCGATGAGGCTGAAGAACCACTCCAGCTCACAGCAGAATCATCACCTGCCCACACTCACATGGAGAGCCCTTCAGTCAGAGTGTGCACACGGGGTGACCAGTGTGTGTGGGTGTGTTTGGAGTGCACATGGATGCATGCTGTGGTGGTAGATTCTAGTGGTAGGGTAGGGTGGGTGATGCCACCACCGAAGGCAGGATGGCGAGGTAGTTAGAGGGGACGTAGCCTCTTTGACCTCGTACCTCCACCAGACTCCACTCGGTACTGCCACACTTATCGTGGGGCTCCACTACCCGTACCGGTTCTCCGGCCTGCAGAGACAGCTCGTGGCTGCTCCGTGCAACGAAGTCGTATGCAGCGAACACCTGGAAAAACAAAATAATACATAATGACTTTTAATCCATATGACTATGATAAGCACTTCTGCTTCACTGTAGCGCAAACTGGAATGCAGCCCAAACTAAATAATTCACACTTGCTATTTGTAGAAGATAAATACATAAATGATACATTTAGTAATAGTTATACACAGCAGTGGGAAAATCTATTTGCACTACACTATTAGTCTGCATTCTGCTTCTTTTAATACAGGCTACAGCATTTAAGAAGACATTCAATTTCACAGCCCTGCTGGATACTTCATTCTGGTTGGTTAGAAGGAAAAGGTTAATTTTCTGTAACAGAGCTCCAACATTGCAGCAGTAAGAGTTAGAGTAATGGGATCGTTCTGATAGGTTATCATTTCAACAGCAACAATTAACATAGATGTAACGGTATGAAAGTGATCGTGACCAAAATTATCATGGTTATCAGCATTATCATAGTATTGTTAAAATGTACTAACAATGTACAAGTACTGACACCGAATTCATTTACACAGGTTTTTTATTTGACTATAAAGTGATGGATGATTGTCATTAGGTTTGCTGTGATGTCTGGTGTTACACGGTGTTCGGGCTGCACACTGATTACATCACTTGCCCACTGTGGCACCGCCCCCACTGTTGTTTTACTTTTGTATAGTAATAAAAATAATTTAGTTCAGTTAGAGAACGGACACAATTAAAATTTGAGCGTGTCTGCTCAATTCAGCATGAGCCGAACGAGTTGGAGACGCAGAACAAATCAGCAGGAGTCAGATTTCATTTAGCATGTGTTGAGAGTGATGTGAGCTGACCGACAAGACGATGGCAGAAAATTTGGTTTAATATAAGCAAGTTTGTCATTGTACCGTTTTGTTCTTGTTGTGTTTTTCATCATCATTATTATTATTATTATTATTATTATTATTATTATTATTATTATTATTATTAATAATAATAATAATAATAATAATAATAATAATAATAAAAATCCACCATTCAAGCAATTGCCCCCCGAATTGTCGCCAATTCGAAATCGAAATGTGCGGAGCCACACAAGATTCCATAAGCGATTTAAAAGCGAGGGGAAAGCACCAACAAAGCACCAACACACCCTTTCGCAACAACTTTCTTCTGGCAAGCTCTGCAGACAGGGTTAGCATCTTCTATTAATTTTCCCTCAGCATTTTTTTAAATAAAATCCAAAATATGACCACACTTCGGATTTGTTCCTCTTGGAAGGTTGGAAATTCTCTCAAGCGCTGTCGTTGCCTTACACCATGTTTTCATGCCCAAAAACCAACTATGTTGCACGCTGGACCTGTGTCAGGCTCATCTGGGGATGTGGACAGGATTTACTAATGATGCAATGAAAGGAAATTTCTGGGTCAAAACCGAAAATTGATCTTTTAAAACCAATATTTAAATAGTTTTTTTGTATAATTGTATTTATAGTAGACGTTTTAATTCATTTAATGACTTTAATGAATCGGAATTAAACATACACCAAAACAAAAACAATATTGAATATATTATACTAATTCAGTTCTGTAACAATTCAAATTTCACACTTTTTTAAATCCAATTATCCAAATAAATTAAAGTTCTAGAAAACGATTATGATCTGTAAAACAGCAGTCAAGTAATGAACTACGCCTCTATTCTGTTTATGTAAACAGATTTCCACATTAATTAAAGATTATTGTGCAAAACAGCAGCAATAGAACTAAAACCACACTGAAACTGTAAACCACAGCCTCAAGCCAAAGATTTGCAGGACTACACAAATTTGAATGTAATTGATATACACGATAGCAAATTGGACTGCTTTCTATTGAAGCAAAAGTGGCAGGTTTCTCTTCAATAACAAAAGTTGCTCTGCTTTCTGGCAGGAGAGATGGTGCTTGGGGCAGAAAAAACACCTGCGTGCAACCTGCACAAGCAACGGAAAGTGTAGCTGCGCTTGTTGCCGCACTCCTATGGATTGGGGCACTTTCCTGAAGACTCGTCAAACATGTCAGAAAGTGAGGGAGTTTGTGCCTCATCATTTGTACGAACCCGTTTCTCTGGTGCACTTCACTTTTTGCTGCGCATTGATCCTTCAGCAGATGCATTCATCACCTCTAGCTCTGCCTGTATCATTACTTAGACGTGGAGAAAAAGCAGCGTGCATGGGTAATATTCTTTAAATTGCAGATCTAGTAATGTTGCAATGCAACGCAACGATAAGTGCCGAGCAATGAGGGGTGGGGAGTGGTGGCATATATATTCTGCCTTTTTCCTTTTTCAACCAAAAACCGAAAATGGCATTTTCGGCAGCTGAAATTTCGTTACCTCCCTAACATTTACCGTGGGTTTTTACAAATCATGATAATCGTGCACAGTTATAATGGAAATTAAATGTGACACAGTACCACTACATCACAGTACATCAGGGAATTTAATTCTGGTTTATCATGGAGCCGGTAACAGTTTCATCCCTATAACGCATGTATACTGGATGCACCACATAAACTGATTAAAATCTGATCATGAACATGGATAGCATGGACTTCACAGCTTCCTTAACATCACAAGCTGCATTTTGTTGTCTTATTTAACTTCAAGAGAGAAAAGAAAGGCTGGTGAGGGAATGTCTGTTTATAGCAATATAATATAATGTTTATAATGCAAGTGACAACAGGAGTTTCATAACATTAAATGTAACTATAGTACGGTAACTTTATATAAAAAAAAATGCATTGGCAAATTACTATGATACAAGAGGAATAAAACATTTTTGGATGTGCTATTATTGAAAAATAACGAAGACATAATCACACCATCCTGTCATTAAACATGATGGATTGTTCTGTTCAAGGAAAATATTAATCTCCTTTTTTAACTACAAAATAGGAAAAAAAGGTGGATTCTGGAGTGAAATGCAGCAGGGAGTTTCACAGTTGCCATGTGAACTTGCTCTATTCTGGTTTTAAACTTCATAACATACATCATAACGATAAACACTGACTCATCTGCTGTTCTTAAACTGGTGCAAGACTCAGACAAATTATAATGAAGATTAAGCACGCCCCCATGTGGCCAATACATGGACCCATGTCTACTACAAATTAAATGTCAATCTAAGAAAATGTATTGCATGCATTTATTCACTGTCTGCAATCATTTATGCAATTCAGGGCCTTGGTGGATCTGGAGCCTATTCTGGAAACACAGGTTGTGAGAGTACTACCTGGAAGAGAGGTCAATGCATCACACATGTATGCGCGCAGAGTATATAAACTAGAGGAGCAACCTACAATACCCAAAGCAAACCTACAGAAACAACTGCAGAAAGATGGTCATGTAACTTGGGATCAGAAGCATGCCAACACTACCTGCTGTATCACTGAACCACCTCACCAAACAAACAGTTTTTAAATAGATAATAATATCTTGTTGGCAAATTATTAACCTCCCTCACCTGAGCTTACAAAGGTGAAGGATACAACTCATCTCTGAAATTGGATGTTGCCTGGCTGTGTTTAATGGCCTAATGATTAATGACTCTGTCGGGGGAAAGAAGAAGAAGGAGGAGGAGGGGGAAAAATGGCCACGCTTTGATTGTCACAGCTGCCATAAATCTCACACTCACACCTACACCCACCCAGATACAGAGGAACTCATCCTGGCTTCAGATTTCTTCATACAAGCTGCCCAAATAATATGCCGTTTGACAGCCAAAGCACATAAATGAATTATTCATTGCGAGCACGTAACCATGGAGAATTAAGATCCAAAATGGCTGGCAAGGCCGTGCTGCTTATTTTTGTGCTTGTGATTTTACTGTGCTGATATTCTACTGCTACGCAAAGCTCACACACTGTAGGCATACTCTTTTACATTAATCCAAGTGTACATACGAGTCTCTCTTCATGATTGATGCTCTCAAGGCGGAGCAGAATCGCCATCGATCTGTTCAGGTCTCCATGTCTCCGACACATAAATCAGACTGAGTAACTGGCCGGCACTCATATCATGGCACTTAACGCTTACAGCAGTGTCTGGGTTGTTCACCTGGAAGCAGGGTGTAGCCATGGTGAGGACAGGCTGAACACCCGTTGTGTACGAGTGTCTCCTTGTTCCTGGACCACTGGATGTGGCGCTGAGAAGTGGAGAAGGAGGAGGCTGTGCCATGCCAACAATGTTGTAGCGAATCAGCTTCGATGCTGGAACATAACCCCTGGGACCTGAAAGGACAGACAGATTTAGATGTATACATACAATTAAATGATTGTCAGAGAGAAAGGGAAAAAAAAAAACCCCAAAAAATAAAAAAAAAAACAAAAAAAAAAAAACACACAAAAAAACAAAAACAAAAAAAAAACACGCAAGTGCAATGACCGATAATGAGCAGTAGGTGTCCCTGCTGATATTATAAAACACCTCAAACAACACTCATTAAAGCAGTGTTAGTGAAACAAAAATTGATTAACTGAAATAAACAACTGTACTTTATATCCAGTCACTTAACAAAAAACAAACAAAACAAAACCCACTTTTACTTTTGACAAATAAAACCACAGTACAAAATTAATCATATGAGAAAATATAATAGTAGGAGACACACCCTTATATTAAAGCAGTAAGCCAGGACAGGGTGCGTCTTACGGTTTTATCACAGGTAATGGTGTTCTGAGACACATGAAAGGGCACCAAAACAAGCGAATAAAATCCAGCATTCAATAAATAAATGACACTTATTATTAATAAGATTCACAATGAACAATTCTTCCACCACAGAGTGCATTCTGTTAACAGTAAGCTGTGGTTAACATAACAGGCAAAGATTAAGGTATTCTACAGACAGAACAATGGCTTAAGTGTAACAAACAGTTACTGGTTTAAACCCTGACTTGTTAATACAGAATTCGATTATTGTGATGCAGTCACAGGTACGTGTACATTTAATTATAC